>OZ008359.1:2080707-2680707 GCA_963931975.1 Cataclysta lemnata
CTGTATAATGACGTCACGCGGCGTTTTAGCAAATATGGCGGATTGCTAAGTTTTGTACTTTTATTTTTATAATATAAACATCAATCACAAGTCATCTAATAACGAGTGACTATTAACGAATCTTCTTATCCTAAATTAATATTATAAATCATTATACCAGATACCAAGCCGTGTGGTGACGGCTGAGTAGAATACAATTGTCACCACCCCAAATCTCTCCCGTGGGTGTCGTACAAGGCGACTAAGGATAAATCAGTGATGGGGAATTGGCAGCAGCGTTCCTCTTATATCACCTAGCAATAGTAATGCGACTTTTGGGCCCGATGGATGGCGGCAGGCTCGCCACCTATTACATGGGACCTAACTGATTGGCGAAACGTGCGTGCTAATTCACCTCTGCCTACCCCTTCGGGGATATAGGCGTGATTCATGTATGTGTATGTATTATAGCAGTGATTATTTGTTAGTGTCACCCCTATAGTTGTGTTCGTACGCGCAGGAGTGCACGTGGAGCCTGAGCGCGGACGGCGAGGCGGCGACTGCGGCGCGGCTCACGCGCGAGATCCGCGCGCTGTGCGCACGAAGGCCGGCGCCCGTGCGGAGGGGCAGCCTCACGTGCCGCACGCACATCGCGCAGGTACCGCACCGCACCTCTCTGGTGACATGCTTAAATAGTAGCACATTTTCCATCAAGTGCACACAACGAATCATTTCTGTCCGAGACTTTTATGAGCCGAAGGCGAGGGCTGATAGTAATGTCAATGTAAAATAACAAATTCTATCTCTGAACTTCTTACTGTGTTTGGCTGCATGGCTTATTTTCTTTGTCTTAATAGATACATTTATGAGTAGATACGTTAATGCTCTAGAGCACAAAATTCGATTTTGTGCAGCCTATATCCTGCACAAATAAGCACTTTCAGATCATGAGAAGTGAAAATAAATATTTTTACACTCACACCTATCATCTAGCCCAAAGTAAGTAGCCAAAGCACTTGTGTTGTGGATACTAGATGACGGAAAATATTTTTAATATAGTTATGTATACAAATGTTGAAAATATACTACATAAACACATACACAACCATACAGTGACGGCCGCCTTGATCGAATGCTCAGATTATTGAGGTATTGGCCAAGAGGTCCCGGGTTCGAATCCTGGCAAGGGCAAACTTTGTGATGGCCGCAAATGTTTGTTTTACGAGTCATGGTTGTGTATATGTTTATGTAGTATATTTTCAACATTTAGGCTACTTACTTTGGGCTAGATGATAGGTCTGAGTGTAAAAAAAAACCATGACTCGAGTTACACCATCGCAACCATCAGCCAAGCCAACATAATACGCCGATGCAGCTGATGCCGCGACTACTCAGCAAAATGCTAAATTGAATTCAATATAAATCAATTATTATTGTATTAGTCTTGTCCGTAAATCCAAACTGTAAACAACTTTTTAATAAATCTATTTGTAATTAAATTTAATTGTTTTTAAAAAGCCATTTTCCGATCGCCGATACATAAGTCTCGGGAACAAATAATCATAGTCATATCATTTATTGCCACATGTTGGTATAACTGATGTTACATAAGATAATATTATTTTGTGTTTATCACAAAATTTGCCCTTACCGGGATTCGAACCCGGGACCTCTTGGTCAATACTCAGCAATCTGAGCATTCGACCAAGCCGGTCGTCATGCATGCACACGTTAGGATCTCACGGTGACGCACAAGTCATATTCACGGATATACACGTACGCTCATAGCGCATGGCGCATGCAGTCGATACCGAATATAACGACATCATTTATAACGATCAATCGGTTAGTAACGCAGAGTAGCAAGGTCACGGCACTTGTGTCTATTACTTATTACAACTATCGGATATAACGTCTGACTTATATGGTCCCTTCAAAGTTGTTATATCCGGTTTCGACAGTGCATATGCCACGGGGACGCACACGACACACATACACGTACGCACACACACACACACACGGGAGCACATCGTGCAGGAACTCCGGGGGACGCACACAAACATATGCACAAGCTCACACACACGCACGCAAGTACACACACACACACTTCACACAATAAAAATGAACCTAAATACATAAACCTGAACCATAACACTTGGGGTATTTCTACGGCCAAAATTAGTCTATAGAATATGCTCTCAAAGTGTTCTTACTACATTATTAAACCATAGCTTGCACGAGTTAAACCCAATTTCCTCCTTGAATGGAATGATTTGAAAGCTAATATGATTGAGAATAATAATAACTCATAAAATTTAATTGGAAATTAGTCTTCATTTTAAGATATAAAGTTTTTTTGAAAAAAAATTAACTTAATAAAGTGCCTTTTTTGTACAAAAAATATAATTTATGACCCGATATCCAGTGTTTTGTGGGTTATTTGTTATTTTATCATGAACACAAAGTGTTTGACGTGATTAATGAAACTGTGACGATAGTAGGTATGCGTTTGTACGTCTATAGCCGTCGTGTGTCCACAGTCGAGCGTGGAGGAGGAGCGGCGTGGGAGGCTGCGGTCGCCGGCGCCGTCGCCCGCCGGCAGCCCGGTGCCGGCCGGGCACTCGCGTTTCTCCGTGAGTACTCACTCCTAGCCCCCCCAAGATGCTCGCTAGCGCAGTGGCGTAGCGCGCTAAGCAATGTTCGCTAAGGCCGGTCATTGACGGCCGCGTTGGTCGAATGCTCAGATTGCTGGGTATTGGCCAAGAGGTCCCGGGTTCGAATCCTGGTAGCGGCAAACTTTGTGATGACCACAAATGTTTGTTCCGGAGTCATGGTTGTGTATATGTTTATGTAGTATATTTTCAACATTTATATACATAATTATATTAAAAATATGTCCGTCATCTAGTATCCATAACACATGTGCTTAGGCTACTTACTTTGGGCTAGATGATAGGTGTGAGTGTAAAAATATTTATTTATTGGATGGGTGACCAAACATTTGTTATCTCGAGTTTCTCCGTGCTTTGGAAGGCACGTTAAGCCGTTGGTCCCTGCTGCATATGCAGTCGTTAATACCAACCAACCCGCACTGGGCCAGTGGTGGGTTTTATGGCCCAATCTCCCTATATTCGTCCATCCATAAGGATGGCCCGTGCCCCAGCAGTGGGGACATTAATAGGGTTGGTGATGATAGTGATGACTCACTCCCATATCAATAGGAATGGACGGCCTCCGTGGTCTATACCCCAGTCACTTGGGCCTGAGACAAAATATGTAAAATGTAAACAATCTTATATGCCGTGTGGTGACGGCAGAGTAGAATACAATTGTCACCTCCCCAAATCTCTCCCGTGGGTGTCGTATAAGCCGACTAAGGATAAATCTGTGATGAGGAATGGACAGCAGCGTTCCTCTTATACCACCTAGCAATGTACCTACTACGACTTTTGTGCCCGATAAATGGCAATAGGCTCGCCACCGATTACATGGGACCTAGAATAATTGGCGAAACGCGGGTGCTAGTTCACCCTTCGGGGATATAGGCGTGATTTATGTATGTATGTATGTATGTAAACAATCTTGATAATATGTCTCTTTATCTACGAAATGCTCTTAAAAACAAGAAACGTGTAGTCTATAAAATACATCATCAATTATAGACAAATAAAACTAAGACAAAGACAAATATTTTGATATTAGTAAAATACAAAACAAAAATTGGTGTTACACATTTTGTCTCAAGCCCAGGTAAATGGGGTATAGTGGTTCGCCCACCGGAATTAAGATCCAGAGGTCCCCGGTTCGATCCCCAGGGAGGGATTTTACTCGGTTTGTTTGCTTCTTATCAAAATCTGTCGCCGTAATAATAATGTGAACAGCATTATTGCGTTCCTACATTTTGTGATAAGATAGCCAGCCCTTTTGTGGTTCAGGGTTCCAGGTGAAGCTGACGGATGATTGTAACATTGACATTTTACTAAAATTATAGCCTCTTTATTTCCTTTGTATAATATACAATTAAACCTAATAATATACAGTTTAATTTTATGTTTATACAAGGTGTTTGCTAAGGTGTCTGTTTGTATTTTATTTTAATTTATAATAACTAAAATACCCCTCAGTGGAACATTTTCATAAATTGAAATTTAATGAAATTTAATAACCCTTGCCGTTTCCTCAGGTGACCCGCGTGACCCCCGAACGGGAGAGCGCCGAGTGCCCCAGCCCGGCGACCCCCCGGCGGTGCGTGACCCCCTCGAGGTTCAAGGTTGTTCAGGTTCGTGAACTCAATCGTTTCAACCAAGAAGACCAACTTAACATGACTTACGAGGACAGATAAAGGCCGCTAATTGATACAATATATGGTTGTGTAATATGTGTACCCAAAGAAAGAGGTTTGGTGTCAGGCAGGCGGCCGGCTGTAAAACCTAAGCCAAAACCTTGAGCAGTATGGATAGGAATGTTGTCATCCCAATCTCTCTCTCCGTTCATCGGTCTCCCAGCAGACTCCTCGACTCTTAGAAATGAGATGGAAAGCACCATTTTTCAATCTCAATTTCTATATTATGCCCATTCATTCCTAGCACCTTTCCAGTGTGTTGGATGATGTGAATCAAAAGGGACGCATGGCTTGATGTCGTGTGGGCGACGTAAATGGAAGAGGAAACATACTGTATTGACCTTCATATTTATAAAATGTGTATTATTTGATAAATCAAATAATAATTATGAAGAAAACATGTAACAGCAATAACGCACACCTTGAATGCTACCCATGCTAACATAGACATATAAATAAATACTATGGTGTTATTATAAAATCGAAACTGTTAATTTTTATGTCTTCCACCATACAAATTGTTCGGTCAATAAAGACCGAACAATTTGTATGTATGGAAAATGCGAAAATTAATTATACCAATTTAAAATTTTGATATCTACATAGGTTTTATATAACTAAGTTAGCATAGGTAGTGTTCAGGGTGTACATTGTCTCTGTTACATGTTGTATAATAATTATGTGTATTAAAAATTGTCCGTCACCTAGTATCCATATCACAACAGGGACAAGTGTGAATGTAAGAGATAGATTTATTTGATTTGCTATATTATATTATTTGTTTTGCTGCACCACTTTCACCCTTGCACCCATTGTAACCGTCACATTTGCCCCCTCAGGTGTCGGAACCGCCTCAGATACAAGTCCACCCCGCCACCCACACAGCGAGGCAGAGTTCGTCACGTTTCTCGGTGACAAGAAACTACGACACCATGTACGAGCCGGTCACACCCCCGCCCTCTCCCGCCCGCCCCGCTGACACGTCGCCCAGGCCGGACGCAACCCCCCTGGGGCCCACAACGACCCCCCCGGGGCCCCCAAACCGCCCGGGGCCTACAACGACCCACCCGGGGCCCCCGAACCCCCCGGGGCCCACAACGACCCCCCTGCTGGAGCCCCAGATAATCATAACTAGCGAAATTGTACCCCAGTCGCCTGATAATAAAGTGGAGACTGCGACTGAGCAACCTGTTGTTAGCTTTAAATCGGATATTAGTGATAGTGACAATGCCAAAACGTTTGCAAGTGATAGTGTTAGTGTTAAGACGAGCGAGGACTGCCTGTCTCACAGTGAGACGAAAATAGTGTGTGGGAGCGAGACGGCCAACATCTTTGATTTTGAGACTGCCCCGGAAAAGGACCATTCCGCCATGACCCAAATAGAGGCCATCGCAGCGGGCCTGGGCAATCTCATCCAGGAGTTTAGGGACATGTCCCTCAAACCGGCACGGGTGAGGAGCGATTGCACCCAAACGGACATAGTAGTGAGTAGCAACATTGACACTTTCGATGTACCTGTTAAAATAGTGCGTGAGAACGTTGTAGTGCTTAAGAAGAATAAGAGCGAGTCCAGCCTGGACAGCCCTGACTTGGAGGTGTCGAGGCTCATGAATAAAAGATTGACCGGTGGGGCGTTCTGCGACAGTAGCTCCTCGTTGGACATATCGGGAAGCTCAGCGGAGAGCCTGAATCTGATGGACGGCCAACCGCAAGCGAAGCCTCTCATAGTGGCAGATGTCGCGGAGTTAGATAGGCGGAAACCTGACCAGCCACCGTCCACCGACAGCGAGGTGACGCCAGTCAACTGCCACCTATTAAACATGTCCGTCAGTAGCAATGAGAGCGTTTCCCCTATCATTTTCGGTAAGACCAAGAAGATACATGGCTCCCTCTCTAGTTTGGAAGCGAGTGTTAGCTCTCTGGACTCAGGCAGACAGGAGAAGGTGATGGTGACCTCAGCGGACTCTGGCATAGAGTACTCTCTGCAGATACCAGTGGAGAACAAGGAAGACAACTCCTCGAACGAAGGCACTCTTACCAACAACTCCAGCCTGAAAGATACCGTGAAGAGATCGGATTCTCTCCTCCAGGAGGCCGTCGCCTCTCCTAAACGGACCTCCAGTCTGCTGGATGTGCCAGCGTTGAAGACCAAAGCCCTAGGGGACAGGATGAGGAAGATTAGCTGGGTAGCACCTTCCCCCAGTTTTCATGTGCCTAGGCCTGAGCCAGAGAAAGAGTTGAAGCTGAACACTCACTTAGAGAAGCTGCTCAGCTTGTTCCAGCATCCGTTCCATTTCTCTAGAGGGTCCTCGGGAGAGGAGGAGAGGAAGTCGAACACTCCTCCTCGGAAAGACTCTACCTTGAGCAGCTCGTTCTGGTCGTGGGGCAGTGGGATGGAGAAGGAGAAGGAGGAGAGAGAGAAAGAGGAGAAGGAGGAGAGCTCACCGGAGGCCACCGACTCCACTTTATCGGAGAGGGTGCAGGTATCTTTCGTGGATGAGTCGTTTTCAAAGAAGCTGGATAGTAAGACGCCTTCGACTGACACCGATAACACATTGAGTGAGTTTCCCACCTTCCAGACATCGGATGCAAGCGAGCCTTCGCAGGAGGACAGCAAACACAAAGTTACCGATACCACCGTTGAATGTTTAGTACAAAAATGTTTAGTTTTAAGTGTTAGTGGCAGTGATACCTCAGATCTCATACAACCCAACGATTTAAATAGGAATTTGGACGCGTCCCCCTCCCCCGAGGGGGAGAATGGGAAGGTGGACGTGGTGAAGAGTGACGTGCCGAGGCCTAGGTCCTTTGCGGCCGTCCTTAAGTCTTCAGGGTCGGAGAACTCTTTAGATAAACCAACCAGTCCGGATACAGGGCATTCGGTAGATAAACTGCCCACGAAGGTCATACGTGGCATCAAGGAGAATATTAGCCCAGAAAATACTCTCACCTCCAGCATCACTGCGAGAGCTCTGGCCACAGAGCTGGGGGATAAGCACCCTAAGAGCCAGCTGGTGGTAGACAAAATTGAACGCAAAGCCGACGACCCTAAGGCGCAAAGTGACTTGGCACCGATCGCTACAATAGAGGAAGCTGGAGACGAATCCGACACAGTCCTGGATTACATTGACGATCCAAAGTTTGACGAGAGGCTTCTAGAGGCTGAAGGGAAGAGAGTGACAGAAGATCATCCAGTGGACTTTGGCAAGGATGCGCTGTCTTATCTCATGTTTGACAGCCAGGGCTTCAAGAAAGATGTAGCACCCGATCTGCCTTGCTCTCTAGCACAGGAGCTCCAGGAAGCGGAGAGCAAAGAGATCCTGGATCTATCCCCCGAGCTGATCAATGACGAGATCAAAGTCTTCACGGCGCAAGAGATCGCGGGACTGAAGACTTCGCCCGTCATCCCCGAAAGGGCGAAGCTGAAAAGGGCCAACTCCCTGGAGGAGCTGCCGCAAGAGAAACAGAGCCCTAAGGCCAAGACGATAGCGTTCAAAGTCCCAGAGACCACGCCCAGGGATATACCGGAGAGGAGAGGCCGTTTAAGGACTAGAAGCGGCTCCAGTCCTAAGTCTTTGCCGGAGAGCTTGAACAAGCCGTCTCCTCTCGCCAAGCTGGACTCGAAGAAGAAGAAGAGAGTCTCCTCCCTGGGCAAGATCGCGAAGGATTCTCTTCTCGCCCTCAACATGAGTGAGGATGAGATCGCGGAGTTCCGAAGGTCCTACAAGCTGACGTCAGTGGAGAGCTTGAGGAGTCTGGAGTCTGTCTCCGAAGACGCAAATTCTCAAAATTCTGCTGACTTTAGATGCAGGGCTTGTCTCCGGACTTCTCAGGAGAGTCTTGTCTCTCTGGATTCCATAACGGAGGACTGCAGATGCAGGGACGACTGTGATAAGCCGGGACGCTCCAACTCCAATAGGTAGTGGGCGGTGCCAACGCAAAATGGGCCCTGAATCGAGCGTCGTTAGGTCCAATGTTGACCAGACGTGTGCACAGAGTGCGTGCGAAGAGTTTTTTGTAATTTAGTTAGGTGTTTTTTTTTTAATTGGTCCCCCATTGTTGCGGCGATGGATGTGTGCGGATGCTAAGTCCCTCTGGTTGTTGCCTGTTTAGACCTTGTGCGCTCGTCGTAAGAGTTGTTTTGCAATAACGCGTGATGTGGAATCTTTGTAATCGAATTGAGCTCAGCCCCTTTAGACAAGTGACCAGTCTATCCGAACGAACATAAAATTATTATAGTATAATTATATAGTATGAAACTGACGTATCACAGAGAAAACAACATGGCCACCGTCGTGTCAAACGTAAGGGAGCTGTCAAAAATTTACATTTGTGTTCAATTCGTTCGATTATATTGGTCACTTGGCTCGCTGGTGAAGGATGGTTTTGCATTGCGTTCTGTAGTGGTGTAAATTCTGTTGGTGTTTAGGGAGAAGAGTGGGTAATATGGACACATTAGATGATACTTAATATACTATCTAATAACAATCAAATATTGTAATAATTAGAAAGAATTGATCTCCCGCTAGTTCGGTATTGTGTCGTAATAATCGTCCCGCCCCTCCCCTCCCTTTGCTGTTGCCGTTGTTTATCTCTTTCTCTACAATATAATTAGAAAGGGACAATGTTAATATTCAAACTTTCCATACATTTTGTCTTAATGACTGAACAGTTTTTATGGAGAAATATACAATATATTTTACAATTTCGATTTTCAAAGGGGTTAACACTTGTATCCTCTATAAAAATGGAGGCAGCCTTCATTTATGACATCAAAGTATGATGATACATACAAGATGATACTATGATATTTATGACAAGATTAGTGAGAGAAATGTGTATAATGAGAATTATATTGTTTGGCAGATTTTCGAAATATTTATTGTTGGTTATTATGATATTAAGATATGGATATTTATAAACAAATGTAGCGTGTACAGACTTTAATTATGTAGCTCGCATTGGTGCATCTAATATTATCTGGATTGGCCTAAACGCGACTTGTATTTCTTGACCAAATTTTGGAGGCGTAATTGAAAATTGCACTTGCGCAATTGAACATGGACAACATTTCATAACTTCACGCGAAAACAAAAAGTTGCTTGTCAAAACTGACACTGGCGATTCCGTTCTCAAAAAATTATAACAGATTTTATTTTGAATATTTGAAAGAAATTTTCAAGCACTTAACTTTTTTGTTCCCCAGTGTAGGCAAGCAAAGGCGTTAACGTCTGCCGTACTTGTGTTGTCGTTTTATATATTTTAGGTTTTTTTTCTGCATGTTTTTCGAAGACAATAGAAAAATAAAAAAACGGTATTGGAATTATATATTTTAGAAATGTTATTGTAGTTTAATGTTGAATTTGCGACTTTGTGGGGAACATTTTAAATAATATTTTCTAGCTGCTTTCGTTGTAAATTAAAAAAATGTAAGGCGTATTAATTTTAATTTTATCTATTTGCTTTTTAGGACGGTTTCCATACAGCTGATATCGATCGACAATCAAAATATTGACCATATATCGCCTTTAAACTAATTAATTAAAAACATCCTCATCTTCATTGTATCATGAGGTTCACCCAACAGAATTTACCAAACTAACCTATTCGCTTGTCTGACAGAAGAGATACAACTCGAAAGTAGCATTCATGCGACAGTCAATCCTATTGCCATACATTTAAAGTGCACAATGTTACAAAGCATTTTTTGAGTTGCGTCTTTTTTATATTTAATGAGCATAGTATTGTAAATTGTTTATAAATATATATATTTGAGACATTCAAACTATACAGATATGTCCGTTAAGGGAAGGGCGGGCAAAATTTATACAGTAGAGAAAATTGATATTTATTAAGATGTCTTCCAAAATGCGTTAGTTAACATGCCCGGTGAATGGCTCAAACCCTAATACACGGTTCTTAATAAAGTTGGCGAAATTTGTCCGTTAGTTCACTTTTATGTCACAGCTGACCATAAAATGACCTTTTCCGCCCTCTACGCGTAAGTAGGCGCGCGATTTAAAATTATTAACTTACCTTGGGCGGTAAAAAAGAAAACCTCAGATCACATTTTAAACGCCCTCGCCTTCAGCTCGTCCGTCAAATAGTTGCGATCTGAGATATTGTTTATTGCACCGCCCTTGGCATATAATCTACAATAGCCTACTCATTTTTCGATGACACCATAATAAATATATCTATATCCATTATGCCTGTCCTTCTCTGAAGTCTGACAGAAAAGGAATAATTGTGTAATCTCCTACAATTATGATTCTTTGTCGTATTTATTGTATAGATGTTGAAAATGTTATTGCGGAGTGAAATAGATAGATATGTATAAAAAAAGACCGAAAAAATTTCTGACCTTTTTTATTCCATGTCTGGAAAATTGAATCAAAAATGGAATCCTCAAATGAGGTATAGAAACTCACCGTATACAGGATTATTTGTAAATCACCAACAACCTCGCAGAACTAGATAAAACATATTTTTTCGTGTTTTTTTATTTTTCTACATTTTATTGTGCTGTCGCTACATTTGTAAATCTATGTTTTATTCATAAAAGAAATGACGACGCTGCGCTCGCGCGCTGTCTAATAATATAGAGTTATGAACATTCGAGCGGTGAATTAAATTAATATTTGTTATTGTATGAAAGTAATTTCTGACGAATTATCAAAAGTCGTAGAACAAACGTTCTTGTTTGTTCAGATAGCTGATAGTTCAGATATCTGTTCCTGCAAGGTTGCTGGTAGTTCTATATAATGATACTTTAAAGATTGCAATGCTAACAACTTATCCGACCGACCCCGTATTATGTATGCCGGTTTCAGTTGCTTTGTTCTAACCGTCACTCTCACACTTTGCTATTATTCTCAATGAGTGAGAGAGACGGGTAGACCAAAGCAACTGAAATCGGCTTACATAGTATGGGTGCTGGTGTTGCTAGTAGTGAACAAAGAGTGTCATTGAAATGTCAAAAGTCGATTGGTAAAGTTGTAGTTCCAATTTTCGCCACCTGACCAAGAAACATTGTATGTCAATTTAAAATGTTTGCAATGCACTTTAGCGAGACTGTTTTTATTTTCTCAGTGAGGAAAGCAGACGTTATATTATTATAAAAAAATTGTCCACCACAGTTTCTCGAATTTGTTCTCAATCGACACTGTCCCTCACGGCAAACGACTTAAGGTTGACAATCGCCTGGAGACATGTTTCCATGCGATTCTCAAACTCTACTTACTTATTGTAATAACATGACGTGCTGGTAGGTAGGTAGTTAGATAGAAAATTGACTGGAACTGTGAAAGCTATTTCTGTCCCCGTAGCACGGGACGTGGACAAATTCCCCTCGGGGAAAAGAAAATATTTTCATCTCGTTCTAACTCACACTAAATCCCGAGACAAAACACTTTCAAGTGGTGGAGAGAGATTTTGTCTACGTTCCGCCTGTGCTACGGGCGCTGCAGTGCCATCAATGTATCTTGTCAGTTTGCGGTGGCGCTAGTGGTGAACAAAGAGCGCTATAGAAATGTCAAAATCTATGCGTAAATTGTAGTTCCGAATTTTGCCGCCTGACTAGTAGAAATTGGTAGCACTGTAGAGTTATATTGCATCGAAGTCCACACCGATGTTGTAACATTTTATGGAGGAACGTCGTGTATATACAATATTTTTGCAAATGTTCAAAATTATTGTTATTCTCTTAGTTTCTACATACACGTATGGTACTTAAAAAGAGATGAAGATACATTAAAATTAAATTAAAATCAGATATGTACAGTCTGCTATGTCGGCGACAATGTATTTGTTATTATTGTTATAAAAAACCTTGATAAATGTTACTTAAGGCGATACCTCGTGGTTTTAACAAAGAGAGATAGAGATTAGACTTGCTATCATGAGGGAAAAGGGCGACAAAAGCGTGCGCGGGCGCAACATTAGCGTTGAAATGGAAATAATTTATTAATTAAAAAAACAAAAGGATTTTTTGTTAAAAAACACTTAGGAGATTGAACGTTATAGTTTATTGCCCTTCTACTAAACTCCGTTTGGGTTTTAAACAATTTTCCGTTTGATTATAAATCGAGAAATAATGGAAATTAGAAGGATTCATCAACCCTTGACATATTGGAAAACCAACAAAGGTATAGCCTTAACAGGCGGCTCCCTAAATCTCCACTTTCTCAATCCACAATACACTTTGTATTCATTTCTAATTTAAGTCTATGTATTACTCTTGGCATATCGAGGGTATTCTGGCAGACCCGAATAAGTGTAAGATTTAAGAAAATTTTGTATGTATATACAGATGGGCATACTTAATTTTTCTGCTCTTTGTATCTGGTAAACTCTACAATTATTATGTATTTATACATGGGCATACTTAGTTTTTCTACTTTTTTTAACTGGTAAGCTCTTATAACTGCAGGCGCTTTATCTACCAATTTTACTTTCTGTGCAAAACTGTTGTCTAGCAGTTTTACTATGATTACTTACTCAATTTTTTTTTCATAATGACATATTAAGCTTCTGCCAGAATACCCGCGATATTTCTCTAAAAATAAAAACAATTTCTTAATTATAATATTTCGAAGCCGTATTGGGAAAAAAGGAGTAAATACTTTTTTAAATGTTGGGAGAGCCGCTAGGTAGCGCCTTAAACGTATTTGGCTATGTACGTCTCACGTCACGTCAACATAGCTTGGTCTTAAGACAAATCAAGATTGACTTGAGACTTTAAGATAAGTCTCGAAGCAAATATGATGGTCTCAATGACATTGCCTTAATTTGTCACTAGGGCCTTAGGCACCTGTTTATAATTGTAGCTCTACGCAAATGTGTACATAATTATATTATATATTAAAGTTATATTCTAATATAAATAAAAAAGTTTTATATATGTGTATAAATAAATAAAAATAATTAATTGTGTATAAATTAAGACATTTCAAATCAATGGGAGTTGTCCTACTAATAATGTATTAGAAGCGAAGTGACGTGTCCAATGATTGTGACGGTTATATTATATGTGTGTCGACATATCAAATTGATGTGTCGTAAATTTTTCTCTTGAAGGCGAGACTTAAATATTATGTGCTTAGTGTCGGTTGAAAATTTTTGAATTTCTGAAAGTGAGTGGTTTAATATATTTGATTATATTGAATTAAATGAAAGTTTCAATGCGTAAATGAAGCTGGTGTTTTTATTTGGATAGTTCCGGATCCCCTTAGGCAGGGTGAATTCAAGGATGCATTTAGGGGAAGTGACCTCTATGTGTCAAAAATTTCCGTGCCCAGTAAATGGCAATAGGCTCGCCACCTTTTACATGGGACCTAACCTAATTGGCGAAACGTGGGTGTTAATTGGGCGTTGGACCCCTTTAAGCGTGATTTATGTAAGTATGATACTGCCCGAAATGGATACAGTCGTGTTTAAAATACATAAATAAATCACACCTTTCTCCTCTAGGGGTTTATAAATTACTAGTGGTCGCATGCGCTCTTTGGTATGACAGAGGGCTAAAGTGGTAATCGACTTATGACGCTGACTGTACAAAGCAAAGTACCTCCGAGAATTAAATGACCAACCAGTTTTGTCCATGAAATTACGGCTATCGCGATATTTAATGAGAGTGCAGGTTTATTGGTTTCATTGAAACCTTTAATAGTGCTTGTAATGGCCAAGACTATTTCGTTCAGTTTGTTGTTATTATTAACATGTGAGTAAACGGGGGACCTTTGAAGTGTTGTATCTTTATTATTTGGTTTTTATTTGAACATTATACATAATATAAATGTTAAAAAATAATATTTAAAAAAATGTCACGATTGGCCGTGTGGCGCTTTGTAGGTAGACACTGACCAACTGATCTCATAATTCTTATTGTTTGATGGCATTATAGTTAAATTCTGTCGTTTAATTACTAGACACGTACATCAGTTACCGTAAAGAAATGCTATTAAGTAATATTTGCAAATTTTTGTGTCGCCTCATGTTCTTATGCGTTCTCCAGATATCATCCAGCCGAGTGAATGGTGAGTACCACAGAACAGAGACAGTAGTTTACGTCTTTTACTATAGAAACCTCTTTTACTGTACTGCGTTGAGTACGTATAGTTATAATTAAGCCCCCAATGACGATATTAATAATCCATCAGCAATGTACTGCGATTTTCGTGCCCGATAATTGGCAATAGGCTCGCCGCCTATTACATGGGATCTAACATAATTGGCGTAACGTGGGTGTTAAATCATCTATGCCTACCCCTTCGGGGATATAGGCGTGATTTATGTATGTATGTACCTATTATTCCTACTAGGGCGCTGTTGGACAAAAAAATATTTTATGATAAAGAAGAGGTTCCGGGTTCGAATCCTGGGAAGGGACAACAAAAATTTGTCCTCGAGACATGGTTGTTTATAAGTTTTATGTCTCACCTGATGACCTGACCATAAACCTAACAATAAAGTTGAATTTTTACGCCCGCTTCGCGTACGGAAAATCCCACTTCCTGGTCAGGGGGTGACATAAAACTATGATCTTACCTCGGGCGATAAAAAAAGTAGGCCTCAGCCCGGCTACGAACAACTTTCGCTAAAATCGAATTCTCAGAAAAAAATCACTTCTCCATACTAAACCGAGAACCAGCTGACATCAGTTTGTATCGGGGAGTGTTTATTTTTCTGAGATTTCGATTTTGGTCCCTTAGCGAAAGTTGTTCAGTTTGATGGCCTGAATAACCCCTTTAAATATGACTACACGTCTCTCTGTTACACCCAGTATAATGCACTATTAGCCCCTCCAGGGATACCCGCCATTTTGAATTTCGCGCGCTTACGTCACCTGGCGGCCCCCCACCCCTTGCAAAAACGGCGCGTCTTTTTAAAATGAAAATATCTCTAAAATGTTGTATGAAAGCTATTTTATAAATGTTGTGTTTCTGAAATCGTTATGAAACAAGCTATCTAGTGTATGTACACATTAATACAAAAATACTGGAAATATGTTATTAATTCTATGTTGAAATGTATTTTTGAAATTTTTGACAGTTCTATGAAAACACAAAGGCAGCTCGAGTAGGTACAACTAGTGACTCATTCAATTCAGTTAAAATGGCGCCGTTTGGTTGTCATGTGTCATTATATGCCGTCCTTGTTCTTTTCTTTACGCATTGCATAAGTTAGAGCAGTAAAAGATAAAATAAATCGCGTGAGTTGTGCTTTAATACAATGTAGGAGCGATCGACCTCCTGGAGGTGGCTTGACAGATGTGCGGTTTTTGACATCGACCTCAATGAGGTGGCGTAACAGACGAGGGGTTAGGTAAAGTAACGTAAAGTCACGTAAAACCGTAATGTAGTTTTTCAATTAAAAGTCATCATGCCTAACGCTCTCCACTCCAGCTACGTCCAGAGACACGACCAAAAGTACAGGATCTCTACCAGCTCCCGCTTCGCGCCCGACAGGCTTCTGCACCTCATGGAGGTATACCAGCAGGAGGGCACGCGAAGGATCGCGGAGACGAACGAGATGCGATTCATGTACGAGGAGTCCCCCCATTACGAGCAGGGGTTCGTCATGGGGGAGATTGTCGAGAGGTTGGTTAGCAGGCCGTGTGGTGACGGCAAAGTAAAATACAATTGTTATCTCCCCAAATCTCTCCCGTGGGTGTCGTACAAGGCGACTAAGGATAGGATAGATCCAGACGAGTGTAACGTTTAATGTGTGATGTAACACTATAGTTCTACGTTAGGACGGCACTACGAGCATTACAGTAACTCGTCTGGACGTAGAATTCGTGTTACAATACACGTTACACTCATCTGGATCCGGCTTTAGCAGGCATACGTTAAGGGTTGGTGTTAGGCAGGCGGCTATGATATGAAAGGAAGGGGAAATATACTGACATGACGTCATCGACGCAGTATCCATAATTTGTGTTACGAGAGCCATCTCAACTGTGGATGAAGGTTCCAAATGAAGCTCGGATTCCATATTCGGCACTTATTGTCACTTACCATCAGACGAGATGAGGGCCGAGAGCTTCCCTGTCTAGCATAAAAAATAATCTGATAACGAAAGATCTTCCTAAGCCTTCTACTTCCTTCCTTCATCTCTCGCATTCGCAGATACAGAAAGATGGTGGCGCACGTGAAGAGGCCTCTGCAGTTCCCCTCTGACGACTTCTTCGCCGTGCTGAAACGGACGGAGCTGATCCAGAAATTGTACTTCGAAATCTACCATCTGGTGCACATGGCTCACGAGATCGTACGCAAATACCAATTCATGCCGGAGTTCTACACGCTAGAAGGCCCGGACGATTTGCAGAAGATCTACGTGGACCAAGCGGAACAGAAGATCAAGGAGAACCTGGAGAAACGGGAGAAGAAGAAGAAGAAGAAGTTCATGGACAAGCTGGAGAACTTCCTGTTCAACCTGCAGCAGAGGGAGAAGAAGGTGTCCAAGAAACCGTACAATAAATGGTGGCCTCTGGACTACGGGTGGGAGATCGACTATTTGTGGTGATTTTGGGGAATTAAACTTAGTAAATTGGCAGATTTTTGCATTTTTATTTAGAGGTTGTATTTAATTGATCACCAGATTGACTGACGATGATTTTTTTTTCTAACAAACATAATAGCAAAATAATAAAATGCGATTTCGTGTATTCAGCAAAACTTTATGAACATTAATTACCTACTAAATTTATCTCAACTTATTTATGTGGTTAGAAAACGATCTTTTATGTCCTGTGCCTGATCATGGTTTATCTCTGTAATAATTTTTCTAAAACCTAATGTTCAAATAACAAATGATATTAATTATATTGATATTTTCTTTGCCAAATGTCGTCAGTGGTCGTAAACGCCCATGTCTCCGTATTGACCCATGGTCCATGAGCCGTCGACGGGCCATCTCGTCTGGAAGCGCCGGCGGGCAGTGTGGCCAGTCACACCCAGTCTGTGCTGTAGGCTCTGTTCTCGATTACTGCTCTTCAGTTCTTCTTCTTCGATCGTTCTTAACACTTAAAAAAACAAAATTTCAAACAAAAACTCTACCTAAAAACACCAAAAAGCGAAAAATAAACTTATTACAATGTAACAATACACACATACATAAATCACGCCTATATCCACGAAGGGGTAGGCAGAGGTGAACTAGCACCTACGTTTTGCCAAAAATGTTAGGTCCCATGTAATATGTGGCGAGCCTATTGGCATTAATCGGGCACAAAAGTCGCAGTACATTGCTAGGTATAAGAGGAACGCTGGTGCCAGGTATACGAGGAACGCTGCTGCCCATTCCTTATCATTGATTTATCCTTAGTCGCCTTATACGACAACCTCGGGAGAGATTTGGGGTGGTGACAATTGTATTCTACTCTGCCGTCACCACACGGCAAAACAAAATCTAATCAATAATAAAACCTACTAGCCATCGTGTCCCCTTTCCTAGTTCTCTTGCTTCTCTTCCTGGTGGTATACCTCGGATCTGGATTAAAGTCTTCGCTGACTATGGTCTCCAGCACGTGTACCAACTTGTCTATGCTGTGCTCCAGAGTGTGTACGTTCTCCATAGCTATGATGAAGTGTGCTGGTCGCAGCGACCATATAGAGCTGGGAACGAAGAGAGATCTGCCGCTGTCTTTGTCTCTTATTTCTCTGTACGTCTCCAGCATCCTCCTGTACTTCTCGCGGATGTTCCCTTGTGGAAAGAGCGCAGATCTGTAGGCCTATTCCCTAACTTTTTTTACATTGCTGTTATCACAGGACAAGTGTCACAATAGCATTATAGTAAAGTAGTAATGGATAAGTAAATAGTTCGGTGATCATCACTTTCAACTGTCAAAAAAAGTTAGGGAATAGGCCTACTGATTCTACAAATGCGTTCTTACACACATACATATATAAATCACACCTATTTATAGTGAGCAAATACCTTTAACATCAAACAAAGTACAATTAATGTTCTACGAGTTTCGTCATCACCAGCCCTTTAATGTCCCCACTGCTAGAGCACGGGCCTTCCCTATGGTTGGAAGCTGCTGACCCAGTGCGGGTTGGTAGGTATTAACGACTGCAGACGCAGCCGGGAACAACAACTTAACGTGCCTTCCGAAGCACGGAGGAGCTCGAGATAATAATTTTTTGGTCACCCATCCAATTACCGGCCTTAGCGAACATTGCTTAGTTTACGCAATCGCAAGCCGAGCAATAAAACTATGTGTTCCGATGTTAATTTTAAATCAACATGTGATGTAATTGGTTCCACGGAAACGCCAAAAGATGGCGCTGGTCGCTTGCAAACTCACCCATGATGAGTCCAATGTCGAAAGCCATGTATCCGGCATGAGAATCGCGTATCTCGGTAACCATGCGCAGCTTCAAGTTCGCGTCCTTGACCAACTCGAGGGCAACCTTCAACATCTTCCATTTGTCCGGCCGACCTATGCCGTCGCTTTCGTAAATGTAGTGGTAGGACCTACAAGTTACGTCTGAAAAACCGGTAATTGAAAGTAAAGGACACGCTCAGTCAAGCTCGCTAGCGCAGTGGCATAGCACGCTTCGCCTGCGATTAAACTAAGCAATATTCGCTTAGGCCGGTAATTGGATGGATGACCGAAAATTTACTATCCCGCGTTCCTCCGTGCTTCGGAAGACACGTTAAACCGTTGGTCCCGGCTGTATCTGCAGTCGTTAAGCCCGCGCTGGGCCAGTGATGTGGGTTATGGCCCATTCTCCCTATATTCTTCCATCCATAGGGAAGATCTGTGCCCCAGCAGTGGGGACATTAAAAGGACTAGTGATGATGAGTAAAGCTCTTTAGACAAGAAGATAGTCTCTTAGCGAGCGCCGGGTAGATAGTGTGGCAGTGGCAGAGGGGGGAGTCAGTAGCAGCACTTGGGACTTGTGATCCAAGTGAAGGTTAACGGGATCCCCTCACAACATGTCAACAGAAACCTTCTCTCTCTCTGGCCAGCCATATTTGGTAAGATTCCGTGAGAGCCGCCTTAGACACACGCTCCAGTGTAGAACTTACGAAAGCTACAGCATCAGAGCAAATTATTATCTTTTCTTTTTATCTTTAAATTTTAATAAAATCTTGATTGAGTTTTTGTTATTTTCTGTTGTTTTAATGTAGTAGGTGCGTAATAAATATTAATAAAGGTCTGAAAGCTTAAAAGCTAGTTCACCTCTGCCTACCCCTCCGGGGATATAGATTTGTGTGTGTGTGAAAGCTTAAAAAGAAGCTCAAACCCATTGTTAAAAATTTCTTATTGCCAATAAACCATTTTATTATCTGTCAAATTTTATCAGTTACTTACACACACTGAGGAAAAGTAACCTCAAAATTAACATGTTTCCAAAAATATATCCATCACCCTTAAATTATTCACCACTGGCTAAGAAGTTATCATACACAGCCCTCTAAATATTGTGAAAAATAGAGTCGTATTTAGGATTTCCACTATAGACACTATTCTGAAAACTTCCACACGTCGCTATAAAACAATAAAAAAGTGTAAGTACTTTTTAAGATTGTGTTAAAATGTTAATTGAATCAGAAATATACTGATATTGTAGGGTTTCGGAAATTAGGTTTTTAATTAAAGAATTTTATAGCCATTTTTATTGCGTAGGTATCCATTACGATAATCAAAATGAATCATTATAATTTATTAACATTCTTACAAATATATAAAATAAGCCTATTTATCTCCCAAGCATTTTAGTAGAATAGAAATATCACCACCTTTCACTTCAGCGGGTATAGAAAATGGCGATTACAGCGAATAGGAATGGGCAGCAGCGTTCCTCATAAGCCAATTAAGTGTTCAATCTTTCGAACGAATGGAAAACAAATGTATGAAACTGACGTTTAAAAGAGGAAACAACATGGCGGCCGTCGTTTCGAATTTAAGAGGAGTTGTCAAAAGTTTACATTTGTATTCTAGTTGTATGATTGATAAGATTGGAAACTTGTCTAGACCTGCGGGCCCAGCACGGGGACGTGGACAAGTCTCTCTCCACCACTAGGCAGTGCTATGTCTCGGGATTTAGTGGGAGTCAGAGCGAGAGGAAAAGATTCCCTTCCCCCGAAGGAGATGTGTCCACGTCCCGTGCTATGGGGGCTGTAGTAACATTTAATGGTGCGGGCCAACTCCAGCCGCTTCGTTTCCCTTATTGTGGACTGATCGGATGATCTCAATCAAGTGGTTGATCTCAATCGCCTGGTTGGCTATCTGTTCGTAAGCGTTGATGTGCTCAATCGGCTTCCATTCGTCGTAGAGGCGTTTCAGTGTCGTCGAGATATCGGACATGACGGTGAACTTGTCGGTGACGTCACCCATCAAGTTGCCGACTTCGAAGGCAGTGGAGTTGACGTAATAGGTGTGGATGAGCTCGGCCCGCTTCACCTTCAAGTCGCTGTCACGCACGGTCTCGTACATGAGTCTGAAGAGCTTTAGCTTCATATCTGCGTCGTCGAATGTCGAGGGCGGTTCGGCTGGGGGATCCTGTCTGGAAGATATAAGATATGTATATGAGAATCATCATCGCTAGTATTTTTAAAAGTTCTCCAATGCTGGGGCACATACCTTCCCTAAGGATGGAAGAATATTCATTGTCAACTCCTAAATAGTGGAGTTATTGGTCTTCCTTTTGCCCTTATCCCAGTCTCAGTGGGGTCGGCACAACATGTAGACAAATAAATGTATTGTGAAGTAATAAATAAATGTCTGCCCTTCCGTTCTCCTCTGTCAGACATGAGCTAGTTTTCTTCTTCCTTATATTGCATATCTTTCTCATATCATCTTGCACATGATCCATCCATCGCTTCTTTGATTTTTTAATTTTAATTTTGTCCGATTCCGTCCATGTCTTACAGTATGCCTCCTAACTCCTTATAACTTTAAACCCCAAATTGCAAACTTACCGCCTCTCAGCTAGTATTCTGGCCTCAATCCCAACCCTTCTTGGACTCATCTCCATAGGGTACTCCTTAAACATCAACAGTTTGAGGTTCCAAGATACATCTTTGAATATGTCTTTTTGGGATGCTGTCAAGTTTAGTGGGATAATGCCAGAGCTTCCATCTTGTGAAGATGTGCTGACCTGGATTTTGACTAAAGGCGACGAGAGTACTAGAACAAAATGTAATTTTAACTTAACCGTGCCGTGAGGTAACGGCAGATTACAATACAATTGCACTACCCACATCTCTCCCGCGGGTGTCGTACTAATCGACTAGGAGGGGTAAAGAGAACTATGAATAACGGGCAGAAGCATTCTGCTTTTACCACCTTGCATTATACTGCGATTAACGTGCCTGATAAGATGGCAATAGGCAAGGGACAGTTCTTTTTCGGCGCCTTTTGTATTTGTTTATAGGTAAGTAGTTTTATAATCAGACATTTCTGTTTAAATCATTAGGAAGAAACAAGTGAATAAATGACAAGTCTTTTAATAGGTAATAATAGACACTGTTGTTTTTCTCCTTTATTTTCACGGATTTTATTAAACCACGGGGTGTATGATTATAATTAATTACAACCAAACCACAACAAGTTCTAATATTCAAGAACACATTTCTAGAGCTACCAGTATTCCTCGATCTCCCATCCGTATTCCAAGGGCCACCACCATCTGGTAGACCTCTTCCGGGTCGTGTGCATCCTATCCAACATCATCTCCATGTACTTCTCTTCTTTAGTCTTTTTCGGCTTTTTCAGTCTCTTGGTCACATCCGAAATTTCAGGGGATTTGGTGGGTACATGCTTCGTGCCAAAATTCGGCATAGAGAACTGTGGTTTATCCTTGATCGGTCGTTCCTCGTAATCGTCTGGGGATGTGGAGATGCGGTACTTCCTCTCGATCTCGTGCTGCATGTTACACAGGTGTTCGATCGTCCAATACAAGAATTCTATGTCGTGCAAGATCAGCACCTGTTCCATTGGATAAAAGTATCTCGCCATTAGGAAGCTGGAGTTGTACAAGTCTAGCATCTTTCTGTAGTTGTCCATTATCTGGTAGCCGATGTACCCGATCTCGAAGTCAGCCGATCTAAGGGAGCCATGTTTGTAGTAGTCCATCTTGCTCATTCTTTCGTCGGTGTCATGGATGACTTCTTGCGTTAGATTGAGAATGTGCACGGTTATTCCCTTGAGTCGGACGTCGGTTAAGCGTTCCCATTGCCAACCGTCGGTGAGTTTTGCGTCTGCAATCAAAGTGGCCTGTTCAAAACTTGCAATTGTCGCCGATTGAGTAATAGAGAGGTCTGGTTGGAACTCTTGGCAGACGGAAGTTCAATTATACATCAAGGTTTGAGGCTAACTCTATGTTAGTATTTTAGTGTGTGTTTTTTTAAATATCTTCCACAATCCACAACCAATAATGGGTGGACTGTAGATATCTCTTCTAGAGATAAATAACCCACCGTTGCTAACAATAATTGTACTTTTTTAAATATTGTAAATTATTGTACAAATGCAATAAAGAGTATTTAAATATAACTTTGCCGTATTTAATGTCCTTGTTTGAAACATGAAGCTGTATCAATAGTTTGTAGAGGGATATATGAGCACAGAGCTGCACACAAAATATAGAGTGACCGATCAGTGATTGATAGCAGTTGGTATTATGGTCGTCATATTCCAGCCCTGTTCCTAGATTATTTGGTGTTAGCGCAGTATGTTTTTCTTTCATTCATATTTGCCGGCCAGTTGAAATTAATGGAAGAAGAAACGAAACAAAAAGGATTGGATGGGCCAGAAAAACCCATCCAATCCCTTTTGTTTCCCAATCATCCATCACACTGTTATGGTGATAGTAATTAATAAATGTAGAGACAAATGAAAAAGATTACGTCGAGAGGCAATTCATACTGCTCAAGGTTTTGATTTAGGTTTTAGAACCGCCTGCCTGACATCAGCTTTCTTTAGGTTGTCTGTCGTTTCGTCCTTAGTATGTCGTTGTTGGTTTTTCCTCCATCATTCAGGCGCCCCAAGGTGCTTATTTTTGTATACACTGGGCAGTTTCTTTAGTCGCTTTTCACGACAACCCTTGGGTAAACCCGGGCTGGCATATTACGTTAATTTTCACTTCCATTTTCATAAACATTGAATATTTAAAAAAAAAATGGCGCCAAAAAATGTATTCTTAAGAACAAAATTTAGCAGT
The DNA here is from genome assembly GCA_963931975.1 of Cataclysta lemnata. Taxonomy (NCBI): domain Eukaryota; kingdom Metazoa; phylum Arthropoda; class Insecta; order Lepidoptera; family Crambidae; genus Cataclysta; species Cataclysta lemnata. The sequence continues at coordinate 2,104,210 of OZ008359.1, forward strand.
AGGTACTCACAGAGCAGCAATATCCAGACAAGCATTCTGTTATTGACATAAAACGAAATGTGATGTGAAAAATATAATTGAGTTGCTTTAATTGCAACCAATAAAACATTCAAGTAGGTAAAACGTAGTTAAAAATATATCACAGTCGCCTAAAAATGTTCTATGTACTGTTAGTTTGTTTGCTGGGTGAGTAATGTTCTAGAATGAAATGGTATTTCGTCATTATTGAACGTGGAATATAATTATAATCAACCGTCAAAGTGGCTGGTTTCAGTTCATAACAATAATATGATTTTAAATCAGTTTTAGCATGCCGTCACCGTGTCGATGCGTACTATCCGAAGTACTTGCCATACCCAGAAGAATTAGATATCTATATGAATAGCATATTTGTCAATCTGACCGCCTTAATATGCAAAGGTAACAAAGATTTTGGTGGTTAGAGTTAAATTGGTTAAAATTAAAATCGAATAGTTTATGCAGAGGCAATTTGCAGCTGTTGCAGCTGATATCGTTTTTTTTTAATTTGACATACCTACTTAAGTCAAAATTATATGGTAAGTGATGATAAGGTCCGAAGATGGAATCCAGCTTCACCTGGGGGCCTACCACCTAACTCGATTGCTGATGCTATCGCTAATAGTTTAGGTACATTTGGTGCGAAATGATAACATGACGTCATAAACTATACCTTTTGCTTTAGCAATCGAGTTAGGCGGTAGGCCCCCAGGACTTCGACACAGAGGGGCTGGCTATCGTATCACGATTGTCGGAACACAAAAATGCTGTTAACATAATTATTATAGGGACAGATTTTGCGACTTTACCCTGAGTCCAACATACCGCGGCGAAGGCCCCGCTGTCGCGACAGGATGCATGAATGCATTTACTCCTTGGCAACAAAAAAAGAGAATAAAGAAAGGCTTACGACCATGTCGAGAGACCACTGAACTGAGAGAGTGATTGGAATGACAACGTTCCAATACATACCGCTCAAGGTTTAGGCTTAGGCAAGGCTTAGGCAAGGCTTAGGCAAGGCTTAGGCAAGGCTTAGGCAAGGCTTAGGCAAGGCTTAGGCAAGGCTTAGGCAAGGCTTAGGTTTTACTATTTTTTCACACCCAGGCCAGCATGGAGAAAAGGCTTAGGGCCTGTTTCACAATCGACGGGTAAGTTCTGAATAGCTCACTTAGCAGTTGGCATATATTTCATATTACAACTGTCAAATGATCTGCCAAGTAAGCTATTCAGAACTTACCCGTCGGTTGTGAAACAGGCCCTTATTGTATAATTAAAATTTGCCTTGTACAGATGCCACCATGAAACTGTGGCACGCGGACCGTGTCCAAGAGCGGTACAAGCACAGCCTCAGCTACGAGCTGGGCACCATCAGCGCCGGCATCCAGGACCACTTCAAGCACATGCTAGAGGTCTACAAGGAGTACTCCAACCTCACCAACTTTCGCCTGGGCAAGCACTACATCGAAGAGACGCTGTCGGCCTACGCTATTGTCAGTTAGTGGTTAACTAAACATCCCCTGGGTGACACTCGATCCTACAACGCGCTGATGGGGGCCTAGGATATGACGGTAGTCTTCCATCCATCGATCTCCCATTGCGTTGCCCGCAAATGGCGAGCTCTCCTCAAACCTATAAGCCTCCTACTAATAACCTCCGCCGCAGCACCCGTATCACGGGGCGCCGCGACCGTACTCAGAAGTTCCCCCGTCGGGCTAATAAGTTAGTAGTTCAACATCAACATCACCAGCCCTTTAATGTCCCCACTGCTGAGGCACTGGCCTTTCCTATGGATGGAAGAATATAGGGAGATTGGGCCAAAACCCACCACGCTGACCCAGTGCGCGTTGGTGGGTGTTACCGATTGCAGATGCAGCCGGGACCAACGGCTTAGCGTGCCTTCTGAAGCACGGAGGAACTCGAGATAGTAAATTTTTGGTCACCCATCCAATGCCCGGCCTTAGCGAACATTGCTTAGTTTACGCAATCGCAGGCTATGCGCGCCTTACGACTGCACTAGCGAGCTCCTCATTTAGTAGTTAATTATATCGTAACTTATATTTAAATGCGAAAGTGAGTGTTTGTTTGTAACGCTTTCACGCCTAAACCACTGAAGCGATTCTAGAAATTATTTCATTAATAGTAAGCTACGTTAATAAGAGTAATATAGGCTAGTTCTTTTTTTAATAAAAAGTGGTAAACGTTGACTAACTGCAGCCACTTTAGAGACGTCAATTAAATTTAATCAGTAGGTAGTTAATACAAAAAAATGTCAATCTAAATTAGACTATAAACCCGGCAAGAATAGCGACTTGTTTTGAATTAAGTTTTTTTTACTCATTAACTGTAATTGATGTCTCTGAGTACGGTTGTAAGATAGATTGCCCGGTGTAGATCAATAAGCACTTTCGGGCACACGAACGGCGCCGGGAAAACCGCTAATAACAGCATACCCAAAGAGGGTTGTCATGCAGGCGGCCGGCTGTAAAACCTAAGCCGCGAATCCTTGAGCAGTACCTATGGATCACTGGACATGTGATCCATACTGCTCGTGGCGGAGACGGGGCGCTCTAGATGTTACCGGGGGCGGGTGATGCGGGGAGGGACCAGTTTTCCCTCCTCCCCGCATCGCCCGTCCCCGCCACCGTCTCGCATACCGCAGGAGGGTCACGCACGAACTTGTCGGCGGCCACCTTTCCGGTGCGATGGATGAATTGATGACAAAGGGATTCGATTCCTTTCACAGAGGGAGACTTCAACGAATTGCGAATGGAGAAGAACTTGTACTACAGCGTGCTGAAGAAGTTCCAGGACCGAGAGAAGAAGGAGCAGAACGCGAAGGTGAACATCAAAGACCTACTCAAGAAGACAACGCTGGCGAGACGCCAGAACGTTCTAGAAGAACGCTTCAAGGAGAATCTTCGCCGGGAGCAGTGGCTGAAGAAATGGGACCATTTCGACCCTAAAGTCGAAGGTGTTGATGTCGAGGGTTTCGATGGACGTCAGCTAGGGTTAATGAGGAAAACACATGATGATAAGCCATTTTAATTTAACGATTTTTCGACCGCCTAATTCAAACCTCTCTCACGCAATGGTAAAAGGTCTCTCCAATGATCGTCCCATCCCATCGGGGTATTTTCCGGTTACGTATGTAGAGACCTTAAGGCTGTTTATTTACTGTCTTCTGTCTTGTGTTAAGATCACTGGAGAAACACACATCATTTAATAATTTTTATTACTGTTTTCGGTCAATTATGTATTTTGAATTGAAATATCCGGAGTAACCGCCAAGTTCGATGTTACTGTAGGCTTGCACCAAGGATGGGCATTAAGCCCATATCTGTTCCTCCTGGTTATGGATACTCTGACATCAGACATCCAGGAGCAGGCACCTTGATGCATGTTGTTTGCCGATGAAATTGTTCTTGTTGGGGATAATCCATGTGAGAGTAGGGATGAATGTTACGTAACTAGAGGTATGTTAAGTATGGATGTGCATGGACCTAGAATGAGAGGAAGCCCGAAGAAGCGATGGATGGATTGTGTGAAAGATGATATGGGAAAGAGGTTAGTTAATGCTGAGCTCACGTCTAATAGAGGAGAGTGGAAGAAGAAGACACGTTGTGCCGACTCTACTTAGATTAGTATAAGGGCAGGGAGAAAAAGAAGAAGAATTGAAATATCAATAATCACAGACATTGTATGATTTCATTAAATAATATTAAAATCGCAAACATTGAACGAAGACGAAAAGTCGCTCGTTGGCCACCCGTCATATTTATAGCTCAGGGGCCTACCGCCTAACTCGATTGCTGATGATAGCTATATTGCAATGCACTGCTTACGGCTATAGCAGCCATCCTGAATGTTTAGGCGGCACGGATTTTGTGATAAATTCATACAAAATAATTCGGTGATCATTCGTTCAAAGCTATCGCTAATAGTTTAGGTACATTTGGTGCGAAATGACTGCATGACGTCATAAACTATAGCTTTTGCTTTAGCAATCGAGTTAGGCGGTAGGCCCCCAGGTGTAGCATACGATACAAGTACGTTCCTATTGAAAGAATTGACAACTTCTAATCTATTACATTTGATACGTATTTGTTTGTATTCTAACGTGAGCTAATACAAATTTAATGTTATTAAATAAACCGCATCAGGACAATAATACTTGGAATACCTTTTCTTTGTAATTATTAAATAAATAGTATATATAAATAAACATTTATTACAATCACACCCACGTCCTGCTAATTATGTTAGGTCCCTAGTAAAAGATGGCGAACCCATTGCCATCTATCGGGCACGTAAATCGCAGTATATTGCTAGATGGTCTAAGAGGAATGCTGCTGTACATTATTCATCGCTGTTTTTAGCCTCAGTCGCCTTGTACGACCGACATTCACGGGAGAGATGTGGGGTGGTGAAAATTGTATTTCGCTCTGCTGTCACCACAAGACACTGATGTTCATACATAAATCACGCTTATACCCCCGAAGGAGTAGGCAGAGGCGAATTAACGCCCACGTTTCGCCAAATAGGTTAGGTCCCATGTAATAGGTGGCGAGCCTATTGCCATTTAATAGGGCACCGATATCGCAGTACATTGCTAGGTGGTAAAGACACTGTTCACTTTATGCAATTATGTGTAACAAAAACAAAACAAACCAAGATCAGATGATCTCATGAGATCAGATGATGACCTCTATTGTATTGCGAAGATCATTTTATTGGGCTTATTTAAATGGATAACAATTGGATCAAAACAAGTTCTAGTCGTAGGAAGATGCAGACTATTTCACCTTCGATGATCCTGTTTGCTCTGGGAGTTTTTAAATAAAATGAAAACGATCTAGCCTTTTCGGCGGAGTACGATACAAATAAACAAATAGTTCGATAGGTAAATACAGATAACCAATTTTTTTGGATATTTAAGTAACAGGCAACCAGAACATCATTGCAGAAACACAAATCATTAAATAATTAATTGGCGCATGAAATTATCAATTAAAATTAGCAATTAAATTCGGTTCCATTTTAATCTAAAGTTGGTTAATATGTGGGAGTGGAATGATGTGTTTTTCGATAAAAATTTTATTTTACTGCTTGAGTAAGTGTTTATTGATGGACTTAAAACCTGCTAGAAAAAAACCTTTTTGAAATGAGGTACCAAAATAACGGTACATGAATGACGCTATTTCGCAATTAGGTTCCATGTAATAGGTGGTGAGCTTATTGCCATTTATCGGGCACGGAAATCAACACTGCTGCCCATTACTCATTGCTGTTTTAATATTGGATTCAAATATCTTTGAAATCGCGTCATATTGAGGGTGGTGCCATTTTTTTCAGTCAATAGTTTAATGGCAGCCAAAATTGACCCTAGTCTCACGGGTATGTTGGAAGCGGATTTAAGCCCAGAAGCGTTTGCCGACTTCAATACTTCTAAAGGCAAGCAAAACTTCATAATTACTGAGACTTGAGTGTTTAATGTCAAAAAATTTCATTTAAATCTAGACCATAGACCCGGCAAGAATAGTGACTAAGTAAGTAGTTTTGAATTGTAATTTTTTGACATTAGGTATTCATTAACGTTAATTGATGTCTCTAAGTGCGGCAGTTACTGTCGCACTCAGAGACGTCAGTTAACTTTAATGAGTATTTAATGTCAAAAATTTTCATTCAAATCTAGACCATATACCCGGCAAGAATAACGACTAGTTTTGAATTGTCATTTTTTAACGTTAAGTACTCATTAACGTTATTTGACGTCTCTGAGTGCGGCAGTTAGATCTACAAATCTTCGTTGTCACAAAAAGAAGCAACATACAAATTCATATTCTGCATGCAGACCGAAAACAACTGTTTAACGTGCCTTCCGAAGCACGATGGAATTCAAAATACTAAATTTTTGGTCGCCAATCAAATGGCCGCCCTTCAGGAACAATCGCAACCCAAGCGCGCTAAGCCACTGTGCTATCTGGCTCCATTTATCGTACCCTTCAGACATCAAGAACGACATACACACATACATATTATGTACATAAATCACGCCTATATCCCCGAAGGGTGAAATAATACCCATATTTCGCCAATTATGCTAGGTCCCATGTAATAAATGGCGAATCTATTGACATTTATCGGGCATGAAAGTCTCATCACTTTAGTCGCCATGTAGATTTGGGGGTGGTGACAATAATTGTATTCTGCTCTGCCGTCACCACACGAAAATGTTTGCCAGAGGCAAGTATAGCGAAGCCACTTCTCCTTTCTAGAATACAAGCCGTTCAACATATCTGAGTTCCACACTCTAAGCCGTCGGTACGACCTCTGGTGGTACTCCTGGTTCGCAGTGAAACATCACCGAAGCACGGAGTTAACCGAAAGGGGATGCTACCTGGTGTCTACCACCTTCCAAATGGCGTGAGTGGTTTTTTATACCCTCCTCTTTTTATACCCTTAGAGGAGCAACTCCTGATACGGGCGAGAATCATCATCACCCTTTCAATCACAGTTCACTACAAAGAAATGTGTGGTCTGAATGCGGGAATGTAGTCTTGTAGTCTTGATGCGGGAATCAAACCCGCGTCCTCCGCATTTCGGGCAGATGCCTGTACCACTCGGCCAACCAAGACGTCCTAACAACTTATGCACCTTGGGGCATGGTGGAGGGTAAATCACCAACAACAGCATGCCCAAAGAGATTTGGTGTCAAGCAGACGGCCGGTTATAAAACGTAAGCCATCCCAAGCCTCTGTTCATCGGAGAAGAAGATTGTAACCTTAACTTTCAATACATTAATTAGGTACCCAGAAATCATGAGGTACTATGAAAAGAGATTCCTGTACGTGAATACGCTGGAGTATGAGGTGGGATACCTGGTCCAAGAGATAGTTTGGAAGTATCAAATGATGGTTGAAATATATCAGCTGGTATACAAGAGGTACTACATGGCGGTGAGTATTCGCATGCATACATACATACACTCATCAAGAATGTCTAAGGATATTTTATGTACTCCTATTTCATGTTCTATCAGCCTCCATTCTTATAACGCTCGCGTTAATGTCGGTTGTTATATAACCTTCTTCAATAAATGGACTATCCAACACAATAGTTATTTGTTGTACGTGAGTGCAAAGTTGTTTTTTAACCGCGTACTCAATTTTTATGACCGAGCTACGCTCGTGATTCAAAAATTAGAATCCTGAGCGATAGCGAGGGAATCGAAAGAGCACAAGGTGAAAAATCTTTGCACTCGAGTGCAACACGTAACTTTTCATCCCCCCCAACGAGGAAATTGCAAAATACAAAAAAAAAACAATCACAAAAGTTTCTGTTTTCACCCAGAAACTTCCACAACACCCTCCCATTAACCCAAACACACTCTCAACACCCACCCAGAAACACCCACAACATTCACACCCATCCACTCAGACACACCCAAAAAACACCCATTCACCCAGAAACACCCACAAAACACCCATTCACCCAGAAACACCCACAAAACACCCATTTACCCAGAAACACCCAAAAAAACACCCATTCACCCAGAAACACCCTCAAAACACCCATTCACCCAGAAACACCCACAAAACACCCATTCACCCAGAAACACCTACAAAACACCCAATCACACCCAAAAACACTCAATCACCCAGAAACACCTAATCACCCAGACACACCCACAACATCCATTCAGACACCCACAATATCCACCCAGTCACACCCACAATACTCACCCATCCATTCGGACACACCCACAAAAACCCATTCACCCAGACACACCCACAAAACACCCATTTACCTAGACACACCCTCAAAACCTAGACACACCTCTAACAGCCACCCATCCACCCAGCCACACCCGCAACATTCATCCAGACACGCCTGTAAGTACCTAATAAAAATTACCGTCCCTAATGGAGTTCCGAGACGGTCAATCAGCTTGAGTCAAGCACGTTGATTTTCTGTATGTTTTTGTTCCGTTGCTAGCGTAAACAAATCAAACAGACCTAAAAAGCTTTTAAATGCTTGACTCAAGCATCAAGCAAGCGTTGTAGACAAAATGTTTAAAGCAAGATTGACCCCAAGCTGATTGACCGTCACGGAACTCCTAGGTTTTAACAAATTTATGACGTGAAAAGAAAATGGCGCGCGCAAAGCAAATTACAACAAAAGTACACCAAGAAGGTTCCGAGTCTGAGTTTTTAACAAATTAAAATAGGTTGCATGACAATTTCGGCACCCTGGAGGTAGAAATAAATATGTATAATGATGTTTTGAATTCACTAACTCATTGCACACGATGTTCTAAATTCAAATTTACTTTAAACTCTAGAGGATAAAAACGGCTTTTGCACTCAGATATCAAAGAGCAAAAACGCTTTTTCCGAGATGGTGGGATGAAAAAATAATTTTTCAATTTGAACCAGTAGTTTCTGAGATTAGCGCGCTTAACCAACCAACCAAACATACAAATTCTTCAACTTTATAATATTAGTAAGTATCTAGAATTCTAGATTCTTTGCAGTTTTTCAATGACTTACTTTATAGTCCGCGCGCGAGCTCCAAAGAACCGGGGGCTGAGGAAACGGGCGAGTGTGGCGGGTGTGCGTAACTAGCTCAGTGAAAAATGATACAACGTTTCTATCGAACGATTTGACAACTACTCTGTGAAACGTCAGTTCGAATAGATGGATGGTCGCTAATTGTCTAGAGGGGATAGTAATATACTGTGATTTACGTGCCCGATAGATGGCAATAAACTCGGCCCCCCTATACATGGGACTTCGAGTAAGCTGGCCAAACGCGGGAGTTAAAATATAGGGGAGAAGGCGTGATTTATGTATATTTGCTGTCCATTACTCATCGCTGTCCCTCGTAAGAAACTCGAATGAAAGAGGGGTGGTGACTGGTGACAATCTGAAAAAATTATATTCTGCATTGCCCTCAACACACACCTAATATTAATATGTATTCTGCTTTGCCCTCACCACACAGGTAATTAGTTAATGTAAGCTAATAGGGCTTGTACAAAAAACTGCGATGCAACGTCGCATCGTCAAAATCTGCGAGCTCGCACGCCGCATCGCATAAGAACTCGAATTGATTTGCATCGCGCATTACTTCAATTTCATACTGCGTTTTTTCTTTTTCCTGTATATTCCTTGCAGCACCAATTCGCATCGCAGAAATTCACGTTGCAGTTATCTGCGTTGTTAATTCGCATAGCACCATTTCACAGTTAAATGAACAAGCACACATATAAGTACACACATAAATCACGACTACATCCCCGAAGGGATAGGCAGATAGGTGAATGAAACATCCATTTTTCGCCAGTTAAGTTAGGTCCCATTAATAGGTGGTGAGCTTATTGCCATTTATCGGGCACACAAGTCGCAGTACATTGCTAGGCGGTATAAGAGGAACGCTGCTGCCCATTCCTCAACACCGATATATCCTTAGCTCCCTTGTACGACACCCACGGGAGAGATTTGGGGTGACAATTGTATTCTACTCTGCCGTCACCACACAGCTTATTATAAGTAGGACTGAGGTAATTCGGATCTGTGGCCTTTTCAGCAAGACAAAAACTACGCGCCCGTCAGCTACCTGTTCAACATGTACCTCAACGTGCTCGAGTACAGCATGGCGGTGATACACCTGTGCAATATGCTGCACGAACTGGAGAAGAAGTACGAGGGCGACAGACACGACAACATATTCGCGGACTACGACGATAGTGGTGAGATGAGACGAGGAAGTGATTTTTTGTCTTCTTCTTCTCCCTGGCCTTTTTCTCAGCCCCCGTAGCCAGGGAAGTGGACACATCACCTTCGGGGAAAAGAAAATCTTTTCCTCTCGCTCTAACTCCCACTTAATCCCGAGACAAAACACTGTCAAGTGGTGGAGAGAGACTTGTCCACGTCCCCGTGCTAGGCTCCGTATTCACAATTATGTGAAGTAATCTCATCCTCATATTTGATACTATGTGGGGGCACAGAAGGAAACGTGGTCTTGATGATTCAAACGACTAAAGAAATTGGAGAAAATTTAAAAGAATTGGATTGGGTAATGATCAAAAAATTAAGACCACGCTTCCTTAGTAAGACCACGCTTCCGTGCCCACATGGTATCAAATGAGGATGATTATGGATCATAATTGTTGTGTTATTTAAATCTGTGGATAAGACAGTACTCGTTTCTAGGTTCGGCTCCGGACTGGACTCTTCTGATGGACTCGTTTGACAAGCACTACAAAATACCAAATGACGTAGTGGCATATCCATCTAGTCGTTGTCAAACCAAAATCTGCTATACAATATGCACTTTTGTGGGATTCCAACATTTTGCGGTTAGCGGGTAGTTCACTGCCCTATCTCTTCTTCTCCCTGCCTTATCTGGGGTCGGCGCAGCATGTTTCCTTTTCCATTCATATCGATCGCACGTCCTCAAGCCATCCACTACCATTTAATTCATATCATCCGTCATCCAGTGCCGGATTAAACCCGCGCGGGGCCTGTAGCAAATCTAACTTTACTTAACATTACAAATACATCTCTAATACTAGTTCCGTGGACGTTCACCTTCGTAGACCAGTGTCATCAGCGCCAAGCTGGCAATAATCAAATCAACATCATGTTTTGGATAACAACCTTCAGTCCAGCGTACTTATACTGGGTGTAACAGAGATGTGCAGTCATATTTAAAGGGGTTATTCAGGCCATCAAACTGAACAACTTTTGCTAAGGGACCAAAATCGAAATCTCAGAAAAAAAAATCACTTCCCCATACTAAAAGTATGGGGTGTTTATATTTTCTGAGATTTCGATTTTGGTCCCTTAGGGAAAGTTCAGTTTGATGGCCTGAATAACCCCTTTAAATATGACTACACCTCTCTGTTACACCTTGTTTAATTAAGGTCAGTAGTGGTTCGAATAGACTTGCCTTGTTTAAATAAGGGCATCAATCAAAACCACTTTTACCTGATTTTTGCAGTCAAAAGTACATTTGACCGGTTATGAGTGTTGTTGGCTGTAAAATGTAGTGATAATGTATAATATATATTCATACATACATAAATCATTCCTATAACCCCTAAGGGGTAGGCAGAGGTGAATTAACACCCATTATCGCCCATTTAGCTAAGTCCCATGTAATAGGTGGCGAGCCTATTTCCATCTATCGGGCACATCAATCGCAGTATATTGTAGATGGTACAAGAGGAATGCTGCTGCCCATTACTCATTGCTGTCTTTACCATTAGTCGCCTTGTACGACACCCAACGGGAGAGATGGGGGTGGTGACAATTGTATTCTACTCTGCCGTCACCATACAGCTGGTTAATAATATAGTACAGAGGAAACATACTGTGCCGACCACAGATAGACTGGGAACTTATAGAGAAAGAAGACAAATTATTAATATAATACATATAATTTCAAAGTGACTACGCGATCGAGACGTCGTCGCACGCGCAGTATGGGGAACGTACAAGAAAAAGACAACTATTTCAAGCAGAGAGAGGAGCAGAAGAGGATAAAGCAGAAGGAGAGGAAGAAGGAGAGAAAGAAGTTTGAGCAGTTCGGCGTGTTTGAGCTGACGACGCCCACGCGGAAACCGAAGAATAAGAAGAGGTTCGTGTCTTGCCGCCTCTTGGTTGAAAGACTTAAAAAAAAAACAGATTTATCATTTGAAATAAACAACTTTTACTGGACTATGGTTATGTGGTCTACCCGTCGCTCTCACACTGATATTATTCCCAATGAGTGGAGACAGGTAGACGAAAGCATCTGAAATCTTAACATAATACGGGATCAGATAAGACTCGCGTATAATTAAGTAGATGTTTGGCATGTTCATTATTTCGATCAATCTACAGTTACACGCCAGTCTTATCCGTAAAAGTTGTTTTATTTCAAATGTGTAGTGCTCGCGCAAATAATAAGAGAACATAAGAATGCACTGTTCAAGGTTTTTTGGCTGAGATTTTAAAGCAAATATAATTATGACCAAATTAACAAGGAAATTAATTATGACATACCTAATTATATTTTGTATTCCCGTTTTTCAGCTCCTGGCCCCTGGATTACGGATGGTCTATCGAGAATTGGTGACTGTTATGATTCGACATCAATACTACGCTACACTGCTACCTAGCTACGTTAACGTCATATGAAACTGTACAATTCATTAGGAGTGAGTTGTGCATGCCAGATCTCTTTGCCTACTTAGTACATACCTAAATAGTGGAATAAAAACAAGCTAACCATTTATTGTATTTTTTTATCCATTTCCCATCGTCCCCTGGGAAATTTTATGTTATTTTCCCTCGATTGTGACCTCGGGGAAGGTTAGAAGAAGAAGAAGAAGCATATCCCCCAAATATATATTTTAAATTACCTAATTATAATACAAGCGTTTCAATTCCGTGTCAAAACTTCGTCAATAATAGTTATTTGTTGTACGTGAGTGCAAAGTTGTTTTTTAACCGCGTGCTCAATTTTGATGACCGAGCTAGCGAAGGATTCTAAAATTGATCAAAAATTAGAATCCTGAGCGATAGCGCGGGAATCGAAAGAGCACAAGGTGAAAAATCTTTGCACTCGAGTGCAACACGTAACTTTTCATCCCCCCCAACGAGGAAATTGCAAAATACAATAAAAATACAATCACTCTGTAACAATTTTTGAATTAGGAAAATAAATCTGACTGACACCACAAAACGCGCCAATCTTCGACGTGAAAAGAAAATGGCGCGCGCAAAGCAAATTACAAAGAAAGTACACCAAGAAGGTTCTGAGTCTGAGTTTTTAACAAATTAAAATAGGTTGCATGGTAATTTCGGCACCATGGAGGTAGAAATAAATAGGTATAATGATGTTTTGAATTCACAAACTCATTGCACACGATGTTCTAAATTCAAATTTGCTTTATCCTCTAGAGGATAAAAACGGCTTTTGCACTCAGATATCGCAAACGCTTTTCCGTGATGGTGGGATGAAAAAATTATTTTTCACTTCTCATGCTCTGAAAGTGCTTATTTGTGCAGGATATAGGCTGCACAAAATCGAATTTTGTGCTCTAGAGCATTAACGTATCTACTCATAAATGTATCCATATTAAGGCAAAGAAAATAAGCCATGCAGCCAAACACAATAACAAGTTCAGAGATAGAATTTGTTTTTTTATAATATTTACTTTAATTTATTTGCCTTATGTGTTTTTTTAACACATAATAGATATTAAAATTTAAATTCAATTACGGTAGGTTATTTAATTAATATAAGACAATTATTATTAAAAAATAATTTAATACTAGGCTGAATAGGTCTGCAGCCCAAGCCTAATATCAATGGTAAAAACATTTTCCTTCAATATTCAAAACTGTACTAATTTTAAGAAATGTTATGATAAATCACTGTTTTATTTCCTCGCAATTGAAGTGAAAAGGAGAGTTTCTAACTCGTCCACAAAACGATTTTCATCCTTGACATTACTATCAGCCCTTGCCTTCGGCTCGGGCTGCTAAAAGTCTCGGACAAAAATGATTCGTTTTGTGCACTTGATGGAAAATCTACTATTACATGAGATGAGCGCCATCTCTTGGTCGTAGTACGTACTAATTCAGCGCGCTGAGAGTTAAGTGAGACTGTCTTCTAAATTTCATCCGTAACGTAAAATAATCTCCTTAATAATAAATCATCTTCAGAAGTTATCAAAGACAGAGACTTTTTGCTCGCGCCAATGTTTATCTTTCATTATCACTCACGCTGAAGTCACATGGCCATATAATTATGTCGTCATAACTTAAAAGTCTTTTACGATTCATAATAACAACCTCAGTGCTGATTCGTGTGTGTAGATGTGTGGGTCTACTCTATGCGTCCTTCACTCGATATTACGCGGCAAAGTTGAAAAACATTCTTCGTCTACCAAAGTCCGATTGTGATACGGCATTTTGAATTTGTAGTTGGGACAAAATATTGTTTTTTTTATCAGGCTGTGGACTTTCTACTTTATTAACGGAGTGCAGTTTTTCGTTTAGGATCGTAGTTGTATATAATCTGTGAGTATGTTTATCTATTTTTTGTGTTAGTGAAAAATAAAACAAATCACACATTGCCGCTCAAAATAATTTTATTCAGTCAAAGGTCAACGTATAGCGTTGATAAATAATTAAAATGTTTGACTTGAAGAGAGAGATGATTATAGTTCTATGATTTTATAGACCACGTTTTGCCGCGATTAGTTTGTTGTCATGATTATTTATCTATCAGTTCCGTCACTTGTAATTTGACCGCTTATCAGACTTGATATCTATACTAACATTCCGACATTGATCTTTATTACCATGCCATAAGGCAGTATTATTGTTACGCAATATGTATATAAACTAGCACAGGATTAAGTGACGTAACTACTGGGCGATCTATTATTTTTTTGTCAATTCACAAACCAGCGTCTGATTCCTGTTTGGCCTATTACGTTGAATTAAAGAACATAGTTTTTGTAGTGTCTCTTAAATAATTGCGAACAAAACACTTACATGGTACTTGTTGCCGACTGAGTTTTGTATTAATCCTTTTTGATATGTTTTCTGTTTACTTTTTAATATTTTTTGATACTCGTTTTGTTTTTGATACTTGTCAGTTGTATTTTGTTACGTCGATGGTGAATACAGTCCTCGGCTACTAAAAGGGTGTGTTTCTCTGTAGCTTTTGCCACCAGCCCCGTCTACATCGTTTACAAAAGTACTATTAGTATCTAGTATTTAAATAATAACAGGCTTAGGTATATAAGGCGTATGTATGATTATCCTCCTTCATGGGATGTCCTGAGAGCTAAATTAATTACCACTGACCAATGTGACTCTACCCACCAATCCGCACTGGGCCAGCGTGGTGGGTTATGATGGCCCATTCTCCCTATATTCTTCCATTAATACAGAAGCCTGATGGATCTCTCACGTCACACTCTGTTAGCATAGCAACTGAAACCAAGTGGTAAACACAAAAACAACAATTTCATTGATTTCAATCGAAAATTGTCAGCAACATAGATACACTAAAAAAATAGGTCAGAAAAATAAAATAAAAATATCGTAAATCGAACCTGCGTCTTTCGCAATCAGGGTGGCTGCCTATGCCAAGTTGCAAATCGATTCGAACGCATAGAATACAAACGTCAACTTTTGACAGAATCTCTTACATTTGACCTCTGTTCTGAGTATTTGACACGCCAGTCGCTAAGTAGTTTTGTCTGTAATAGGTAGGTACGTCAGTTGCATACACAGATACATCAATATATATATAAATTGATATGTCTGTGGTTGCATACATTTGTATTCTATGCGTTCGAATAGATACTTGGCTAGGCTCCCAGGACCATAAATATTTTTTCTAACTTTTAAATAATTTTCAAACAAAAATCAAAATAATAACATAGATTAGATATTATAATAATCAGCCTGCAGGTGAAGCGATTTAAGCGCGAATGCTTTAGCGATTTCGTGTACTGTAGTACATTACCGATAGATACATAGGTCTTCCATGCTGGGCTAGGAGCGAAAAAATAGATAGCCCCGACTCACTCTAGAGCTGTCGTAATAGTCGATTATCCCCCGAATACAGAAACGCTACTCAAAGTTTAGGTCCTGCTTAACATTTGAGTTTTGTCTAAATTGTTTATCCATATAAATTTTGACAGGTATTGTCCACTTAACTTTATAAGCAGTGCTCAAAATTTGAGCAGCGTTTCTGTATTCTGGGGTAACTGCCGCACTCAGAGACGTCGATTAACGTTAATGATTACTTAATGTCTTCTATGGTGGAGCGAACAAATATCGTAGAATAAGCCAGCCCCTCGGAGTAAATAGAACTGGAGTAGCCTTTGCCTAACATTCCCCTCTGCCGAACGCACAAGCATCGGATGCCTGTGCGTTATATAAAACTAGTTGAGCCGCCATTTTAAAACCACAATAATCAGAACGTCTTGCCGTGCAGAGCTCCCACTAAAATGCCTGCCTGTGCTGTTTTTTAGCGTTAAAAAAATTCGAAAACATCTAGTATTCAAAAAGATGGCGTCACATTTCATTTTTAAGTATTATTTTTAAGATTTGATATTTATTTACTTCATAATTTCATGTTTTAGCATACTACAATTTCAAATTTCGAGCCATAGTCTCGTGGGGAGTCGGCCGTGACGTCATCAAACGATCTTCCAGCGCACTCCCCACGAGACTACCTAGGGTTGAACATTATCGCATTTCAATTAATTAGACAATAATTTAAAAAAGTTTGTTGTTAATAAATAATTGTAATTTTGTCATTTCGTATTAATTAATTACCAATTATAATTTCGTTTTAACAATATACGTTGCGTGTTTATATTTAGTTTAGTATTAAGTACATACCTACCTCACTTTTGCGACCGCTTGAAGCTTATTTTTTGCCACACTACATGGAAATATAAAATCATTAGTGAATTAATAAAATAAAATAAGAATAAGACTATTTTGCCCTTTATTCATGCTGGGCGGCGCTCATAAACATTAAGAGTACCTATGCTGTAGCATATACAGCGTCCCTGACTTTATAAAATAAGCAAGGGTAAAAAGGTACCAGCACAGCCGATTATTTCTGAGAAACCTAAATTTTTTTTCGAGCCACAGCACAAATTGTTTTTTTTTGTTGTAATCAGCAACCCTAATTGAATTGCACTTCATTAATAGTGATGTCACGTCATCGATATTTCGATTTTACGAGGGAGTAATGAATGAATGAATGAATGAAAGTAACATTAAATTTAAAATATGTATTATGATTTAAATCTATACATTGTGTTCCTGAGGTTATACATTAACTTCGGCATTTTATTCAGACTATTAAATTGATCATTTTTTAATATGGATTAAATTTATGATACTTTTATGAATTGAAGTTCCTTTAATTTTGAAATCCTAGAATAAAACTATAGAGATATAGAATAAAACAGGTCAAGTCGACCTTAAGCCAAATGGCATATATGATGTTAGTAATAGCCGTGTGGTCACGGCAGAGCAGATTATAATTGTCACCACCTCAAATCTCTCCCGTGGGTGTCGTACAAGGCGACTACGGATAAATCAGTGATGAGGAATAGGAAGCAGCGTTCCTCTTATACCACCTAGCAATGTACTGCGACTTTTGTGCCCGATAAATGGCAATAGGCTCGCCACATTTTACATGGGACCTAACATAATTGGCAAAACGTGAGTGTTAGTTCACCTCTGCCTACTCCTTCGGGGATATAGGCGTGATTTATTTATGTATGTATGTATGAGAGAAGAGGAAGTAAAATCTCCAATTTTTTAACATTTTGTCTGTATGTATGTTTGTGCACGCATCATGCATAAACTACGAGACGGATTTTGATCCCATTTGGTATGATGATAGCTAAATGTCATTGTCAACATTTAAGTTAAATTTATTTTTTATTAATATTTAAAAGCTCCTTTAAAAAACCCGGTGGTCCAAGTGCAATACTTCGATTTACTAGGAGTTAGGTATGTGGCACCAAAGTCTTCCGTACATAAATGAAGCTTTTGGAAAATATTATTGTAGTATTAAAATCAGAAATGATCGGTATGTGTAGTTCAAGCAAAAATACCTCTGCCCCTAGCCGGTATCCTAATTGCTAGTATTTATACTGTAAGCTTTCACATTCCCGAAACAGCTAATTTTTAGTTATAATTTTCAGTTTTCCTAAAGAACACGAAAAAAATGGGTTGATGCTTGTAATAGGCACGTCTCTTGGGCATCTACAAGAACAAGTACTATTTGTTCCGTAAATTTTGAGCCGTCTCAGTTTCAGAAATTATCTAACAATAGAAGAAGATTTTATAGAATACAAGTTTGTTTTTTCCTCGCAATTGTGTTGAAAAACGTCGTATGCAACTCATATGCATTGGTCATTACACACTCAGTTTCCTTACCGCGTTCGCTTGCGGCTCGCGCTTGCAATAATGCCTCGTATATAATGACCAACATAGCATACTCGTAACATAATGTACTATTTTAACTTTTAAGATCCACACATTTTTATTTTTGATTCCCCTTAAAATTTAACAATTCCCAGTATCATACGAGAATTCTAACTATATTCACTATCGCTTTGTTAAAAATAATGTTTAAGGGTTTCTCCTTTCCATTATGATTATACGCGAAAGGGTCCACACAGTGATTTCTGAAAGTGAAAATATATTATAACACCTATTGTAAATACTTTTTAAATGCAATAAGCTAAGTATAAATTTGTATTTGATTGATATAGCTTTCGAAATCTGTCAAAGTTTTAGATAGATTTCATATATGAGTGTCTTTGCAAAATCGAAAGAAGGCTGATTGTAAAGTAAGCGTGTAAATCATCATTTAATTTTTAATAATGTAAGAATACTAACGCAAAATTAATGCATTCATTCATTGAACGAAACTGATTTATCGATATTGATATTCTCGTGCTATGTCATGTCACTACTCACACAATGACATTCGTGTGTTTGAATAGAACGTTAACACACTATTTTAAGTATGTTTGCGTGAATTTTAAGTATGTGTGTCGTTTTATGCATGTGTGTGTTTGTAAATACGCAAAAAGTTTTTGTATCTGTGTGCAGCCTTTCAGTGTAGTAGTAACCTCACCCCCCGCAAAAAATGGCAGAAAAATATGTACGAGAAATTGACTAATGGCTACTCCAGTCCTATTTACTCTGAGGCCAGCCCCGAATCATCACATGGGTCGACTAAGGGAGATTGCCCAATAAGTGATAGATGATATAAATCAAAAGGGAGTGGATGGCTTGATGACGTCTGACCGATTTGAATGGAAGAGGAAACATACTGCGCCGACCTCAGATAGACTGGGAACAGGGCAGGGAGAAGAAGATTACTTAATGCCAAAAAATTACAATTCAAAATTGTCGCTATTCTTGCCACCCGGCAACCATAGACCCCTATGGTCTAGATTTAAATGACATTTTTTGACAAAAAGTACTCATTAAAGTTAATTGACTCTGAGTGCGGTAGTAAGGGAGATTGCACGGTGTTGACCTATAAGGACTTGGGGCACCCGAATGGTGATTCGAATAGGCGAACCATTGACAACCAACACCAAAGTCCCAAGTCCACACATACCATTGGGTACAGATTTTACGTGTGGATGGCACAATATAGGGAGAATGAAGTATAACCCACCACACTGGTCCAGTGCATATTGGTGAGTATAAACGACTGCAGATGCAGCCGTGGCCAACGGCCAAATGCCTTCCGAAGCACGCAGGAGCTCGAGATAATATATTTTTGGTCACCCATCTAATGACTGGCCTTAGAGAACTTACTGCCGCACTCAGAGACGTCTATTAACTTTAATGAGTACATGATGTCAAAAAATTTCATTTGAATATAGACCATAGACCCGGCAAGAATAGCGACTAGTTTTGAATTGTCATTTTTTGACATTAAGCACCTACTCATTAACGTTATTTGACGTCTCTGAGTGCGGCAGTTAGCTTAGTTTAAGTAATCGCAGACCGACCGATCGATCCTCGCTTAATGACTTGGTATAAAGTAGTGCATTATATACCAAGAGCGATAGAACAAAGAATGTCTCAGGTCGCAAGTATTTTACTCCCAAGCCGACGGCGAAAGCGATAAAAGGGGTTCTTTTTCATCGCCCGAGGTAAAATCATAGTTTTATGTCACCCCTGACCAGGAAGTGTGATTTTTCGTACGCGTAGAGGGCGAAAGAGGTCAGGTGTGAGATAAAAACCATATTGTACACGTTGGTATGGTGCCTTCGATCAATATGCCATTTTATACGAATGCGATCTTAAACACGAGGAAAATAAATACGTATCTACCTAGACAGATACCTACATAGTAGGCGGACCGACTCGATTATGAGACGTCAGAAAATTGACATATTAATTGAAAACTGGTTTCGTAAGAGGTTGAAGGTTGAGCGACTGAGTTACACCTACCAAATTCAACTTTTTGTGGCATCATAACCTCTTGATTTACATACATATACACTACTAGCTGATCCGGCAAACGTCATCAGTCTTGCTCTTATCACCTAGTAGGGATATTTTAGAAATAGCCTACGACCTAGGCCTTCTCAGACCTACCAAAAACACACGAAAAATTTCATAAAAAATCTGCCATGCAAGCCGTTACGTAGGGTTAACAAATGACGTGACACGAGATTAATATATTATCATACATAAATCACGCCTGTATCCCCGAAGGGGTAGGCAGAGGTCAATGATTATTAACAGCCACGTTTTGCCAATCAGGGGGCCTACCGCCTAACTAAATTGCTGCTGATAGCTATATTGCAATGCACTGCTTACGGCTATAGCAGCCATCCTGATTTTTTAGGCGGCACGGATTTTGTGCCAAATTGATACAAAATCATTCGGTTATCATTCGTTCAAAGCTATCGCTAATAGTTTAGGTACATTTAGTGCGAAATGACAGCATGACGTCATAAACTATAGCTTTTGCTTTAGCAATCGAGTTAGGCGGTAGGCCCCCTGGTTAGGTCCCATGTAATAGGTGGCAACTTGGCAAGCCATATAGGTGCTACAAGAGGAACGCTGCTGCCCATTACTCATCGCTGTCTTTAACCCTTGTCGCATTGTGCGACACCCGCGGGAGAGATGGGGGGTGGTGACAATTGTATTCTGCTCTGTCCGTCACCTATAATTCTGATTTATTTACCTGAAATTCAATTCTTCCTATACTTAATTGAAATTCGTTTTTTACTTACTAAATGGGTATATTTTATTATATTGATTTTTAGTTAAACATCATATCAATGGTAGAGGTATAGGCAGGCCGCTCGGATTGCGGAAGAAACGGGTTCGATTCCCGTATGAAGACTGATTATTATTCTAACTTATACATACATACATAAATCACGCCTATATCCCCGAAGGGGTAGGCAGAGGTGAACTAGCACCCACGTTTCGCCAATTATGTTAGGTCCCATGTAATAGGTGGCGAGCCTATTGCCATTTATCGGGCACAAAAGTCGCAGTACATTGCTATTGCTAGGTGGTATAAAAGGAACGCTGCTGCCCATTCCTCATCACTGTTTTATCCTTAGTCCCCTTGTACGACACCCACGGGAGATATTTGGGGTGGTGACAATTGTATTCTACTCTGCCGTCACCACACGGCACTACTAACTTATATAACCTATTTTTCTTTTTCTTTGTTTTGTACATACTTAGTGTATATTTTCTATTCCGAAATTATCTTAATCGCTTATCGATAAATTATTAATGTACGCCGATTTAACACTGAAAGAGCCTACCCCTTCGGGGATAAATTAGGCGCGATTTATGTATGTAGGTAATATGGTTTGGCTGACTGATTACATTATTGCACAATGATTTCTAACAGTCTTATGTAATTGTAGATACGAACGAACATTCTTATGTAAGATATGCATTAAGTAGATACCCAAATCAGTGTGATGGCAAAAAAAGGTTTAAATGTACATACAATTATTTTAAGTATCACGAATGATTTTTTCTTGAGATATTTATTTTACCTCCTTATCTGAGCGTGCGTTTGATTACTTATAGGGGAAGGGTGCCCAAAGCGCGCATACTGCCCAAAAAAGGCAAAAACTATTGGAGATATCAAAAATTAAAAAATATATAATTAATTTTAGATTTTTCATACATTTTGCTTCACTGACCGAACAATTTGTATGGAGGAACATGACTTTTTTTAACAATTTAAGTTTTTTAATAACACCATTCTATTTAAGTAATTATGAAATGGCTATTATGTATTCATTTAGTTATTCCTGTTACATCTTGTATAAAACAGCTGAAATAGCTCCCATTGGTATTCTATTCATAGTTCCCGTAGCAGTCGTAGCTTTTGCTCCCAGTCGTAGCTTTCTTTCTCCATATGTCGACTACTGTACGTAGCACCCTTTCGTAGCTACCCTCACAGCTAGCCACTACCCGTAGCATAGCGCGTCACTAGCAAATGTCGTAGGATAGGATCCACATTAAAAGTATTAGAATATTAAAGTCATAAAAATATAGATAAATAACTCATTAAAAATATACATACGTAAAGGGGTATGCCGAGTTTTTTTTTGTATTAACCTCATTTCTTTAACTATATCAAGGCCCATGTAAAAGGGGGCGACCCTACTGCTGTATATACCAGTAACAAAAATCGCAGTATTGCTATGTGGTTCAATAGCTGCTGCCCATTCCCAATCACTAGCCCTTGGTAGCCTTGTACGACACCCGCGGGAGAGATTTGGGTTGGTGACCATTGTATTCTGCTCTGCCGTCACCACACGGCGTTAGAATATTTGCACTAATAAAAAAAATCGCAGTGTATATCTTTGCGGAAGTTCGGCTCCCATTAATAACAATATGTAGGTATGTACCTTACTTCAAATCGACCTTGTACATCAACTTACAAACGGACGTAGTTACGCTGAAAGGAGGCAAATCATGCAAATACAGTTGCTGTTTTTACTAAATAAACACATACATATATACTATTCGATTTTAATTTCAACATTATATAAATGTTAGAAAAATTAGTACAAAGATTTTAGTGGTTAGAAAAAGAATTTCGAAAAATTATGATCTTGAGGCGGTATTTGTAAAAATAATGTTTGAAATATATTTCTACATTGCGAGGGTACCCGTTGGCTTACAACGTGAAGTGTAAAGGTTAGAAGAATTTCGGCAAGTTAATTAGTGTCTTGGGTGGCCGAGCGGTCAGGCACCTGCCCGGATAGCAGCGGACGCGGGTTCGATTCCCGCCTCAAGATCATAATTTTTAGAAATTCTTTTTCTAACCACTAAAATCTTTGTACATACATATATACATAAGAGGCAGAGGTGTTTAAAACAGCCACTTTCAGAATTTGTATGGGAAAACGTCAATTAACACAATATTTAAATGTTAAGCAGGACTCAAACTTTAAGTAGCGCTTATGTATTCAGGGATAAGTCCCATAATGATGGCGAGTCTCTTGCCATGTACCTATCGGACACACAAATCGCGGTATACTGCTGGGTGATATAAGAATGCTGCTCCTCATTACTCATCGTTAACCTTAGTCATACATACATACATACATACAATCACGCCTATATCCCCGAAGGGGTAGGCAGAGGTGAACTAGCACCCACGATTCGCCAATTATGTTACGTCCCATGTAATAGGTGGCGAACCTATTGCCATTTATCGGGCACAAAAGTCGCAGTACATTGCTAGGTGGTATAAGAGGAACGCTGCTGCCCATTCTTCATCACTGATTTATCCTTAGTCACCTTGTACGACACCCGTGGGAGAGATGGATGGTGACAATTGTATTCTGCTCTGCCGTTACCACAGGGCAATCATATTGTGGTACCTATAGATCCAGGCACGTTAGTTGACCTAAAATGACGGTCGTCTACGCAGGTATAATTGAGACGGAAAAATGTCTAAACTAAACTAAGAACGCGCAGAAGCGGGTATCCCTACGTTGCTATGGTTACAGACACTCGTCGCTCCTCATACAAATACTTGAAAACGTTTTATACTGCGCTGCGCATAGGTCGACTCGTGTGCCGAGTATTATACCTAGGTACAGACAACAGTACGTCAGACTACCACAAAATGTTAAATTTTCTCAGTCGACTTTTAGCTCTACTGCCAACAAGATATGTTTGACAATCGATTGAAGAAATCTGACAGTTTTGGGTAGTCTGAAGAGCCGTTGTGGTTGACTGTACCTTTTTGCTTAATTACGTCCAAACACACAACTCATCCTATAATTTTGTTAACACAGTCGAGTTAAAATTACTACTTGCGATTCTCAGTTTATCTGTGAATGCAAACCATACGTGTAGCATCCAGAGGCAAAAAGTTGACAGATGTCAATAGAGGTTAATCCGTGACCTTTCGATTTGTAACTGCCGCACTCAGAGACGTTAATTAACGTTAAGGAGTATTTAAGTGGCAAAAATGACAATTCAAAACTAGTATATATTCTCCTGCCGCACTCAGAGACGTCAATTAACTTTAATGAGTATTTAATGTCAAAAAATTTATTCAAATCTAGACCATAGACCCGGCAAGAATAGCGACTGGTTTGGAATTGTCATTTTTTGACGTTAAGAATATGCTGATTTATGGGCCCGATGAATAAAAATGGCCTCGCTCCTTATAAATGGGCCTAACATGAACTGGCGAGATGTATATACATACATATATCACGCCTATATCCCCGAAGGGGTAGGCAGAGGTGAACCAACACCCACGTTTTACCAATTATGTCAAGTCCCATGTAATAAGGTGACGAGCCTATTGCCATTTATCGGGCACAAAAGTCGCAGTATTTTGCTAGGTTGTACGAGAATAAGAGAAACGCTGCTGCCCATTCCTCATCACTGATTTGTCCTTAGTCGCCTTGTACGATACCCACGGGAGAGATTTGGGGTGGTGACAATTGTATTCTACTCTGCCGTCAACATACGGCGTCACCATACTGGCGAGATGTGGGTGTTGTTAATACACCTCTGCCTACCCCTCAGGGGAAAAGTTGTGATTTATATATGCATGTATTGTAACAAAAGCAAGATAACACGTATTCGAGCACACAATGTTATAAATAACGTTACTATCTTATTTAATCAGCGTTAATTCCGCAAGCATACTTCAATTGAAATATATTCAGGACCAATTAGATAGCTTGATAATTAATCACATCTGAATTCGCGTGCAAAACTATTATACTTAATTATAAAAATCTCGTGTCCCAATGTTTGTTATCGAAATCCTTCGAAACGGGTCGACCAATTTTTATGATTTTTTTTGCATATACCAATTTAGTAGGTCTGAGATTTAAGGCAAAACAAGTTTTCCGAGTCACCTAAATATATATATATACCTACTTATAATAGTTTTACGGTAATTAAGTCACGCTATTAAAGTGATTGAAACGTTTCAAAATTATTTTTGATATTTACTCATTTTGTGATTTTAGTTAATTTGAAACTTAAAAAACAAATAGAAGTTAATTTAGTAGGTGATAAAAAATAAAATAAAACGTTTTCGTTTAGTTTTCTCACAGATACATCAATTTAATGATATATCTGTGAGTTTTCTTTTTTATTTTTCCCAACTGACACGAGGATATATATGTGGGGATACGTTTTATGTTCAGTTCTTAATCGGTAATCTGTTCCTGTGTCAAAAATTTATTAACTATTCGCCTAAGATCTTTAGTTTAATAATAAGCGATGTCGGTTAGAGATAAAAATGATAACGTATGATAGCTAATCGACGAGCCCATAGATTAAGTTAAAAATAAATACCGCCAGCAGTTTACACAAGATTGTTTTTTATACTTTTTTTTATCAAAACAACGCTTACACTCAAGGCTTTTGGCACAGTGGGCGTGAGTGGTAGAGTGCGCGCCAGATAAGTTTGCGCGCGATGGGTGGCGCTGCTCGCTCACATAGACACTCCTAGACAAACCAAATAGCAGGCGGAGTTTTAGTTCCAATTTTGACCATGCGCAAACTTATCTGGAGCGCACTCTATCACCAGTTGGTGGTAATAAGAATAACTGCCACCTGTTACATGGAATCTAACCTAATTGGCTAAACGTGAGTGTCTGCCTAACCTTTGGGGTTACAGGCGTTATGTATGTAGGTATGTATGTGGCGAGATGTGTGGAAGTGTAAACCTAACGACCCCAATAACCTGGGCAGGCGAATGATGAGGGTAGGTACAAATGATACATACCTACATAAATTACGCCTATATCAGGCAGAGGTGAATTAACACCCACGTTTCGGCAATTAGGTTAGGTTCCACGTAATAGATAGCGAGCCTATTGCCATTCGAAATGCAAAAGAAAGAATATAAGAAAGAAAGAATATAAAAGAAAGTAAATCGCAGTACATTGCTAGGTAAACCTTTACATAATTTACCCAAGTTATTGGAGATATAAGATTTGGATATGGGTGGCATAAGAGGAACGCTGTTGCGCATTACTCTTTGCTGTCTTAACCTTTAATCGCCGTGTACGACACCTACGTGATAGATGGGGGTGGTGACAATTGTATTCTGCTCTGCAGTCACCACACGCCTGAGGGTAGCATAATTAAATCCTCCTCCCTGTTCCCCAGACGATGGCCATGAATGAGGAAGTAATCCTTCCCACCATGAGGAGCCTGAGTCCGGGCATTGACGACCTGATGGAAGTCAACAAGAAATACATTCCGGTGAGTATATACTTTCCAATACACGTCCATTATAATCTTGTCATAGTCAGTTAATACTATCAGAGTTACCACAAGGACCATGGGTGATAAAAATCTGCTCTATTTTTATGTACTCCTGCTTTATTTACATAAACTCCCGCTCTATTTCTATGTACCCCCGCAATATTTCTATATACTCCCGCTATATTTCTATGTACTCCCGCTCTATATCTATGTACGGTCAATGGCACTTCAGATTAACCAAAACTGTCAAATTGCTTCAACCGAAATCCGGACCTACCTCTATTTTATATTGAAAAATTAGCTATTGGTTTTCCTAAAAGTAAATAAATAAATAGGTACGGGATGTGGCCCATTACGGGCTCTGTGGTAAGAAAAATAATTTCTATTATATCCAGAAAAACTATAAATCAGCTATCGATATAGCTAATAGACTTATTTGCGTATTATATTTCCACTAAAAATACCCAATTTAACATACTTTCTATATTATATTTTAAATAAGCGACTTAAAATTGGTATTTTGTGCTCTGTAGGTATTTTAAATAAATTTTTGCCATCTAGCGCTGAGTAGAAAAACTAATTTTGTCTTATTCTTCGCTTCGCTTCACATAGTTCTGCTACAACTACATAGATGGCGCAATAATAGCAGTATTTAAGAACCGCTTCATCTCTGTATAATAATATTTTACTATTCAAATTATTCCTATTATTATCGAAAGTTTGTGCTTGTACCTATGCGGATAAAATAATATTTGTACTTTGTAACTTACTTGAAAATGAAGAGGTTGTAAACATATTTCTCGCTCTATCGTAGTGCGCTATCTCGTTTTGATTGTCACGATGACGTGTTCGTTTCATCAGTCGTCTTTGTTCGATCGGAAGTCAGTCACAAATAGAATTCGCTATCGAGTGTTCTTGTTTTGATTAATTCGCCTTTTTCGTAAATAAAAACTACGATAATAGTCTATTATATTGTTAATTGGAACTGCAAAAGGTTTCGCAGTTGGATCTTGCAGTGAATTGAAGTGTTTCGCTAACTTTCTTTGTGGCGTTCAGTGCTAAAACTACGCGTAAAAGTGAACCTTAGTTTTCTAGTGCATCTACTGGTTTTTGTGGAAAAATCTTCCGTTATTGTGGTGTAACGGAGCGAAACGTAAGACCGACGTTGCAGTAGTGGTATAACACAAAATAACATACCTTATTCGGCAGGTTTTTTAACATAACCTTGCCTTGCCGCAAACAGTTTTTACGGCATTCATGCCTATACATATTACTCATTACCTACGTTAACCTATGCCATAAAGTTAAGTTTTATGACTACCCTAAGTTAAGTATTTTGTTTTTAATTTGGTCGTCCTAAATCAGCTAGGTAGAATTTATGTTTCAATACATAACAACATCAATGAGCTAATAGTTAGAAACTATCAGATTCTGATAAGATGACCGCTATCAATTCTTCGTAATGTTAAGTGGGTAATGAACTTTTAATAATAGAAATCGCGAATGTAATAATATCCAAACTACTTCAATAAATTTACATATGTTGCCATCAGTCTGATTAGTCTTTTTTTTATATTTTTACTTGATAGATGATATTTAGTCAGATAATAAGGTTTATTACTGAGTCAAGATTGTTTGCTTGTTTAAAAAGTGTTTTCTAAGTCAACTCTTATGGTAATAATTAACATTATAAGTAAAATACAATAGAATATGCATTATAGGACAGCATAGCAGTCATACCATAATAGTCATACTTATAATATAAAATTTTATATGGACATAAATACCCCATAGACCTATTGAATTATGTGGTTATGTTAATTAAAATTTGCCATTTAAATAACTTAATAGTATCATAGAAAATTGGTACTAGAACCAATGATTTGTTTGTTTGCATAACTGACATGCACTGATAATATTATGACTTCAATACTGATAGAAACTCCTTTGTTGTTATTACTCATCCACTATTTACCTATTAACTTTAGATATACTTAATACTGTAGGACCTTGCACCAATATCTGTCTCTAAAAACACAAAATGCCACACTACTTTTAATTATTTATTTTATTTTAGTAAGTTATTTTTATGATACTGAAGTAGCCATACATAAGTGGTATAATTCTTCTCAGAGTAAAAAACACCCAATACAAGAATTTTTGGATAATTATGTGCTATATACTTTTCGTTGTTCCAAGCCGACTGGAAGGAAATAAATTACAGAATTTGTCAGACCCATCTTACCCCAGGTGTGGCATAAAAATTGATAATTTGCTAAGGTATATTGACTGGTGGCACACCAATAATGGAAGGAATCCTTGAGTTGTGTTGATTGGAATATTGTCATTCAGTTATCTGTTCAATAATAATATAAATAAGGATAAATCAGCAATGAGGAATCGGCAGCAGCGTTCCTCTTATATCACCTAACAATAGTACTGCGACTTTTGTGCCCAATAAATGACAATAGGCTCGCCACCTATTACATGGGACCTAACATAATTGGCGGAATGTGGGTGCTTGTTCACCTCTGCCTACCCCTTCAAGGATATAGGCGTGATTTATGTATGTATGTAGTTATCTGTACAATAGCCTCAATATATGTATTTTCATAAAATTTGTATATGTTCATTCATCACTTGCATTTTTCTGGTGTGATGGATGAATTGAATTAAAGTGGAAATGTGAAATGTGAAAAAAAGTGGAAGTGTGAAATTACCTAGATGGCTATCTAGACAAATTGTCACTGATGTGAATGAAAAGGAAACATACTGTGCCAACCTCAAAATCTAATCATAGTCTTCCGCCCTGTTCCTGGAACTATGGTCTGACACAATATTATGTAAGCCGATTTCAGGTCTACCCAACACTCTCACACTTCGCTATTATTCTCGATGAGTGAGAGAGACGGGTAGACTAAAGCAACTGAAATCGGCTTACATAACACTGGGGCTGCTTATTTAAATTGACACTTAAAATCATGCAGTCATAGAAATTAATGTCATTCCTCATTAGATCAAATAAATTGCTTATTTGCAAACCTACTATGTAGTTAAAACAATTTCATTAAATAATACCTGTTATTATAAGTAGGTTTGTAGTTGTACCTATCTAAACAACAGATCTGAATCAACATCCTGTCATACTTAATGACGTTTTTTACTTATTTATCAAGAACTGGTTAAGAATTGGCATTACACATTTGTGTGCAATCATGTTTTTTTTTGGCATTTTCTACAGATATTGGTTTTATTTATCCCTCATTTTCAATAGTAGGGCAAGTTCACATGCTCACTTTAGTTAGTTAATAAATTCAAACTCGGTCAGACAACTAACATAACCAGCCTAGGTATTCCTGGTAACCCCTGTAGATCAGCTCCCTTTGTTCACCTTATCACTTCTCTTACTGGCGCACTCACATACGTGAATTAAGGTTAATGAGTACTTAATACAAAAGAATGTTCTTTAATTCTTGACCATAGTCCTGGTAAGAAAAGCTACTAGTTTTGAATTGACGAAAAGCACGCTAGGCACGTAGGTAATTTATTTTTGGCCACCCTTCCCATGGCCGGCCTCCGCTAACATTGCTTAGCTTACGTAATCGACCGAACGCGATCCCAAGCGCGTTGAGCTTCTCGTAATCAGAAAAGAGTTTTTTTATTAGAGACAGTGCCAAAAGTCTAAAACCGAACAAAGCGACATCATCACTAGCCCTTTAATGTCCCCACTGCTGGGGCACGAGCCTTCCCTGTGGATGGAAGAATATAGGGTGAATGGGCCATAACCCACCACGCTGGTTGGTGCGGGTTGGTGGGTATTAACGACTGCAGATGCAGCCGGGATGCCAACGGCTTAACGTAGCTAGACTTAGCCTTCCGAGGCACAGAGAAACTCGAGATAGTAAATTTTTGGTCACCCATCCAATGACCGGCCTTAGGGAACATTGCGTAGGCCAAGCGCGCTATGCCATTGCGCTCCCATTTCCGCCGTCTAACTGATAGCAGAAGTGTTTGTCTAAACTAAGTGGTTGTCTAAACTCGCAATGTTCGCAAGATTTTAAGTGGGAAATGGATCCTAACAATTAAGCAACATGGTCCTAAACAGTTTAAAATTTACGACATATCCGTTAGGAGGCAGAAACGCTTTGGGCAATGTTTCTACATACATCCATAAATCACGGCTATTGGTCCCTGAAGGGGTAGGTAGGGGTGAATTAACACTCACGTTTCGCCATATAATTTAGTTACCATGTAATAGGTGGCGAGCCTAATGCCATCTATCGGGCACGTAAATCGCAGTATATTGCTAGGTGATATAAGAGGAACGCTGCTGCCCATTACTTATCGCTGGCTTAACTAGTCGCCTTGTACGACACCCCGGGAGAGATTGGGGGTAGTGACAATTATTGTAATCTGCTCAGCCGTCACCACATGTGTGCGGTGGCACATCGAGAAGCAAGCCTACGACAATTGTATTTCTATTTTCGGTATAGCAACAGCGCTGGTTATTTCGATGCAACGCGGCTTGCTAGCTCCCATACTTACAATAGATATTCTAATTATAAATCGTAAATACTTATAGCACACGTTTAGTGCTGAAATATTGTCACGTGGTAATAATGTAACAGCTATGTATACCGTTAGGGGGTTTTGTTTACGTTTTTCACGGGTTATATCACCGATGTTAACGGATTAGGAAAATTAGGTAAAATTGTCGTATTTCGTTAAATAGATCGGACTAACTTACCAGGTGACGCCCGAGGCGTAAGATTACAGATAATTAAGCATCTTGGTTTGAAGAATGGTATATAGAATAGCCTTCTTTTCTTTGATTTCCATGACAAAATTAAGTAGCATGCCAGCTCCGACTTGTCCTAGGCCGGCTTGACAGGCGGCCGGCTGTAAAACCTAGGCCTGGGCAAGCAAGCCGAAACCTTGAGTTTTGTGGATTGGAACGTTGTCATCCCAATCACTTTCTTCGTACAGGGCAGAACGAAGAAGATGTATTAGCTTCTAAAATTTTGATCGGGATCGGAAAATAGAAACTATTTATTTTGTCTATAGTTTAGCTGGTCAAATTTATTTTATTGATTGGCCAGTAACATTCAGAATTAACGCAACCATGATATAAGCCAGTGACTAATTTTTTTGTTGGTATTTGCGGCCGTGATTATTAGGTATGATTCAATGCGTCGATTCAAACGTAAACACTGTGATCGGTCGCCGACCTCTTTTCACATGGGTACGTCTTCAAAGCCATATAAGAGCACGGGCCGAAGTGTAGTTAACCTCTTGAGGCTGGCGTTACAAATCGTGAACCATTCCCTTTGTTAAAGAGGAGAAAAAAAAAAAACAAAATGAATAGTACATTAATCTATTGGTCTACCAAGGGCGCTAAAATCAAGAATGTCACAGAACGCAAGTAATTGATAAATATGCGATCTGAGATCTCTTTTATCGCCCGAGGAAAGATCATAGTTTTATGTCAGCCCCTGACCAGGAAGTGGGAATATCCGTATGTACGTAAAATATATTTTCTTTTTTCAATTGTCTGTGTGCAAAAGCTGTTTGCCGTGTGGTGACGGCAGAGCAGAGTACAATTGTCACCACCTTCATCTCTCCCGTGGGTGTCGTACAAGGCGGCTAAGGGTTAGGACAGCCATGAGTAATGGGCAGCAGCATTCCTCTTATACCATCTAGCCAATCTGCGATTTATGTGCCCGATATATGGCAAAAGGCTCGCGAAAAGTGTGTGTCAATACACTTCTGCCTGTCTGTATGTGTAATATTTATTGTATGTGTGCAAAAGTCTTAATAAACCTTTGTTATCTTTATTAAAATCTTGTTGTTTATCTATCTAATTCAACAATCATATAGGTGATGTAGGTACATGGTGCTCTATTTATCTTTCGTATTTACTGTAATGCAAGATTTTGTAATGTTCCTTTTATAAAATATTGCCGTGTGGTGACGGCAGAGCAGAATGCAATTGTCACCACCCCCAACCACTCGCGGGTTTCATACAGCCCGGCTAGCCATTTATCATGTAAAGCCATTCATGATAAAGTCATTTATCGCATTGAACTGTCAAAATAAATAGAATTTTGACAGTTCAAAGCGATAAATGGCTATAACGTGTTTCGGTGGTCATGGGCAACCAAGAGGAATAATATAAAACGAGAAATAGGCAGCAGCGTTCATGGCACACTATCTAGCAAATTAGTGCGATATTTTTTTTTCGGTGAATGGCAATAGGCTCGCCCCTGTTACTGAAATGAGCTGGCGATGTTTAAGCGCTTTTTGTGTAAAAAAGCCTTTTAGACTTTAGGTTAAAAGGCTGGGCGACACTTTGAGAATGTGCGAGAGTTCGTCTACGACGCAGACGGTCAAAAACCTCCGCAGTGTCCTTTGTGCGACTTCTAATTCATTTTTAAACAACGAAATTATAGTTTATGATGACCAGTATCGCGAAATGAACCAATATTTGTTTGAGTACAAAGATTTTGGTGATTAGAAAACGTTTGAAAAATTATGGTCTTGATGCGGAAATCGAACCCGCGTCCACTGCAATCCGGGCAGGTGCCTTAACCGCTCGGCCAACCAAGAGGCTAATTAAGTGACTGAAATTTTTCTAACCATACACTTCACTTTGTCAGCCAGATTCGTTGATGCCTGTAACATTGTAAAAGCTGCCTTGCTTCCGATAAAAGTCCTACATACTACACATCCATAACCTCCCCTATTTTGTCTATGGCTTGCTCGAAGAGGGTATTTTTAAAATTCCAAGTACTTAAAACTGGCCACCAAAATATACCAAAGATCAACGGACAGTCATTAAATTGTTTTCCCCAACATGTTACACCAATGTCATTCATCACGTGAGCTGCATTTGCGCATTTATTTATAAAAAAAAAGAAACTCGCCGCACAGATTCTGATCAAAGCGTTTTCGCGCCAAAATTACTTGCACCATAGACAATAATTATTAAATTTTTCTTTTGCAGATTAGTTTCGCGTTCGAAATGATATATTGCGTTTACGTACACACATAACTTCTATATTACCGATAGGGTAGACATAGCTGAGTAAGCACTCACTTTTCGCCAACTAGGTTAGCTCCAATGTAATTGGTGGCGAACCTATTGCCATCTATCGGGCAAATAAATCGTAGTATACATATCGTTTTGCGAGGGCAGAGAAGAATACAATTGCCAATTTTGGGTTGCCTAATGATGGGCAGCACCCGTCCTCTTCCTCCACCTAGCAATGTACTTGCTGCAATTTCCGTGCCCTGTGAACTGAGCGTGTACCTGGAGCTAATTGGCGAAGCGTAGGTGCTAATTCACCTCTGCCTACCCCTTTGGGGATATAGGTGTGATCTGTGTTTGTATTTAGAGATGTTTCTTTTGTTGTATTTTTAGATTGTTACATCAAGATGCGTTTGGTTGGGGGCACATCGACCCCGCCTGCCCGATCGCGTTCGCAAGGACGTTCTATTTAACTTACGGGCGCGTAAAAATATTTTTACTCTGCAACTCTTCACGAGTTGGCGGGATACCTATCGGTCTAATTGGGTCTATGGTAAACAAATGAAGGAGGTCGATCTAAAGAGATTTCGATTGCCGAGGTTGAAAACCTAATAGGTATAATTGTAAATGCTAGAAAGTTTGCAATGTCAAGTTCAAATTTAATTTTAGTTTATAATTACATACATAGTACATACTTTCTGTCGTATGGGGTAGGCACCCGCATTACGAAGCGTTTTTTTAGTAGGGCCCTATGCAATTTGGGCCAAGCCTATGCCCATTCCTTGTGAAACCCGCGGGAGAGTTGGTGTTGGAAGTAACAAAAATACATGTAAAGTTTCTGTAGAACGTAGGCAAAGGGATCATGAACGGTGTCACTACATATTTTTAAATACAAGTAAAGTTTCACTATAAAGTGTTGGCAAAGGGATCATAAACAGGGTAACCTTTTTTACCTGACATTGTATCCAGATGTTGTTTACCCGGTGTTTTTAAACTATGCCTCGCCTCAAAAGTCTTGACTCACCGTGCCATTAAGAGATAATGAGCATAAATAAGCATAAAAGTCGTATTGCTTGCACGGGTCGTTAAACTTGACTCCTACACTGTATCTCTGATAGTAGGCGGGGCGATACGTCAATTTGTTTGTAAACAAAAAAATTAAACAATCGAAATATTATATACGATGCGATTGAAGTCTACGCGGTGTTTAATGAACGTTAATTACCTAGTTTCATTTCGGCTGTGATGACGGCAGAGTAGAATACAAATGAAACCACCCCTGCCTCTCTCGTGGGTGTCTTTTGGGTTTCAAGCACGTTGATTTTCTGTGTGTTCCTGTTCTGTTGCTAGGTGAAACAAATCAAACAGAAATAAAAAACTCATATGTGCTTGACTCAACCATCAAGCAAGCGTTTTAGACGAACAAAACGCTTGAGGAAGGCTAAAATATACATGCTTGACGTCAAGCCGATTGACCGTCCAGGAACCCCATTACAACTAA
Organism: Cataclysta lemnata; assembly: GCA_963931975.1. Taxonomy (NCBI): domain Eukaryota; kingdom Metazoa; phylum Arthropoda; class Insecta; order Lepidoptera; family Crambidae; genus Cataclysta; species Cataclysta lemnata. The sequence goes on from OZ008359.1 coordinate 2,139,071, forward strand.
GGAATTAAGCAGCGATGAATAATGTTTCAGAATTCTACGTTATTGTTTCGCTCCCAGAACTGGAATGAAAGAAGTTAGATTTTTCGCTAGATATTGAAAACTTGTGTGTCCGTATAGGTAGGTTGTGGGCTGGGGGGTTGATTGGTAGTGCGCGGCATGTTTCGGTTTATGTGATTGGCGAGTTGTGGGATTGTATTTGGTGCATAATGTACAATGTACCTGCAATGTCATAACTCGTTGACAATGGTGGGTTTCTCTACAGCCTACTTGCGTGCCGTTCTGCTAGCGGAGCGTTGGGCCCTGATGCGTTTAGTATCATCTTGGTATTGAACGCGGAAAGGTTGGCGCTTCGTTGCGGATCGGGGCGTGGGCGGGTTTGGGAGACCTATCATTACAGACTGAGGCATGCTGCGCACTCCCCTATTTTTTTCTTGGACACACGGGTTTTCGGTATCTAGCGTCTTGACGATTCATAAGTGTATTGTAATCATACCAGATATGAATAAATGAATTTTGACTTTGACTTTGAGTTACTTTCAAATATTGCCAGTAAAAGAATGAAAAAAGAAGTGCTAGAGCATCACAATGTTACAGTACGACGTTACGGGATTGCACACAAAACTGCGATGCGACGTCGCATCGTAACAATCTACGAGCTCCCACGACGCACCGCAAGAACCTGCGAATCGATTCGCATCGCGCATTCCTTAAATTTCTTTTTTCTTTTTTTCGCCGCCATGCTGAACCAAATCGCATCGCAGCAATTTACGGTGTAGTTTTCTGGCTTGCGAATTCGCATCTCGACAATTCGCAGTTTCGTGTACAAGCTCGATATTATGTAGAAAACCAGGACAGATGGACTGACTCATATATTTTGTCGGCGTGTCAACGTCACACCGCTCTAGGTTAACAATCCTGCTAGCAACTGACCATCGTGCACTTTTAAGTGCCGGCAGCTGAATATAATTATCTTGCAAGCACCAGAGAAATGAAATTGGTCCGTAGCCTTGTGAGGGCCTTGCGTTAATCTCTCCGAAGACAACAATATATCGTGTCGGTTGACATCATAATTAAATTAGCTTGAGGCGTTTTGGGAAATGCACCGACCTCGTTACAAGAATTTTGCAGACGCCCGCTTAAATTTGGATTATAATACGCTTTGATTCATCGCCCGTGTGCCGTAATTCGAATGCGCACGGCTGAAAACGAAGTACAAATATTAAAACATATTAATTACACTCACACTTAGCACCTGGCCCAAAAGGAACTAGCATTAAAAAGCACCTGTGTAACGGACAACAGATGACGGATACATTTTAATATTTATAACACAATATCGTACAGGATTCCATTCACATTCATTCCATCAACCTCGCAGCAATGAACTATCAATGGCAGCAATGCCGTACATAGCCTTTTCTAGGCCCTGAGCGAGCCTCCCTCTGCGCCCTATTTAAGTGGACCCTTCGCTTATCAAGTCCTGCCTTCTCTGGCCATTCTTGCGCCCCCCAGAGTCTACGCCCTGTGCCTGGGCACCGGTGGCACAGCCCTATTTACGGCACTGAATGGCAGACCTTTCCCAAAAGAAAGCTTCCCCTGGCGGAAAGAGTCTTTCGTGCCTTGTTTTCTAGCATTCCCTAGAAGAGTTAACTAAGGCATACCTTTCCCGAAGGGGCACCCCTGACGTAAAGAGTCCTTCGTGATTTGTGTTCTGGCATTCCCTGGAAGAGTTCTCTGAGGCAGACCTCTCCCGAAATAGCACCACTGACGAAAAGAGTCTTTCGTGCCTTATGTTGTAGCATTCCCTGGAAAAGTTCTCTAAAGCAGATTTTTCCCGAAGGAAACTTCCCCTGCGAAAATGGTCTTTCATGCCTTGTGTTCTAGTATTCCCTGTAAGAGGTATCTAAGGGAAACGTTTCCTGAAAGCACGCCCTGACGAAAAGAGTCTCTTACCCCCGAATACAGAAACGCTACTCAAATTTAGGGGACTGCTTAAAATGTTAAGTGGACACTACCTGTCAGAAATTGTATGGAAAAACGTCAATTTTGACAATACTTAAATGTTAAGCGGGACTCCAACTTTGAATAGCGATTCTGTATTCGGGGGTAAACGTACGTCGTTTTAAGTCCGCTTTAAGACGTAGACGTAGTTTAACAAAGATTTGGACTAACAAACTCCTTGGTGCATAAATAAATAGCCTAGGTGCTTTCAGAAAGAGGAGTTTAAAGAGACGGCCCGGCATTAACTCGGCGACGTTGATGTGAAATATGTTAATGCCGCTACATGTATTCTAGCAGAAAGGAAGTATTTAATAAGACACTTGGTGACATATTGAATACCTTGTGGCTATGTTGCACACATCTACACATCCAGAATTAACTAATATATTCAGTCAGTCGAGAGACGCACACTGTTGGGCATAGACCTACCTCAAGGATCTCCAAACCGATCGGTCCTAACATGTTTTATAAGTAAATAAATACTTATCTCCAAGGGGTAGGAAGAAGTGAGCTGATACCCACGTTTTGCCAATTGTGTTACGTCCCATGTAACATGGGGCGAGGCTATATTGCCCTCTATAGGGCACGTAATTCGCAGTGCATTGCTAGGTGGTACAAGAACAACGCTGCTGCTTTTACTCGTCGCTATATTTGCCCTTGGTCGCCTTGTTCGACACCCTTGGGACAGATTGGGGGTGGTGACAATTGTAGTCTGCCCTGCCGTTACCGCACAGCATTTATAAAGAACATTTAAAAGATCACAAGCAAAAGGTTTTATTTCGTACATCACAACAGTTATGCTACCAAAATGGCGACATAACCGTTAGACGATTAGCTCCGATTCGCAAAATGCGTTACGCTTTTACCACAATCGTAATATTGTGATACAAAGTAGCCTGTGCGAAAGAGATGGATGTCTAGTTGATAATTACCTTATTTTTTTGAAAGAATTCTTGTAAACTACGAGAAGGCAATAGGGTCTAATGTGTACAGCCATTTCTGATGTGTATCTATTTTTCGTTCATCTTTGACGATTGATTTAAATAAATAAAAGTAAGGTTTATTCATAAAGGTTAGGTATGATTATACACTCATGAATCGTCAAAGAAATACGTTATGCATTGGAAACTTTGTGATGGAAACGTTGTTGAAATTGTGTGTGTCAAAGTATAAAGGTTTCCAACATTTGACGTGATGTGCTATCGTGTAAACTACCAGGCAAGCATGACCACCGAAACAAGATGTGTTATAGTCATTTACCAGGAGGCAGGCCTTGTTCTGAGAAAAACGGTAGGTACTACGGTACGATAGAACCAGTAAATTTAGTTCCTCTTTTTGAGAAAATTGTTACATGTTTTGGCTTTTGTAAATCTTATTGATTAGTCTAGTCTGACAAATTTGAAAATCAGAACAATAGTGTGGTCCCGTGGTTGTCGTACAAGGCGACTAAGGGTGACAGCGATGAGAAATGGGCTGCAGCATTCCTCTTATATCTCTTATAAACCTCATTGGAAATGTCGAATAACAAACGTTATTAAATAGCCGAGTGAAAAGAACTTGCCAAATCCAAAATTCCGACTGAGGTGACCTCGGGCTCGCAGATTGTTTATGCGCGAGGGCATCAGTGTTGCCATGAAGATACATTTTATTGCCGCTCAGGAAATTTCCGTTGCAACAACATAAAGTTGATCTGATCGGGAAAGGGGCACAAAATTGGTCATCAACGACGATTTTTTTTGCAAAACTAAGTCTTATTTCCATGTATTTTGGATGCACAATGTTTCGAAGTATTTTTTACCGCTTATACAACGTAACAGAAATAACGCACACCCAGAAAACTACACATGCTAAAACAGTCTTGCAAATATATACTATACGGTGTTATTAAAAAAGCGAAATTGTTATTTTTTTTTTCCTCATACCAATATGTAGTTCGGTCAGTAAAGCAGAATGTGTGGAAAATTCGAAAATCAATTTTACGAATTTGATTTTTTGACATACATACATAAATCACGCCTATATCCCCGAAGGCAGAGGTGAACTAGCACCCACGTTTCGCCAATTATGTTAGGTCCCATGTAATTTTCCTCTTATATCAGCGTTCCTCTTATATCAACTATTGCTAGGTGATATAAGAGGAACGCTGCGGGCCTAGCACGGGGACGTGGACAAGTCTCTCTCCACCACTTGACAGTATTTTGTCTCGTAATTTATTTATTTATATATTTATTTACTGAAGTCAACAGCATGAATATAACAATTTATACACAAATAATTTAAATCAAACATATGCCAATTACAAACTTCTACTATGTTACCATAATATTATTATTATGGGGTAGATAAAAACAAGAAATTGAGTCTACTTTTCGCTAACATTTTCTAAGACAAAGTAAATGTGGGTACCTAGTCGTCATCATCAAACTGTGAGATGTGTGTGCGCCCGTGTTAGTGTGGTGTGTGGTTGTGTGAGTGTTATCGTTGTGCTTGTGAGAGTGAATTGTAGAAATCACAAGGAAGGCTTACATATCGCTGAAAACGCAATGAATTTTTTTTTTATCTCCCTACAAATTTCGGTATATAACATTAAAGGAATATATTACCAAGATTTGGAATATATTAACAAGATTATATTAAGAAGGAATATATTACCAAGATTGGATATTAAATTTATAAATCGAATCACATTATAAATAATAATAAATAAAAAAATATAAAAATTTCTTGTAAATTATTAAATTAAATCAATAAAAAAGATATCTAAAATAATCAATAAAATAAAAAGGGCATAATTTAGTGCGAGTTAGAGCGAGAGGAAAAGATTGTCTGCCCCCGAAAGAGATGTGTCCACGTCCCGTGCTACGGGGGCTGTCTGCCCATTCCTCATCGCTGATTCATCCTTAGTCGCCTTGTACGACAGCCTCGGGAGAGATTTGGGATGGTGACAATTGTATTCGACTCTGCCGTCACCACACGGCTAATTTATTGACGTCTTAAAAAAAGTGCCCGATAAATGGCAATAGGCTCGCCACCTATTACATGGGACCTGACATAATTAGCGAAACGTGGGTGCTAGTTCACCTCTGCCTACTATATAGGCGTGATTTATGTATGTATGTATGTTTTAAAAAAAGTGTTTATATGACTAACCTTCCTTTTTTTTAGAAAGACCTACTGCCTTAGCTGTTGGCCGAGAGGCCAAGGCAACATTTACCTAGTTTTTTGGGGAAGGCAAAGACCTTGTCCTTAAGCCTTGCTATCGAGCTCTATAGGTCTCGCACGGGACATGAACAAAATCTCTCTACACCGCGTGACAGTGTTTTGCCACGGGATTTAGTGGGAGTTAGAGCGAGAGGAACATATCTTCTAATCCCCGAGGAATTTTTGTCCACGTCCCGTGTTAGGCCTCCTGAGAGGATTTCTCCGCTGCAGGCATCCCCCACCTAAGTTAGTATGGGTGTGTGTTATTTCCGTCACATGGTTTATTAAATTTAATAAGCGATATGTATCTTTGTCGAAGATCCTTACCTATTTCATTTCAAACGCGCCACAGTGATTTGATGAGTGCCTAGAGCATGCCTTTTGCGGCAAACGTAAATTTGAGGGCAGCTAGGCGTTTCTCAGCTTTAACTCTTGCGGTATAAGGTCGAAACTCGCGAACGGTGGCCGCACGCCATAAAAAGTGGGGACTTGACGTCCTTAGACAGACATGGTTGCAAGGCTGCCTATCTAGGTTGTTACCAAGCAGTTGTGTTTGTAGAATGCAACTGTATTAGTTGCGATTGTCAGTTCCAACTTTCCGTTAATGGTACACAAAGGGCTTTAAATATCTAATGTTATTTCCTAATAATATTTCTTACTACACACCTATCATCTAGCTAAGTACCTCAAAGCACCTAAGTAGCATGAGCACTTGTTTGTAAAGTGGCTGTTATTATCGTAATCATCTTCTTATTAGTTCAGCTTTAGAATCAGTGTAAATATCTGTTTCAAAACTGTATAAAATATTATTATGTTTGCATAGTTATTCAGGTGATGATTGCATAGTTTTCCAAAATAATGATTAGGTATACTGTGTTGTGATAGCTTGAATTTATTGATTTATTTTTTTCCTCATTCGATGTAATTTTATTCTTCTGAGCATGTATTATGACATAATCATTTTTGTTCTTCCTGCCCTGTTCCCAGTTTATTTGAGGCCGGCGCAGTATGTTTGCTCTTCCAATCTTATCGCTCAGACGCCACCAAGCTATCCACTCCTTTTTGTTTCATATCATCTATCACACAGGAATGGTGCTAGTGATGAATGAATGTGTAGAAAAGGGAGAACGGACCAAGTCGAGAGAGACCGATAAACGGAGAGAGTGATTGTGTGTCATTCCAATCCATACTGCTAAAGAATTTGGCTTAGGTTTTACACAAAAACTCTTTGGATATTGTAATGCACCTATTCGATAAAATAACACCCTTATTATTCACTAGTTAGAGCAATTCCCAGCATAGTAATTCCCAAAAAGAGTCGAAAAAACGAATATTGCCCTAAAATATTTACAAATCGGAAGTCATAGAATCCACGAGAAAATAAGATGTGTAAATATACAAGATGGATGCCAAATGCCTGCTGTATTTTACGTCATACCGCTACTTTTCGTCAACGACCGCGCTGGGGTCAAGGTTACAACGTATACAGCCAACGATTGGAGAAACGAGCGAATGATCTTTTTGAACGCACCACTGTGCGTTACCAAAAGGAGTTCTATTTAGAAGTAAATATTTAAGTGATGTTTTTTATTAGCAGTACCATTTGCGTAGCCAGTATTTTTAAAATGCGAAAAATATTCTCATTCAAATCTTATTTATATGAGCATTATTCTTCTTCTTTCTGCCCTGTGCCCAGTTTAATTGGGTTTGGCGCAGTATGTTTCCTCTTTCATTCGTATCGGTCAGACGTTCGTTACTAAGCCGAAACGAAACACGTTTTGATTCATATTACCTATCACACCGGAAAGGTGCTAGTGATGAATAAATTTGTATAAAAAAAATGGAAAGGATCATGTCGAGAGACCGATCAACAGAGGAAGTGACAATGTTTCAATCCATACTGCTCAAGGTTTCGGCTTAGGTTTTACTGCCGGCCGCCTGCCTGACACTAACCCCAACCCTCTTTGGGTATGCTGTTGAAAGTGGTTTGCCCCAAGGGTCCCCATTCGGGTGCCCCAAGGTGCTTATTGTTCAACACCGGGCAATCTCCCTTAGTCGACTTTTACGACCCCCTCGGGGCTGGCACATTCTACGTTATTTTTTCTCTCCCAGACCAGTAGGCCTATTCGCTAACTTTTTGACAGTTGAAAGTGATGATCACCGAACTATTTACTTATCCATTACAGTTTTCACAGGACAAGTGTCATAATAGCGTTATAGTAAAGTAGTGTCAAAAATAGTTAGCGAATAGGCCTACAGCTTGGAAAGAGATGTAAAACCGAAGAATAACAACAATGCGCAAATTGTAATTAGAAAGTGTTGTAAGTGTGCACCAGTGGCGGAGCGTCCATATAACCCGATTCCCAACAGCCGTACCAAACGAGCGAGCATAAAAAAATCATTACCATAATTCAAGTACAATACCATTTTATAAGCAAATAAAAAAAATCCATCAATATAATCTTATCATAACAGTATTAAACGCGCGCGAAACAATATGCAACACAGGTACATACAATTCGCTCCCGCTCTCTAGATTCCTTCAACTAACTCGCTAAATATCGAGTTATGGACGCCTGCTATACAGCGCCTGCACGCACACAGACAAGCGTAGTCTTGTCAGGCGTACGCAACGCGAAATAGTACCTAAAGTTTGCCTACAAGCCGGCATCTAGCCGGCATTTCGGCAGCCTACGCGCTTATGCATCGATACACTACGACACACGCACACATTAGTAATAAACTCCCACGAAAACAAGTTCCGTCAAAAGTAAATATTTTAGATCTTATTGCAATAGCCATAAAAGCGGAATTTCTTTTGTGAACTGCACTCAATATCGCGGTCGTGCGCCGCTCCTGCAAGCCGCTCCGGACCGAGTTGCGGTTGCAAAAGTGGCAACGTAGTTCTCCGCTTCGTCACTAGATGGCGTTGAACAGTTGTAGCCGTGTCCTAGCAGGCGGTGTTAAAAGTTAATGCTTAAACCATAAGAGGCTTCATATAGTTGGGGCTTGCCTAACTTGATTTCTCACGCCACGCCACTGGTGTGCACGTTAATTACAATTTTATGTTAAGTTTTCTGGAGAAAGCGACGATAACAATTATGCGTGTAGTCATAGCGGCGAAATTCGCGCCTAAATTGGTAGCAAAGGAGTTCTGCTAAAGTCTGAATCATCTAACTTGTCTTATTTGGTAAAAAATCTTTGCAAAACTTAAAAAAAAACTCACCCATTTAAAAATAAAATAATAACAAAGTCATTAATCTATTACGGCCGCCGGTCTAATGCTCAGATTGCTGGGTATTGGCAAAGAGGTCCCGGGTTCGAATCCTGGTAGGGGCAAACTTTGTGATGACCACAAATGTTTGTTTCCGAGTCATGGTTGTGTATATGTTTATGTAGTATATTTTCAACATTTATATACACAATTATATTAAAAATATGTCCGTCATCTAGTATCCATAACACAAGTGCTTAGGCTGCTTACTTTGGGCTAGATGATAGGTGTGAGTGTAAAAAAAAATATTTATTATATTTATTATTTATCAATATTATTACTTACAATAAATCGTTATTATAGATAGACTGAAACCTATTGAATCTAGTTATCAGTTGACTTTTAATGCTGCATTTTCAATAAAAAGGTGTGCCAAGATACATACATACATAAATAAATCACGCCTATATCCCCGAAGGGGTAGGCAGAGGTGAACTAGCACCCACGTTTCGCCAATTATGTCAGGTCCCATGTAATAGGTGGCGAGCCTATTGCCGTTTATCGGGCACAAAAGTCGCAGTACTTTGCTAGGTGGTAGGTATAAGAGGAACGCTGCTGTCCATTCCTCATCACTGATTTATCCTTAGTCGCCTTGTACGGCACCCACGGGAGAGATTTGGGGTGGTGACAATTGTATTCTACTCTGCCGTCATGGTCATCACAAGATTGTTTACCAAATAAGACAAGTGAGATGGTACAGACTATACAAAGCCAAACTGCAGGTTAAAAAGTTTAGTCTGTCGTTTAAAAGTTCCCTTGCCCAACGATCTGGATGCATACGACTGTCTGTCTGTATACAACTACGTAATAAAAAAGTGTCCAACCATGTCTGTATTGAGGCCGCAGAAAATATCAAAGCCAAGACTCGCGTAACGTTGCGTAGATAGATGTGGGCGTTGCTCACTATTGCGCCTAACCCATTTCTCCCAATGCCAGTGTCAATTGGACGTGATCAAGCGAAAAGGAACAATGTCAAAGTCAAAACTCGTTTATCATATCAACCGGGCTAGCATATGACCACTGAAACATTACATGGGATACATGGGATCTCACTTAAGTGGCAAAAGTGCGTGTTAACCTCTGCCCACCCCTATCGGCGTGATTTTTTTTATCGACACTTATCACTATTCTTACAGGGTAATTATTTATCCTAATGCAATAAATTAAACTTAGAAATAACAAATATTATAGATTGAAATCCTTAATTGGAAATTCACTCAGAGAACAAATGTATATATGTATAATATGTATCTTTTCTGCTGAACTACGTCCAATTGTCTATAAGCAAAAATCAGCTGGCCAAACTATTCCCGAAGCCTCTTGTTTACGCTTCATATTCGGGTTCCACACGATGTAGGCAACTCATAATTTATACTGAAAACTCCATCGCATATTAGCAGTGACCACTTTACGATGGACTTGTAGACCAAACGACAGAAAGACTCCGCAGGTCTGCCTAGACTGGACGCTGCCACTGTATTTGGAAGGTCGCCATAGGGAAATGGCCTCTATGTCAAATCGAAAGAGAGAGTTCGATGCATTTCTATTTTTGGACGCAACGCGTGTTGCGGACTCTTCTTTTATTTGTTTATTTAATTACACGGGCTTTTGGCGCAATTGCATAATTAAATTAAATATTATTTAAAGGAAGGAATTAAAATGTACAACACCTACAGTCTGTTATCAGACCTACCCCCCTAGCCAAGTGGCCAATCTATCGAATACATATAATACAAAATGTATGAAACTGAGCACCATAGGGCACCCGAATTTTGGAGGGCAAACCACCAACAACAGCATACCTACCCAATGAGGGTTGGTGTCAGGCAGGCGGCCGGCTGTAAACCCTAAGCCTTAACCTTGAGCAGTATGGATTGGAATGTTGTCATTCCAATCATTCTCCGTTCCAATCCTCTCCGTCTCTCGAGATGATCCGTTCCGTCTCTTTTCTGTACACTAATTCATCACTAGCACCTTTCCGGTGTGATGGATGGTATGGATCAAAACGGAGTGGGTAGCTTGATGACGTCTGACCAATATGAACGGAAGAGCAAACATAGTGCGCCAACCCCAGATAGACTGGAAACAGAGCAGGAAGAAGAATAAACTCCAAATTTGAAAACTCAGCTGTATAATCTGTGCTTTATACCTTTTTATTGTAAAAACAGGCCAAGGAGACGTCCTTATGCTTGCGCACAGATGGAAGCGAGCGAGGTATCGATTCGTATGATTCATTCGAGCCAAATCGAGTAATGTTTACCTTAGCTTGAAGGGCTACGGGTTTATTATACGGGTGTTATGTTCAATTTGGTTCTATTTAATGAGCTCCCTTATAAAAACTGACTTGTCTCTTTTATAATAGTATAGTGGCAAAACTTCAGCCTTATACGATCACAGTTAAATGTTTCTTATTTCTTACACTCTTGTCCAAAATATGTAACATAGACTCTTGCGTTGTGGACACTAGATGACGGACATATTTATTAATGCATGTAATAACTAATTATACATAATTTTTGATGTATAATATAAACTTTTTGTAATATACTTACTACAATATCAACATACAAATAACCATGTGTCGGGAACAAATCGAAAATATTCTCCTCCATCCATCGAGGGTAGGCACCTAGATAGCCAGCGATCTGACCATTCGACCAAACCGACCGTCGAATTCTCATACAAAATTATGTCTCACCATGAAGGAATTCAGAATAGTTTACATCAGTACGTGGAATATAGTAGATAGTGAATTTAACCTTTAAAGTCTACATGTATCAAACCAACCACGCATACATACAAATATGCTAAACATAATAAACGTAACCGAGCCATTGTAGCTCTTACAACGTCGGTGTTTGGTGCAATTTGCAGTGTTCGAGCGAGCGATGTCTGCGATCCTAAGGTTGGAAAATGAAAAATGGTGGACAAGACGTCCGTCCACAGAGATGCACTCTCGCATGAATTTTCACGGCGTTTCAGTGCGATCGAGAGCGGCATTACGGCTGCACGCGCGGGAAACCGTCTACGCGAAACGTCAAAAAGTTTAAAAATAATAATAGTAATCGGAACTCCCCAACGTAGTAACGGACCTCCTTACTCGAAACCGCGGTAAAATGATATAATCTGTGCTCTCTGTGGTGCACTCTCCAAAGAGGTCGCGACCAAGCAGTTCGTCCATTTGTAAACAAAGGATTGCGAACTTTGAGCTATGGAAATCGTAATTTGAATATTGCCGAGAACGCTGTTGATGTTGTTTAATAATAAATAAATAGTGCGTATAATTAAGTTTGTTAAAACTTGGGTGCGCAAAGTGGAATAATTGGTTGGGTCTGATTAGAAAAGCGGCCATTGAGGACTCTTAATTTCCACTCGGTGTACCTAGGTGATATCACACGGGTGTCCAAGGTGTTAAGCGTTAGTTAACAATACGAAGAGCAAGAAATATTGTGATTAGAAAACGTTCGAAAAATTATAGTATTGGTGCGGGTATCGAACCTGCATCCACCGATGTAGACCCTATATATAGCCGCCCGCGCGTTTGATTCTCGCATCAAGATCTATAATTTTTCAATCTTTCGATAACCACAATTTTTTTTTAAATAATTTTTATAAAATTTTTGGTAGGTGTAATATTGAAATAAAAATCAAAAATAAGAATACGAAGAGCAAATTTGTATCTCAGAATAATATAACCTATTATAATTAAGTATATTTATAATTTACCTGCTTAAAAAGGGGTGCAATATTGTCAATTCAATTTAAGTGTTTTGCTATAGATACGGTACTACTCCAGCCCGGCTAGCATACGAAACACGATATGATATAGCCATTTATCGCGTTGGACTGTCAAAAATCTTTGGATTTAAACACTTGAATAAGCCTAATTTTAATCATTGAATAAGGCTATATGATAAAGATATAGCTATTTATCGCTTTTAACTGTCAAAAATCTAATGATTTTTGTAAGTTCAACGCGATAAATGGCTATATCATATCGTGTTTCGATGGTCATGCTAGCCGGGCAGATATACTTACTAGATATTTAGACTAGAGACTACTATTAGTTATTTTTTTATATTTTACCTATTTTATATTAATCTTCACGGTTAGTTAATCTTACTTTACAGAAATCGTCACGAGTTGTAGGTAGTAATCTGTAGTACGTATGCATTGACCATTTCCTAAAAAACTACAACAATAAGTCAACAAGGAACTGTTGTCAGTTGTCATTAGTAATAATATTTAACCTATGTTTAAGTTAACCGCTGTAGAAACCGCGTGTCCTGAGAAAACGCTATGAATAATTGTACATGTATATTAAAACCTAAGGATAAATCAGTGATGAGGAATGGGCAGCAGCGTTCCTCTTATACTACCGTCCTGACAATGTACTGCGACTTTTGTGCCCGATAAATGGCAATAGGCTCGCCACCTATTACATGGGACTTGACATAATTGGCGAAACGCGGGTGAGAATTCACCTCTGCCTACCCCTTCGGGGATATGGGCGTGATTTATGTATGTATGTATGTATATTAAAACCCCAAGTTATTTTTCTGTTGCCTAAGACGTTCGCATGTATTAGGGACAATTGAATATGTATAAGTTAAAGTTGTCTTTACCAAAATACTTACTTGGTTACAAGTATATGTACTTAATTTTATTTCAAACGAAATTCACTAAACGCAAATGCACCAAGCTCATTTCTAAAGTGTTTATGGCAAAGGTTAATACGATACATTGACACCGCACAAATCACAGGTTTTAGTCAGAATAGACAAAATGGAATTAGTATTCCAACGCTTGAATTACGGAGCTACCGCCCGCGTCGGCGGTTAATTTTGAATCTGTGAACAACTATCATATTTACGCACAGATTATACCATTACTGTAACAAGGTCAAACCTCCTTTGTCTTCAGGCGTAACCCAGTGACAGTTTGGCAAAGGACCAACCAACGAACACTTCTTCAAATCCAGTGAATAATCAGTGATGTGTTTAAAAATGTCGCATAAAGGGAAAAAATATGCCGTGACTAAGTGACGTCCGCCCAAAATGTCTCCTGTCAAACGCAAAAGGAGGATCGACGAAGAGGTTACATACAAAATTAAAAGGACTTGCTGTTCATAGCAAAGAGTTGTCAAGGTTAACCAGTGATCTCAACTAGTGCTCAATATTTTCTTTAACAGACTGATTAGTTAGTCTCCGTTCCTGAAAGCAACCATGATAGCTCTCAAGAAACTGTATGGTGTGGAGCTATTGAGACTGGCGTTGGTGCTGAGTCTTCTGAAGGCGGACCCCAACGATTACTTGGAGGGGGAGACCCAACAACTGATAGCGCACATATCCAACGGCTCCGACTGGTCCCTCGAGGCCAGAACCCTGATAAGACCCAGGTACATCCACCCAAAATCGCTGGACAACATACTGATAAACTACGAGAGGGAGCTCTTCGAAGACTTGAACTCCTTAGGGCGGTACGGCGACAGCCACTCAGAAAACAATGGACGGATGTGGTTCAATCGGGGGCCCGTTCATACATATGTACTGAATAATGTCGCGACTGATGCGGCCGTGGCGCCGTCACTCGCGCCCGCGCCGGACGGGCCGGATGGCGTGTCGAGCGACGACAATGTCGCGCAGGAAGTCAAGATCGTCGACGAAGACACCTCAGAGGAAGACACACCACCCAGCCTCGTAGTGACCCTGTCCGAAGACTTTCTCTCGAACCACACCGAGTCGGACATCTTCTCGGAAATCGCCAGCCGCTCTTTCGACGTCAACGAGTTCCTGGTCCCCCCTCAAGAGATGCAGATCAAGACTGAGAAGGAGGAGGAGTTTAGAGAGGTGGTCGTCAAGAAGGAGAAGCAGAACGATGAGGACCTGTACAGCGACAACGCGATCGACGATTTCGTACCCTACTTTATTGCGAAGTCGGAGAAATTTGACGCGCCTGATTCAAACTCCGTCTTCAACCAGAACATGGCCGATTTGCAAGACTATGAAGAGTTTAATGACGTCAAAGCGATGAGGAGCGTTCTGGAGTTGGACGTGAAGCAGCAGCAGGAGGACTTGGAGCAATATCTCCTGGAGAACACACCCTTGGAGATTGACGAGTCCGTGTACGAGCTGGCGCCGATGTTCGAGGAGGAGTTGGTGTTGGACGTGAAGAGGGAGCGGGCCAGCACTAGTTTCACGTCGGCGAGTTCGAGTGGAGTGAGCGAGATGGACGTTGGTTCCGTGGTGGACGTGAAGTCGGAGGACGAGGGGCATCACACTGGCGACGAGCTGACACCAGAGGTGAGTATTGCATGAGCACATAGCCACTTAAGTTAGTTAGAGTATTTTGTTCAAGGTACTGTCTTCAATCGAATGCCAGCCTTGACTTGTTGGCAGTAAAGCACAAATTCGATTGAGAAATTTTGACATATTGTTGTAGCATGACGTGCTGATAACCCTTTATACGGGAAAATATGCAATTTTTTTACCTTATTACAAATCACCAAGATTCAAATTTTGGTATTTTACCACTGCCCTATAAAAGGTTAACTGAGCTACTATACAACTGAGTAAAGGGTTGCAGCGTTCCTCTTAGACTACCCAGTAATCGGCGGCGATATACCTGCCCGATAGATGGCAATAGGCCTGCCCCCTATTATATGGGACCTGATGTAATTGGCGAAGCGTTGGTGGTGATTCACCTATCCCTTCGGGGATAAAAATACGTGATTTATGTAGTTATAATATATATTCTTTTTTTAGAATGCAAAATTTAGGCGCACCAGTTTGTTTAAAAATCGAATACTGCAAAACGAGTGCGCATACGCCGATAAATAACTTATTCAATAATAACACGTGACCCCGGGTACCCTGAGCACGAACTTTTCGACGATTCGTATTGTAACGTATTAGTTGGCGGAGTGGTATAGAAATCTGCGCGGATCGCAGAGGACGCGGGTTCGATTCTCGCATTAAGATGCGATCATTTTTGACTCTAGACTCCTTTGCCATTTATTGACATAGAAAAACATTGCGTCAGAACTGTTCCAACCTCTTTTTACACACAACGTTCGGTTGTTGATTAAATCTGTGTCGTATTATGTATGTATGAGGTAAAGTCGGGATCAATGGCCTGATTAAAATGGTTTTGTTTCTGCCTACTATATTAGTATTCTGTTTTGGTATTTTAAACTTTGTTCCGTCCTTAGTAAGAGTCATATTGTGTCACTGAGCCTTAGCATGTTATTTGGGCATGTAAAGTACGCTTCAGTCGTTTCTGTTGATGAGATTCATCAAAAGTTTTTGTGATTTTCTTATTCAGAATAACTGTAAAGTTAGCCGCTAGAGCGATCGATATTTGAGGTTCTAAATAAAACAAAAAATAACAAAAGGCGACATAGGTTTGTTCTAGAATTTATGGCATAGTCTCAACTCAATTCAACAGTTCTCTTTCAGAAGTGTCGTTTACGAATAAAACCTTTTGAAAAAAATCGCAGAAAATTCGTTATTCAAGTGTTCCGCCATAAACTCCGTTTTTTCTTTACAAAGAAAACAAAGTATCTAGCCCGTACAGCCAAGTCCATACTTATTTAGTTTCTTTCTTCGTGTACAATTAAAATGTCGCTGTTAAACTGTTTTGTGGGTTAGGGCCCGTTCTCCATGTATTGTTCCATCCATAGGAAAGGCCTGTGCCCCAGCGGTGAAGGGCTGATGAAGATGTATAAAAATAATTACTATTAATAGCTGCTTAACAAACAACATGTTTTAATGCTCAACCTACGTTCATAATATAGCTCTTTAGCCAGTAACCTCTTGGTTGAAAACATGAGACAAACCTGTTTGGTCGAAATCTTACGTCAACAAATGTTAATAATAACTAAGTATCGACGTCAGCTAATTAAGCGAACTCGCGATAGTTGTGATACCAGCTCAATACGTTAATGTTTACAATGTAATGTAGTATCCTGTATTACACGAAGGAAAAATTGCTGGTTTACCTAAAGAGGGTTGGTGTCAGTCAGGCCGCCGGCTGTAAAACCTAAGCCAAAACCTTGAGCATCAGTATGGATTGGATGGTTGTCATCCCAATCACTCTCTCCGTTAATCGGTCTCTCGACATGGTCGTTTTCGTCTCTTTTCTCTACATTCATTCATCACTGGCACCTTTCCGGTGTGATAGGTGATATGAATCAAAAGGGCGTGGATGGGTTGATGGAAATGGAAGAGGAAACAAACTGCGCCGACCCCAAATAGACTAGGAACAGCGCAGGGAAGAAGATACCATGATAAGATATAGGGACCATAATATAATTGTCGAACTGTGGGTCTTAATTCACCTCTGCCTACCCCTTTGGGGATAAATACAACATAAATCACGCCCATCTAAAGTAAAGGTGAGGATGGTACATACATACTTACATAAATCACGCTTATATCCCCTAAGGGGCAGACAGAGGCGAACTAACACCCACTTATCGCCAATTTAGCTAGGTCCCATGTAATAGGTGGCGAGCCTATTGCCATCTATCGGGCACATCAATCGCAGTATATTGCTAGATGGTACAAGAGGAATTTACTCATTGCCGTCTTTACCCTTAGTCAAGGCGACTAAGTACGACACCTACAGGAGAGATGGGGGTGGTGACAATTGTATTCTACTCTGCCGTCACCACACGGCAATGTGACGGCTGAGAATGGTGACGTACAATTTTATTTATTATGTACAATAATTTCGATATCTAAATTTTATATTTATCAGAAAATATTACTTAACATATTGTCTATTATGTATTAGGTTGGGGAAAAAGTCTTTTCGCATTATAGTATGTATAAACTTGTAATAAAATCTCTTTGTATTTGTATCTGGCTGGTTTTGGTATCATTGAAAGTTTAAATTTTAAAGAACATAATTCCAAATTCAAATTAGGAAAATGTGTGATTTTCATTTGTTTTTCGTACCGCCAAGATGAGTGAATCTAATGAAGAAATTCGATACATTTTAAAATTTTACTACAAAAAAGGTAAAAATGCAACGCAAGCCGCGAAAAAAATTTGCGATGTTTATGGACCTAGTGCAGTGTCTGTGAGAGTAGCACAAATTTGGTTTAAGCGTTTTCAATCCGGAAATTTTGATGTCAAAGATGCACGTCGCTCTGGTCGCCCTATTACAGATAAAATGGATGCCATTTTTGAAAAAGTGGAGCAAGATCGGCATGTCAGTAGTTACGACGTAGCTGAAGAACTGGGAATTGACCATAAAACAGTTTTGGCGCATTTGAAAAAAACTGGGTACACAAAAAAGCTCGACAATTGGGTACCTCACGAGCTCACTGAAAGAAACCTAATGAACCGTACTCATTTGTGATTCTTTATTACGACGTAATGAAACCGAACCATTTTTGAAGAAGCTGATAACTGGTGATGAAAAGTGGATCACGTACGACAAGAACGTGCGAAAAAGGTCGTGGTCAAAGGCCGGTCAGGCTTCACAGATTGTGGCGAAACCCGGGTTAACTCGCAACAAGGTGATGCTGTGTGGGTGGTGGGATTGGAAGGGCATTATTCATTATGAGCTGTTACCACCAGGCAGAACCATCGATTCTGAACTCTACTGCGAACAACTGATGAGATTAAAGCAAGAAGTTGAGAGAAAGCGGCTGGAATTAATCAACAGAAGGGGTGTGGTTTTTCATCATGATAACGCTAGACCTCACAACTCTTTAGCCACTCAGCAAAAATTAAGAGAGTTTGGCTGGGAGGTGTTAATGCATCCGCCGTATAGTCCTGACCATGCACCTTCAGATTTCCACCTGTTTCGGTCTCTTCAGAATTCTTTAGGCAGTGTCAGGTTAACATCACGAGAGGACTGCCAAAACCACTTGTCGCGGTATTTTGACCAGAAGTCCCAAAATTCCTATAGCAGTGGGATCATGTCCCTACCTACAAGATGGCAAAAAGTTATCGAACAAAATGGTACCTACATACTTTAGTTAAATGTAAATAAACTATATTAAAAAAAGTTTTGAATTTTCTTAAAAAATGCGAAGAAACTTTTTTCCCAACCTATTATTTTGATAATGCATTTTCGAAGCTTATAAATTTTACCATAATTATACACATTTTCTAGCAAAATCTTATCTGTGTGGCGACGTATTTTTTATCTGTGGTACACCACGTGGTCGGCCATCTTTTGCGGTTTGCCCGATATGCGGCGCTGGGAGACATAGTTGTATGCCAAATATTATGCTAGATAATATTCATGTTTTAACAGAGTTATGTTATGTAAATAAATAAATAAATATATATATATATATTTAATATTCTGTAACCAATTTATCGATCAAATATATTCATTTAAGATAAAACCAATTTAATTCGCGTATATATATCATCATCTTCTTGCACTGTTCCCAGAAAACTATACTTGCATAATAATTATAGAGAATGACCGAAATAATTTAATAATAAATGTAATAAGTTATGTAATATGTGGTGACGGCAGAGCAGAATACAATTGTCACCACACGACCCCCACCACCACAGTGTGAATAAGCAATGTTAGCTTACATGGTGTAAAATACCCTATTGAAAAAAACGGTTTATCGTTTTATTTATATCGCTATAACCCTTCCTTGTTGACCGCTAAAGGGCAGCCTTCGATCCTGAGGGTCACAGGGACGTATTCTGCCTAGGTTCAACGACTCCAGCCAGGTGCGTTCGTCTAGACCTTTTAGTACGTTGATCCTTGTATGTAGGTACCTTGTCCAAGACTATGAGAAAGCTTATCGGACAACAACGGAATGCTTCTAAAAATATTACTCCTATATCTGTTTGTATACAACATGTAACAGATATAAAGCACACCCTGAATATTACCCATGCTAAAATAGTCATCGACATTAAGTATCCTTAAAGTTAATTGACGTCTCTGAGTACGGCTGTACATGTATGTTGTTGCTATGATAAATCCGATTCAACACGTGTCGCGTTCACTCGTTCGCAAAACACAAACTACGCGATTCGATTATTGTGGCGTATTTCGCTTACATTGTAATCAACGGCGCAATAACATTGAATACGTATAAGTATAAATAACGTGTTTATTCATGGCAAAAGTGATCCGTGATGTATGTTTAATTTTTATTACAATATAACTAAAAGTAAATTAAGAAAAAACTGAAATTAAACGGCTAAGGGTTAAGCAGCGATGAGTAATGGGCAGCCAGCGTCCTCTTATAGCAACATACTGCAACTTACGTGCCTGATAAATGGCAATAGCTTGCCACCTATTACCGAAAATACCTATTTGGCGAAACGTGGGGGATTATTCACCTTTGGGGATAAATAATAGCCGTGATTTATGTGTGTTTATGTATTTATTTTTTCACTATACCAGGAGACCTTTTGGTCACTGAAAACAATTTTTGGAATTCGTTCAGACCATCAAACTGAACAAATGTCACTATGGGAGCAACTCCAAATTCACGAAAAAAATATCAGCTGTTTCATACAAAATGATAATACCTACTTGACCCAAATGTATGAAACAGCTGTTATTTTTTTCGTGAATTTGGAGTTGCTCCCATAGTGAAATTTGTTCAGTTTGATGGTCTGAACGAACTTCAAAAATTTTTGAAGAGTTGACCAAAAAGTCTCCTGGTATGTCGCTCATGGTACGGATGGTTGATTCATACCTAGCGATGTGTATGTCGTGGCCAAATCGTATAATTGATCACTTCATGATGTGGCCGACTATTTCATGAAATGGTGGCATTTCATTAAACGGCCAACTAAAACTGAACATATCATGATAATGGTCTGGCCAGATCAATGAATAAACAACGTTTAACGATGTGAACAGCTAAACGCATGGCTATTTCATGATATAGCCAAACATTATTAATCATATCGTTAAATAGTGACCTTAACCACCGTTAGAGGCGCTTTTTTCGATTTGTTTTTGTGACGCATCATGGCGGCGGACAATTAACCTAAAAAACATACTATTAGTAATTTTGTAATAGAAGATAAAAGGGAATTGAAATGTCGTTACGACACCAAATTACTAGAATTTTACGTTTTAAGTCACTCAAGAAACGAGCGCAACGTTAAAATACTAAACATTAACTACATTAATGATATGGCCAAACGTGGATGGACATATCATCAAACGTTGATGTTTCAACGATATGGTCAGTCCACATCATGAAGTGATCAATTCTACGATTTGGCCACGACATGTACACAAAATACCGCGTTTTTACAATTGTATTTTGTTTCCCTCGTGAGGTAGGTAAAGGGGTCTAGCCCGCACAACCGAGGCTTTTGTCGGCAAACATGATTAAGGTCACAGTGTTGAAGGCTTTGAAGCTTACAACCTGTAATTGGAAAATGTAATTTTTATGGACTCGTCAATTAATAATTGAAGCACTATTTATTTAACTAGTGGTCGCCCGCGGCTTCGCTCGCGTTGATGTCTGTTGTTATTATATAAAGCCTATATAGCCTTCCTCCATAAATGGACTATCCAACACAAAAATACATTTTCAATTTGAACTAGTAGTTTTTGAGATTAATGCGTTTAACCAACCAAACAAACAAAAACAAACTCTTCATCTTAATAAAATTAGTGTAGATAATTAAAGCCTTATTTAATAATTGAAGCCTTATTTAATAATTGCAGCCTTATTTAATAATTGAAGCCTTATTTAATAATTGAAGCCTTATTTAATTCATTAGCTGCGATTAGAATTTGGCAAACGAATCCATTTTCACACTCGGACGCATATTCCGTGTCCTTTTGATAAATTGTCAACACGCAATATACCGAATCGTAAACAAATCGACGCCAACATTGTTTACTTGTGTTTATTTTGAGCTCCACACGTGTACTCGTATCACTTTCGAATAAACAACTAGATACTTGGGTGATAGCGAAAAAGTTGGCACCGAAAGGAAATACGCGGTGGGCTTGTATAGGACATGCGGCCTTATACTAATAAACACGGTTTAAGCATTGAGTTAATAAAAGAGGAGCTCGCTAGCGCAGTGGCATAGCGCGCTTGGCCTGCGATTGTGTAAACTAAGCAATTTTCGCAAGGCCACTCATTGGATGGGTGACCAAAAAAATTTACTATCTCGAGTTCCGAGTTCTTACATAGTGTAAAATACCCTGTTTAAAAAAGGGCAATTATCTATTATTGACTCATATTTTTATCAGTTGCTATGTTTGCTCTATGCTTATCTATTAAATTGGAGAGAGATTTTATCTATTCTCGGTTGTTATCACTTTGTATTTTGTACAGTCAATAGCACGTCAGGAAACCAAAAAAAGCTACATTTTCTCAACAAACTTTATTGCAAGAAAGTTACGGTTGACAATCGATTGTAGAAATTTGACAGTTCGCAGGGTAGTCTGAAGGGTCGGTGACTTACTAAATTATTCTCATTGGCGAGAGTTTTGTTAAAAGCCTGTTTGAGCCTGAGAAAGTGGAAAGTTTGCTAAGGCAAGGCAAGCTAAAAGAATGGCAGGATAATTTTTTCTCTTTTCAGGGAAGGCAAAGGGAATCAGCCCATACAGCCATACCTTGTGTTTTATTTTTCTTGAATTATACTCATTAAAATATGGATGTCACACTTTTTAATGGATTCTAGGTTCTAGGGAATGCTTTATTTTTTCCCGAAGGGGTCTCCAACCACGTTTAGCCTATGAAGCTACGTCCCATATACGGTGGCAAACCTATTGCCATTTAACGGGCACGTAAATTGCAGTAAGTACTTATTGTTAACCCACTGCACCAAAATCTGTCCCGCTGGTGTCGTACAAAGCGACTAAGGGTTAAAACAGTGATGAGGAATGGGCAGCAGCCTTCCTGTTATACCTACCATCTAACATTATACAGCGAGATGGCAATAGGCTCGCCTCCTGTTACATGGGACCTAACATACCTACTTGCCCAAATGTGGGGGTTAATTTAATACACCGCCTAAATAGTCGTGATATAATCTATTGTATGTATGTAAGACCCAAACCGTGTTTTAACTGTTTCGTGGTCGGTTTTGTGTGTCGTCTATTGTAC
Source organism: Cataclysta lemnata (assembly GCA_963931975.1). Taxonomy (NCBI): domain Eukaryota; kingdom Metazoa; phylum Arthropoda; class Insecta; order Lepidoptera; family Crambidae; genus Cataclysta; species Cataclysta lemnata. The sequence goes on from OZ008359.1 coordinate 2,161,627, forward strand.
CTCTATTATTTGTGAAAGAAAAATTGAAAAAGGACTTTATTAATAACCTGCTAAGGTGCTTTATCAATGAAACAATATCATGTTTTTCTGTTAAATTTTCCTTCAATTGCTTCAAATAATGACTGTCGTAGGCGTGTTCTTTGAGTGACGCGACGCCGCGAGTGAGGCGACCTTGTCTTACCTTGACCTCTGTTGACCTCAATTTTTAAGAAAACATTTCAGTAAGTTTCACAGATTTGCCAATCAGCGCCATCTAGTGAGCGGATGCGTACAATATTGGCTTATAGTAACAATTATCGGGATTTGTTATTTATTTTTGTTTGTTTTATGTTATATGATAATTCTCTGTAAAGGAATAATATTGTATTTAAACTATTGTTTATTGTTCCGGACCATTGAAATATTAATACATACCTACTGTAATAACAATATTGAACAACATTGTGTTGTAACTTACCAAACAATCAATAATATTACAACACACATGAGTCAAGCGTTTGTTTAATTTTAATAAGTTATTAAAGCTCTTCGATCCGTTTTTTCGGATCACAATGAGTCATTGTAACCTTTTTAATGTGATTTCGTAACATTGAGAAATGCTGATTAATCCCTGAATAAGCATGGCTTTAGCCGCGCCATCTAAATTGAGCATGGTGACCTAATAGGAGTGGAACTTTTTCTATCCGCCTCTAGATGGCGCTTATACTTAGCGCCATCTAGCAGTGAATGTTGTACCTACAGTTGTAAAGTTTTGTGGAGTATGTTCTAAGCATCTGCCGCAGATGTAGCTTTGGGTGTCGAACACAAAATGTAATAGATGGCGCTACTTATGTGTGGCCAAAATATTTTTAAAGATCTAAATCGTACCTACCTATTGATCTTTTCTAATCTATGTCAAAATTCGTATAATTAATATCATAAAAGCTATTCAATAATTCGCACTATATTTACCATATTATTAAGTAAAATATTTAATTTTACTTAATAATGATAAATAATTACATTTCAGTTTTGCTTATTATAGAGATGAGAACATGGTTACAATGAAATTATGTACTTAGATATATAATATTAACAATATGATATATGGTATTGCTTTGGATGTTAGAAATGTATTTCTACATTGCAAAAGTACCCGTTGGCTTACAGCGTGAATATGAATGGTTAGAGAAAGTTAATTTAGGCAAGTGAACTAACGTCCTGGTTGGCCGAGTGGTAGGGGAAAGGGATCCAAATCAGGAATTCTGTAGGTATACAGCGGTATAAACTCGTATTCCCCTTTGGGCAGGGTGCCCGTTTGAGCCCCCTTCCCCTACTTATAGGCAGCCGCCTGGATTGCAGAAGACGCGGGTTAAATTCCCGCATCATAAAATTGGCCGTGTGGTGACGGCAGAGTAGAATACAAATGTCACCACCCAGATGGCTTACAGCGTGAATATGAATGGTTAGAGAAAGTTAATTTAGGCAAGTGAACTAACGTCCTGGTTGGCCGAGTGGTAGGGGAAAGGGATCCAAATCAGGCATTCTGTAGGTATACAGCGGTATAAACTCGTATTCCCCTTTGGTCAGGGTGCCCGTTTGAGCCCCCTTATTGGCTTGAATTATGTATGTATGTATAAAATTGACCTATTTTCCTTTACATAGTAATTTTTATGTACTAAGGATATTTATTGCTTACATTCATGTAAATAATGGAATCAAAACTTTTTCTAATCACCCATTAAAAACACCATTCCGAACAATCGCCGTCCCGCTGTGACCCGTACCGACAAAAGAGTCATTCTAAAACGAATTCTATGTCGCTTGCACTAAATAAGTTTTCAATTCGATTGGCACTTACGTCTTTTATGGTGTAACACAAACGTTCCCTTTTAATACTGCAGACTGTGAACAGCTTAAATGAATCTCGTATGCTCTCCAAAATAAGCCTAAAGACTTTGCAAGGAAGGTCGACAGTTGTTTGCACAAAGAGACTGGTACCAAAATACCCAACATGGCCGACACAGAATTAATTGTAAAAAGATTATTAATTTTGTGTTTAGACCAATTAAAACCGTAGCCTATTGTGTGTGTTCACACGCTGTTATTTATTTTCAATAGTTTTTTGCGTACTAGAGGCGGTACATGTGACACCATATCGTGCTTACCATTCTTGGCGGTAAAGGCAGTATTCATATTTGAGTTTCTTCTTTTTCCTGGCCTGTTTTGTTCCCAATCTATATCGTCTTTGAGGTTCCCGCTTTTTCCCTTCTTCCTGCCCTGTTCCCAGTCTATCTGGGGTCGGCGCAGTATGTTTCCTCTTCCATTCATATCGCTGAGACGTCATCAAGCCATCCAACCCCCTTTGATTCATGTCAACCATCACACTGGAATGGTGCCTAATGATAAATAAATGCTTAGAAAAGAGACGGAAAGGACCATGTCGGAGACCGATGAACGGAGGGAGTGATTGGGATGAAAACATTCCAATCCATACTGCTCAAGGTTTCGGCTTAGGTTTTACAGCCGGCCGCCTGCCTGACAACTACCCTCTTTGGGTATGCTGTTGTTGGTTGTTGGTAGGTTTCCCTCCACCGTTCGGGTGCCCCAAGGTGCTTATTGTTGTACACCGGGCAATCTACCACTTGACAGTGTTTTGTATTAAGATTTAGGGAGTTAGAGCGGGAGGAACATAGTTTCTTTTCCCCGTGGGGATTTTGTCCACTCCAGTGCTAGGCCTACTGGAGTGAGCCGGGAATGGCACATTCAATGTTATTTTTTCGCTCATTTAACTAGGTTATGTTTTTGTTCCCAGGACATGGATCTGATAGACGTGCTATGGAAGCAAGATGTGGACATGGGTTTTTCGCTCGAGGACCCTGTGATACAAATGGTGAGTGGCACTTGAATATTCTGTAAGGAAACGAGAAGTAAGCAGCATAAGCACTTGTGATAAAGATACCAGGTGATAGACAAATTTTAATATACATGCAAAAGACAAGTATTAATATCTAACAAACTTAAGTATTACCTTGTGCTAACCAGTTAGAAGCAGGGTAGGTGCAGTGAATAAATGGATATTTGTTATGTCCATCATCTAGCCAAAAGTAAGTGACATAACATAAGCTCTTGTGTTATGGATACTTTACTTGGTGACGGGGAAAGTACATAGGTGAGTGTGTAGCATCTTAGGCCTCATTATCGTTTAACAAACCATTCAATAAAAAATAATGTACCTAAATACTTAAACGCCGTATGGTGACGGCAGAGGAGAATACAATTGTCACCACCCCAAATCTCTCCCGTGGGTGTCGTATAAGACTAAGGATAAATCAGTGATGAGGAATGGGCAGCAGCCACCTAGCAATAGTACTGCGACTTGTGCTCGATAAATGGCAATAGGGCGCCACCTATTACATGGGACCTAACATAATTGGTAAAACGTGGGTGCTGGTGCACCTCTGCCTACCCCTTCGGGGATATAGGCGTGATTTATGTATCTATGTATGTATGTAAATATTTAAACTATATTACATAAACATATAACCAACCATGATTGTTATGAACCAACCAATTTGTCTGTCATGTAGTATCCTTATCACAAGTTTTTATAATTTTATTTACTCTGGGCTAGACAATAAGTGTGAATGCAAAAAATACTTACTTAATTTAATATTATTAATACTTCTTGTATAAGGCTGTAAGCTCGAGGAACTCGATGCCGCAGTGTCTTAGCGCGCTCAGCCTCCGATTGCGCAATACAAGAAATGTTCGCTAAGACCAGTCATTTGACGGGAGACCAAAAATTTATTACCTCGAGTTCCTTCATGCTTCGGAAGGCACGTTAATCCGATGGTTGGTCCCGTCTGCATCTGCAGTCGTTAATATCCACCTACCAGCACTGGGCCAGCGTGGTGGGTTATGGCCCAATCTCCCTCTTTTCTTTCATTCATAGGAAGGCCTGTGCCGCAGCGGTGGAAACATTTAAGGGCTGGTGATGAAATGTTAAAGCCTTTGACACGGATATGACATTACTTGTCTGCTTTCTAGGAGGGTCCTCAAGCAACGAAGGTAGACGAGCGGGAGAAGAAAGTAGATCAGACGCTGCAAAAGAAGAAGAAGGAAGAAGAGGAGAACATCGAGAAGGTGAAGGCGTCGCTGCTGGAGCCGAAGGAGAAAGAGGTTCGTTAGAAAAATACAAAATATCTTTCAATATTTTTCGTATCTACAGTAAAAGCCGTGTGGTGACGGCAGAGCACAATACAATAGTCACCATCCCCATCTCCCCATGGGTGTCGTACAAGGCGACTAAGGGTAAAGACATAGCAATGGGTAATGGGCAGCAGCATTCGATTGTACCACCTAGCAATATATTTTTTTTATGTGGATGTTAATTCACCTCTGCCTACTCATTCGGGGATATAGACGTGATTTATGTATGTATTTATCTACAGGCTGTGCTATAAATGTGCGGTGATGTTTAAAGACGCATTGTCATCTTGAGACAGACCTGTGGTGACGGCAGAGTAGAATACAATTGTCACCACCCCAAATCTCTCCCGTGGGTGTCGTACAAGGCGACTAAGGATAAATCAGCGATGAGGAATGGGCAGCAGCGTTCCTCTTATACCACCTAGCAATAGCAATGTACTGCGACTTTTGTGCCCGATAAATGGCAATAGGCTCGCCACCTATTACATGGGACCTAACATAATCGGCGAAACGTGGGTGCTTGTTCACCTCTGCCTACCCCTTCTGGGATATAGGCGTGATTTATGTATGTATGTATTGTCATCTTTTGTCCCCCATACAAAATGAAATTTTGCAAACAAAAGGTCAATTCATAAACTTCTTTTCATTGATGTAAATACAATCAAAACTTAACAGACTTTTAAACTTAAAGGATACTAACATCCAAAGCAGATATCATTATACCCTAGGCGTGTCGTAAAACTCGACTAAGGGATTTCCTGGAAAGCAGAATGCATTCTCATCATTCCTATTTTTCCCGCGGGTGTCATACAAGGCGACTAAGGGTAAAGACAGTGATGGATAATGGGCAGCAAAGTTTCTCTTATACCACCTAGCAATAATAGGAACTTCGATTTACGTGTCCGATACATGGCAATAGGCTCGCCATGGGACCTCTCCTAATTAGCGAAAACTGGTTGTTAATTGATTTATGTATGTATGTACATACATACATAAATCACGCCTATATCCCCGAAGGGGTAGGCAGAGGTGAACTAGCACCCACGTTTCGCCAGTTATGTTAGGTCCCATGTAATAGGTGGCGAGCCTATTGCCATTTATCAGGCACAAAAGTCGCAGTAGGTACATAGCTAAATGGTATAAGAGGAACGCTGCTACCCATTCCTTATCACTGTTTTATCCTTAGTCGCCCTATACGACACCCACGGGAGAGATTTGGGGAGGTGATAATTGTATTCTACTCAGGTGTGATTTATGTATGTAGGTATGTATTATCATGCACGGAAACATCGTTTCACCCAAGTTTTCTTTGCAGGTGGATCCCTGGGCAGGACTTTCTTACACGGTGGACACCGAAACAGGTAGGTGACATTATGTTGGTACTTTTTATTTTAATGCTAAACAGAAGCTCTTGTCCTTCATATCACCTGATGGTAAGTGACGATAAGGGCCGTAGATGGAATCGAGCTTCACCTGGAACCATCAACCAGAGGGGCTGGCTATTATCACACATTGTCGGAACACAATAATGCTGTTAACATTATTATTATGGCGACAGATTTTGATAAGATGGTGGTAGCTAGCCAGGCGTACTTGAAGATAGTCCTACCACCAACCGAACCGAGCACAAATCTCTCCTCATCGGGACTTCTCCTGGATCAATATAGGAAAAATTTTAAGTCTTGATGCGGGAATCGAAGCTGCGTCCTCTGCATGCGTCCTCGGCTAACAAGCAAGACGTTAGGTTGACTCGCCGAAATTTCTCTAACCTTTACACTTCACGTTGTAAGCCAACGGATACCTTCGCAGTGTAGAAATATTAGAGGTTAAACTATCAAAATGCCGTTTTGTATGGAGAATTTAGCAAAATTTCATTGTTCCATACAAACATATTTGCGATTTTTTAAGGAACCACAAATCTAAATTTTATATAATTTTGAGGGTATATTTAGACAACATTCCCCCGAATACAGAAACGCTATTCAAAGTTTGAGTCCCGCTTAACATTTAAGTATTGTCAAAATTGACGTTTTTCCATACAAATTCTGACAGGTAGTGTCCACTTAACTTTTTAAGCAGTCCCCTAAATTTGAGTAGCGTTTCTGTATTCGGGGAATTAAGCTATAGGATACCTAGCATACCTAGAGATTTTTTTTTATAACGGAGACGGACTGGTGTCCGTGTCCGTGGATCTAAGTGGTACTTAGGATGAGCTGGTTTTGATGATTTGTTGGTAGTGAAAGAAATAAAAATAAAATAAAATTTTATAAATAAATATAAGTCCTTGAAATGAAGTTTAAAATAAAAAAAGAATAATCGACAACTTTTGTTTTAAAGGAATTATATACACTGCTACTAAATAATGAGAGAACATTGGCAATTTCAACGGCAATTTTATTATATTTCTCATAACCAAAGCAGCTATTTTTACAAATACCGTGCGTGCATTCGGTTAAGCTTTTGATTTCGGGATCCCGCGTCGAGACCTTAGTTTTTTGAATTTTTTCCAACCGCAATTTACTTGGTAATAATTTTCTAACATTTTTATGCATCATGTTCAAATGAAAATCAAAAATAATAAGTAAAACTTATTACTTTTTCAATACAGTCCAAATAGTAATAAGTTTATTATTGTTCCGTTTCGCTCACCAAACAATCGCCGTTGACTGTATTTGATAGGGCGACTGTACATCGTCCTTGTCTGCCTGCCGCCAGTATCGAAGTCCCACCCTCGTATATACTGTGCTGGTATATAAGGGTTGGTACCCCTCATGTGCCAATGGGGTGGCAGCTTTCAGGCCTCTGCCGTGGGTCTACGGGAGTTGTGTATTTTGTAAATCGCGTAGGTAGCTAGGTAATTATTATAACCCACTGCCGATTTGGTCGAATGGTCAGATCGCTGGCTTTCACCCAAGAGTAAACTTTGTGATGAACGCAGATAAGTATTTGTTCCCGAGTCATTGTTGTGTATGTAGTAAATTTTCAATATTTAAATAAAATTATGTATTTCTAATTTGCCAGTCATCTAGTATCCATAACACAAGTGCTTATGCACTTTACTTTAGGCTAGATGATAGGTGCGAGTGTAAGAAATATAAATTATAATTATTGTTGGTGGGATCGTCGAATCGCTGGCTATTTTCTAAAGATTAACAGCTTTCTGGCATCGCTCAATATAGAGGAACTAACGGAAATGTTTCAACAATAAAAGTGTATGAATTGGAATAGCTCCCTTTGCCTTCCCTCATGGGAAAAGACACACCGACAAGAATGTAGGTATGTATACTCTGTGTAATGTGTCAACTGTCAAACTTTCCGTACAATACTCTTTTAATTTCGTGCGTTCGTTTTTTTCCATAATACATAACATACCCAATGTTAAAAAGTAGAAGATTAATAATATTCCCATTAATTCCGTATCTTAGTTAACCCACCCCATGCGTGCTGCAATACAGTTTGTCAAATGACTTCGCGTTTTCCGCCCTAGGGCGGTGTACTCACGATACTATGATTAGAGCTGGCTTTTAATAGCAATATTGTGAACAAACTATGCACGCGATAAACGTTTGCAGGCACAGTAATCATAGATATGATTTTTTTTTAATATTATCGATTTACTTAATAGACAGAGAAGTAGGTAAATCTAACCCTAATCCTGTCACTGTTATCGCCAGTTGTTGGTGATGTGTCCCGCAGGTCTGGAAAATTAGCTACGGGTTTGGTCGGAGAAAAACTACACCCTCCGAACCGTTTTATTATTTCTTCATTCTCCTATTAATCACAAACGTAGAATTTCATAAATTACATCTTCTTTTAACAACCCAATAAAAACATTTATCTGTAAACAGGCCGTGAAACAAATGATTGATTTTCACAATTATTGTGTTTATAATAACCAATAATCAATAACTATAATACTTATTGAATGAAAGTGGTGAACTTGAATTGACATGTGATTGCGTAAACTAAGCAAAGTTCGCCTAAGGCCGGTCATTGGATGTGTGACCCAAAATAATATTTATCTTGAGTTCCTCCGGGCCTCAGAAGGCATGTTAAGCATTTGGTCCCGGCTGCATTCCGAGTCGTAAATACCCACCAATTACACCTATTTACCCCCAAATGGTTAGGCTATCATTAACACCCCTATTTCTTCAACTATTTTAGATGCCACATAATGAAAATAATGTAAATGAGGTATATGCTCAACGGTGTCCATTCTAAAAGCAACAGTGCTAAAAGAAGTAGAAGACAACAAATTGTGCTTGGGGTCGAAAATTACCCCACGTGAGTAAATGAGGGTTAAATTCGTGTTTCTGTTATAGGTACCCAATTTATTACACTACAACAATGTTATAAGCATTATTATGAAGAGAGTAGAGGGAGCTAAATAAGGTGTAAAATAAAACCGAATAGTTATGTTCTGATGCGGGAATCGAACCTGCGTCCTTCGCAATCCGGGCGAATGCAATACCATTGGGCTGACCAATCACATAATTTTGTTATTTCTTGCGGATATCCAAGTCGCGACTCCATACAATGAATTTAATTTTTAAAGAAAACAGCTTTTATAATATATGAATACGGCCTCTTTGGTAGTTGAAGATATTCTTTGCTTAAAATATAAAGAAAATGAAAAAAAAAACACGGAAAAGCCTGTCTTCTGACTTCTGTTTTTGAATGGCGTCCCTCAAGTATTGTGTGCCCTAAAATCGTCTGATATAGACGTAGCGCATTTCGGAGTGCAGACAGGACGCCATTACAAAGCCTCTTCGACATAACACGGGCAATATGAAAGCGTTTATTACAACAAAGGCCATTTCAAAAGCCGCACACATTTCTGAAATCCATAACACATTCGATTCGTGCACGGCGCAAAAAAAATATTAAGAAAAAAAAAACCATAGATAGACAATCCGACCAAAAAGTATTAATCACAGAGAACAGTGCCGCGACGATGACTCGTGGAAAAGTCGACGACGAAAAAGAGATTCTTTTTTTTCTTTTTCGACAATCGAACGCGGCCGTCACTCGGAGTGATCGGCCATTCTGTGTTGGTCTCTTATGGTATGCTTTAAAAGGTCGGTTTGTTCGAATTTCGAACACCGATGGGGGGATGGAAGGCTCAGCTGGCGTTGGTCGCGTTGTAACTCATTATAGGCAGAGGCGGCGCTCTTTGGGAAACGTGTCCTTTTCGAAATTTCGAAGATAATCAACTTTTTAATAATGGTGTTTGGTTTTTTTTTTGTCTCGCTCCTTTTGTTCGGAATTCAGATCTTGATTCGGATTGCGGTTTCGCTAATGATTCTTGCGTGGTGCATAACTGGTGTTGGTCTTTCCAGGCTCGACTACATACCTACATACATACGCCTTACTCCCACAGGGGTAGGCAGAGATCACTTTTTTCCACTTGCCACGATCCTTACATACTTCTTTCACTTCGTCCAATCTCTTCATGCATGCCCATCGGTTTCGGGTCTTCTTTTTCTATTCACTTCTGACATATTAATACCTATATATGTGTACATCCTTTTTTCACTCTCCTTTCACACATCCTTTCTACGTGAGCAAAGCTGAAAAATAACGTAGAATGGGCCAGCCCCGACTCACCCCAGGGCTGTCGTAAAATTCGACTGACGGAGATTGCCCGGTGTAATAGTAGATTTTCCATCAAGTGCACAAAACGTATCATTTTTCTCCGAGACTTTTAGCAGCCCGAGCCGAAGGCGAGGGCTGATAGTAATGTCGAGGATAAAAATGGTTTTGTGGACGAGGTAGAAACTCTGCTTTTCACTTCGATTGCGAGGAAATAATACAGTAGTTTATCATAACATTTCTTAAAATTCAAACTAAAATTAGTACAATTTTGAATACTGAAGGAAATTGTTTTCCCATTGGTATTAGGCTTGGGCTGCAGACCTATACAGCCAAGTATTAAATTAATTTTGAAATAATAATTTTCTTAAGTTAATTTAATAACCTACCGTACCTACTTAAATTAAAATTATGTCTTAAAAAACGCATTAGGCAAATAAATTTAAGTAAATAATAAAATAACAAATTCTATCTCTGAATTTCTTATGTGTTTGGCTGCATTGCTCACTTTCTTTGCCTTAATAGAGACACATTTATGAGTAGATACGTTAATGCTCTAGAGCACAAAAATCGATTTTGTGCAGCCTATATCCTGCACAAATAAGCACTTTCAGAGCATGAGAAGTGAAAACTAATAAACATCTTGGGGCACCCGAATGCTGCAGAGCAAGCCATTGCACTAACAACAGAGCACCCAAAGAGCATTGGTTTCAGTCGGCCGGCTGTAAAACTATGCCAAAGCCATGGATTGGGGAATGCTGTCATCCCACTTTCCGTTTATTAGTCTCTCGACATAGTCCTCTGTACATTCATTCTTCGATCACCTTTCCGATGTGATGGATAATATGAACCAAAAGATAGTAAGTTTAATGACGTCTGGCCGATATTACTGGACTTATGGTCGCCCGTGGCTTCGCTCGCGTTAATGTCTTGTTCGTGTAGCCTTCCTCAATAAATGGACTATCCAACACAAAAAGAATTTTTCAATTTGAACCAGTAGTTTCTGAGATTAGCGCGTTGAACTAACCAACCAACCCTCGCATTTTTCTAATATTAGTAGGTATACCCCCGAATACAGAAACGCTATTCAAAGTTTGAGTCCCGCTTAACATTTAGGTATTGTCAAAATTGACGTTTTTCCATACAAATTCTGACAGGTAGTGTCCACTTAACTTTTTAAGCAGTCCCCTAAATTTGAGTAGCGTTTCTGTATTCGGGGGTTAGAATAGCAAATAATCCAAAGAAAATTGGTGGAGGATAAAGAGGAGTGGAAGAAGGAAATATATTGTGCCGACCCCGCCTAGAGCGGGATAAGGGTAGGATGAACTATTTAAAAAAGGATTTTTAGCTCGTATACCCCTTGCTCCCACCTCAACAGCATATACAAACCAACAATGCAGCCACTTTTTACTTATATATTTCAGCGGATTCCTCTAGGGGGGAGGCTAAGGAGGGGGGGCGTGTTTGTGCATATACGGAACCAGCTGCAGTCGATTCGAACATAGAATAACGTGCCCATATTGCACACAATGTGGTAAAGAATGCTCCACAGTGCAATGGATTTAATTCAAAAGTAACTTTTATTAATGATGTTTGCTCTCCCTCGGGATTGAGACGTGGGCCTGTCGGCTTAGCTATAGTTACTGCCATTTAACCCGAGCACTCGTCGAATATCATCCCGTACCTTATTCCTATTGGAGCAGAGGCCAGAATCGTCCGCTTGCGACCCGATCGCCTGCAAACGCGTGTTGGTTTAGTAATTCCTACATTAATCATATATTGTATGAATTACGACAAAGGACGTCGAGTGCGCGCATGCGTTGTAGCTTGGTTATGGAGATGGTGTACACAGAGCGCCATATACTTTGTGACAGGTCTTCTTCCTGTCCTGTTCACAGTCTATCTGGGTTCGGCGCAGTAGGTATGTTTCCTCTTCCACTTATATCGGTCAGACGCTAATCCATCCGCTCCCTTTTGATTCATATCATCCATCACGCCGGAAAGGTGCTAGTGATGAAGGAATGTATAGAAAAGAGATGGGAAGGACCATGTCGAGAGACTGATGAACGCAGAGAGTGATTGAGATAGCAACATTCCAATCCATACTTCTCAAGGTTTTGGCTTAGGTTTTACAGCCGGCCGCTTGCCTGACACCAACCCTCTTTGCTTATGCTGTTGTTGGTTGGTTTTCCCTCCACCATTCGTGTGCCCCAAGCTGCTTATTGGTGTACCTGCACTGAGCAATCTCCCTTAGTCGACTTTTGCGACACCCATGGGATGAATCGAGACTGGCCCAATCTATGTTATTTGTTCGCTCCCAGGCCAGCATAGAAGCAATTACATACATACATACATAAATCACGCCTATATCCCCGAAGGGGTAGGCAAAGGTGAACTAGCACCCACGTTTCGCCAATTATGTTAGGTCCCATGTAATAAATAGGTGGCGAGCCTATTGCCATATATCGGGCACAAAAGTCGCAGTACATTGCTATTGCTAGGTGGTATTAGAGGAACGCTGCTGCCCATTCCTCATCATTGATTTATCCTTAGTCGCCTTGTACGACACCCACGGGAGGGACACACGGCAAGAAGCAATTGCAATAATGAAATTTGATACTAAAATAAAATTGCGAATAAGTTGTTAGATTGTTAGTTTGTTTGTATGCTGTAGAGGTAAATACCTAAATACAATCTTACCGGACACATAGAGAAGTCGGGGAGCGAATGTGGGTGTTGACCAGTTGTCAAGGGATCCACTAAACCTGCATAGAACACAAGTCCCAACTCTACAACAACTACCCTCTCTGCTACACTATGGGCACGGTGAAACCATGGAATGCTGAGAGTTTTCGTCTCTCTCGTCTCATTTTATTTATTTATCATAAATAAAATTGATACGTCCTAAAAGTCTCATTCGCGCGTTCCATAGAGAAGCTACTTTTTTCAGTGAAGGCCGGGCAAGGCCGTCTCCCCGTAGTGCCAGATCATTTCGCCACGGTTCAAAGTGAACACTTTTGGTAAGTCATCATAACAAATACTATTCGCCCGGGCGATATTAAGGTACGTTGACCCCGTGAGCGAATTTGTATATTATTTTAAAGGTAATTATGAAAGCCAATGAGCCAATGGTGACGGCAGAGTAGAATACAATTGTCACCACCCCAAATCTCTCCCGCGGGTGTCGTACAAGGCGACTAAGGATAAATAAGTGATGAGGAATGGGCAGCAGCGTTCCTCTTATACCACCTAGCAATGTACTGCGACTTTTGAGCCCGATAAATGGCAATAGGCTCGCCACCTATTACCTACATGGGACTTGACCTGCCTAGGTAGGTAATGTAAAAAAAAGTACAAACCCACTGTGCCGATCGCAAATGACCTGGGAACGGGCCGAGATCATGGTGACGATGATTATGAATTTCTGGCGAATATTAAGAGGAAACACCAAGGCTGAAGTTGTCTCTGTCGCGTTCTGCGGGGGTTAGAGCGACGGCAATAGATTTTACAAAAAATCAAGCGCTTCGTAGTAACTTGATTCATCCTCCTAAACTTAACTGATTTAAGAACTTTTTTTTTAAAAATTTAATAAATGGCTTGAGCTGTGTTCCTATGTTTTTCATTTTTTTTATATAAGTTAGTCAAAATTTTTTTCTGGATGTTTGAACATAGCGGAAATTCAGGCCATTTTTTTAAGTTTTTGAACGTAGATATCTTTTTTAATAAATACGTAATTAATTTATGAATAAAAAGGGAATCATGCATGCACATGCTAATAGTGACCATATATAAACGACAAAAATTATATTATTATCTTATGATAGTTTAGCTATCTAGTTTTACGAGATTGTTTGTGTTTTCCAATTAACTCGTCTGTATACATTTTATTGAAAAATAGGTAGTGCCTACCTACATAGAAAGTATGAAGCCGGATAGTCTGCGCTTTTTGCTTACAAGTTGCCGACTATTCGCCGACTACAAAAGTGGTCGGATAGTCGGCTTTACAAAGAAAATCAAGACATGAAAAGTCGGAAAAAAAATTAATTTCGAAAAATGTTTATATTGTCCTACTGCGTTTGTTTCCCGCATCAGGACAAATTCCTGTCTTTATTTTTTTTTGTTTGAAATCAATGGGATTGGTTCCCGATTTCTTAATTCTTTTTCTAGAAAATCTACAAAATAAAGAACACCTTTACCTACTGTAGTAATCAGTGGCCATTTCGAAGTATCTCGTCTGGGTTTATTTCTTGTCAAATGTTTGTTATCATACCTACATACAATAGTAGGTACAGACAACAGCACGTCAGAATACCACAAAATGTTAAATTTTCTCAGTCGACTTTTGGCTCTACTGCCAACAAGATAAGGTTGACAATCGATTGAAGAAATTTGGCAGTTTTGGGTAGTCTGAAGAGCCGTTGACTGTACACAAATCACGCTTATTTATTGCCGAAGGGGTAGGCAGAGAGAGGTGAGTAACACCCACGTTTCGTCGATTACTGTGCAAAATCCCATGCAAAAATAAATAAATCCCATGCAATAGCGAGCCTATTGCCAACTGTCGGGCACAAAAGTCGCAGTACATTGCTAGGTGGTATATAAGAGGAACGCTGCTGCCCGTTCCTCATCACTGTTTTATCCTCAGCCCCCTTGTACGACACCCACGGGAGAGATTTAGGGTGGTGACAATTGTATTCTGCTCTGCCGTCACCACTCGACACGGAATGTTCGTTATACCATTTAAAATTACTGTGTAGCAGTCAAAGTAATGTAGTTTTACGGAAAACAGATAGGTATGTATAACTACTCTAAAACGTTCTTCTATTATCGTTACGAGGCCTAAACTTGAATCAATACTCGCACAAAATCAAAATGGCGTCACAGGAAAATCGCCCGAAACCATTTCATTAAAATAAAACAGCGCCACCACCATTAATAAAAGCAGAAAAAGATTAATGTCGGCGGAACACAATGCGTAATAAATTAAATGGATGGATATAAATTTTCAGAGGGGAGAGCTACCCTTCGGCCATCTTGCTACGAGCTGGCTCCTGATTGGCCGGCTCGGTTACTAATCAATAATTTCCCCCGCACGCTGGAACATCTCAAGCGCCTACTCCTTGTACAGGCGAAAATCAACCTTATCTCTATTTATACTAACAATAGGAATCGACTGAACACGTCCCCGTTATACCGTCGACAAAAAGAATATACTACATTCAAATATAGAATTTCGAATTCGGGCCGCATTTGAAACAAAGAAGCGGCGATAAATTGTGTTAGTCCTCTGGCAGGGCACTCGAAAATCAACCGTAATTTTAACGCGATAAGGATTAAACGTCATAAACTGTTTCTCAGAAACAAGTTTTAGCTCTATCAATTATTGCTATATCATAAAGATTGAACACCACAACCGTTGTGGTGGAAAAAGGGCCTTTATTTTCTTAGAAGATGAGCTCATTTTTATTCACACCGTTACAGTAATATATTCTCATTTGCAATTCAAAGGCTTTCGATCCTATTAACTTGTGCTATGGTATTTTGAACTCTCGCGAGCTAGTATTAAGATTTATGTGGCTAAGTGGGAAAAAACAAGTTCTTCGATTAACCTCTGGCTGAGGATAGGATCGGGATTGTAATGAGATTTCTTTTTTTTTCTCTTTTTTAATTTGCTCCGATCAAGGCGTTCCGTGGGTACGTCAACGTATCTTTAGGTAGGTATAGCTGCGTATTTGTTGGATATTTAAACTATGGGGCTTTATCGATCTTAAATGATGTAGGTACCTATACCTAGCAGTACTAACTTATACTATTAGGTGCCTGTAGGTAGGTAGGTATAAATACGAACATTTATTTATGTGCGGAGTGAAAAAGGAGGTACCGGGCCCATAGTGCGGCAGAGAGGGGAGTCAGTGGCAGCGCCTGGGACTTGTGCCCTAACATAGCCCCAAACATTATTGACGAAACGTGGGTGTTACCTAACACACTTCTGCCTACCCCTTTGGGACTACCTTGGCGTGATTTATGTTTGTATGTAACATTCATCCCTCCTGATCACATGCGCGTACCACGCTAACCTGGGGGCCTACCGCCTAACTCGATTGTTGATGATAGCTATATAGCAATGCACTTCTTACGGCTATGGACTACCTTGGCGTGATTTATGTTTGTATGTAACATTCATCCCGCCTGATCACATGCGCGTACCACGCTAACCTGGGGGCCTACCGCCTAACTCGATTGCTGATGATAGCTATATAGCAATGCACTTCTTACGGCTATAGCAGCCATCCTGAATTTTTAGGCAGTACAGATTTTGTGCCAAATTCATACAAAATCATTCGGTGATTATTCGTTCGAAGCTATCGCTAATAGTTTAGGTACATTTGGTGCGTAATGACAGCATGACGTCATAAACTATAGCTTTTGCTTTAGCAATCGAGTTAGGCGGTAGGACCCCTGGTAGGCTCTTCAATTTTTCTGTCATCGACACTAAGCAGATACTTTCAAACTTTGCGTACCTACCTACCTACTAAACAAGTCTCCAATCTATTCGAACGAATAGAATAGACAATGTATAAAACTTACGTATTATAAAGAAAACAACATGACAACTGTCGTGTCGTGTCTTACTGCCGCACTCAGAGACGTCAATTAACTTTAATGAGTATTTAATGTCAAAAATTTTCATTCAAATCCAGACCATAGCCCCGACAAGAATAGCGACTAGTTTTGGAATGCCATTTTCTGACGTTAAGTACTCATTAACGTTATTTGACGTCTCTGAGTGCGGCAGATAATCATGTAAGTGAAGCATTGACATTTTTGTTCTATTCGTTAATATAGATTGGCCGCTTGTCTAGAGGTGCTATACCTACTGATTTCTAGTCATTCTTAGGGCCGATTTCACCGCAGAATTAAACGCGATCAGTTGAAGTTGAACTCGGTTTATGCTCTTAACTGAGTTCCGCTACCAAGTTTGCATTAATCAAAACCATACATGCATAAATTCATAAATCACGCCTATATCCCCGAAGGGGTAGGCAGAGGTGAATTAACACCCACTTTTCGCCAATTATGTTCGTTCCCATGTAACAGGTGGCGAGCCTATTGCCATATATCGAGCACATAAATCGCAGTATAAATTTATATTGCTGGGTGGTACGAGAGAAATGCTGCTGCCCATTACTCATTGCTGTCTTTACCCTTAGTCGCCTTGTACGACACCCACGTGAGAGATGGGGGTGGTGACATTTGTATTCTGCTCTGCCGTCACGACACGGCAACTGGACAAAACCAAGTTTTATTAAACTCAGTTTCTTTGAGAGACGGTGAAACCGGCCGGCCCTTAGTCACCCAATAAAATTAAAGTATGATTTTCGGTGAGTCTTGCTTTCTACTGTGCTTCGGACAGTCTTGAAACCAAATAATCATCAGATTTGGAAATTAAGAATATTGGAATTTTGAATTAGGTCATCATCATCACCAGCCCTTTAATGTCCCCACTACTGGGGCACGGGCCTTCCCTATGGATCGAATAATATAGTGAGATTGGGCCATAACCCACCACGCTGGCCCAGTGCAGGCTGGTGGGTAGTGCGGGTTGGTCTATGCTATGTCGTCAGGCATGCTCTATGCTGCGAAGAAAATAATGTAGGTACCTACTTAGAATGTCGACTAAGGCTGATTGCCCAGTGTAGTCCAATAAGCACTTTGGCCGGTGGAGGGTAAACCACCAACAACAGCATCCCCTAAGAGGATTGGTGTCAGGCAGGCGTAGGCGGCCGGCTGTAAAACCTACGCCAAAACCTTGAGCAGCATTGATTTGGCGTCATTTTGTTGTCATTCCAATTCCTCTATCTGTTCATCGGCCTCTCGACATAGTTCTTTCCGTCTCTTTTCTACACATTCATTCATCGCTAGCACATTATGAATGACACACACCTATGAATTAAAAGGGAATCGACGGCTTGATGACGTCTGATCGATATTAATAGAAGAGGAAACATACATACTGCGCCAACCCCAGATAAATTGGGAACAGGGCAGAGAGAAGAAACATTTTGCGACTCTACAGGTAGAGTATAGTGCCGTGAAATATTACTTTATGCTCTCGAGGGCATCAGAGAAAAGGAAGCGGACATAATACAGCTACTTATTTGACTCATTAACACAAGTTTAGGGCCGTGAATTAAAAAAAAACTGCTAAAGAGGTTTTGGGCTACCTGAAGAGCTTTTGGCGCGATGTGATTGACAGCTGTTTGAATGATTGGATTTTTTTTATCAACCAGCTATTTGTATGGTATTTGAACGTTATAGCTTTGGGCAAATGTTAGAAAATATCTTAAAGAGAATAAGGTGTCGTACAATACCTACAAAGCAACTATCTATTTAAGGGTTAAAATAGCGACGAGTAATAAACCAAACAACGCTTAATATTTATTTGTTTTCGGCAACTATAAAACCTGCGTTACACGGGTAGAGTATACGGTAAAGTACTGCGGTTTACCTTGTACTAACTATCCCAGTAACTATAGGTACTACCTAATGTAGTCAGTATTGGTAGAGCACCTACTAAAATTTGGTAGAGTAGATCAGCTAGCACCGCTGGCAAGCTACTCTACCACTTTCCTTCCCCTACCCCGGCGTTCACTCTACTCTACCGTACTTACACTAGTTGACCCATATTATAGTAGAGTAAATATTTGTGGCCGCCGCGTGGTGACGGCAGAGTAGAATACAATTGCCACCACCCCAAATCTCTCCCGTGGGTGTCGTACAAGGCGACTAAGGATAAATCTGCAATGAGGAATGGGCAGCAGCGTTCCTCATATACCACCTAGCAATAGTACTGCGACTTTTGTGCCCGATAAATGGCAATAGGCTCGCCACCTATTACATGGGACCTAACATAATTGGCGAAACGTGGGTGCTAGTTCACCTCTGCCTACCCCTTCGGCGATATAGACGTGATTTATGTATGTACGTATGTTAATATTTGTCAAATATTTGTTCATCACAAAATTTGCCCCTACCAATTTTTATAAACCCGGGACCTCTTGGCCAATAACTAGCGATCTGGACATTCGACCAAGCCGGCCGTCGAAATTAGAAAGACAATTTTTTTATTTTATTCTTTCTTTTTTGTTTTATAGTAACAATAAAAAAATGATGACAATGATGAAAAGCATGGTCCTTACATAAAATAGATCTTAAAAGTATAGAGGTAAAGCTCTTGCTCCACCCTTTCGGCTGCGTAAATATAATAAGGTACGAAATAAAAATATGAATAAACAACGTTCAAACATTAAACAAACAAAACAAAGCCTAAGCCTCCACGCTATATGCTAAGGGCCAAAAATATGTGCTAAACGAGACGATAATATGCTAAATATGCCAAATCAGCAAATTATAAATTAACGCGTAAGTTACTCTACTAAAACCCATAAAGTACTTGGATCTGGTAGACTAGTATGCTAGTTGACTCTACTATTTACTCTACCCATGTGCCTACAGCAGGCTTTGAAGTTGCTTTTTTTTTCATTAAAAAACAAATTCAAATTAATTATTACCTCTGTTTGTAAGTTTACAATTTGTAGAATTTTATTCACCCAATAAATGTGAATAAAATCGTGATTTCGTATTTATTTATTGTGCTTACTATTAATTGAGTTTTAGTTGAACATATCCTATATAAATGTTCAAAAATATTTTATCAATAGAAAAAAGGTTTTAAAAAATTTTAAAGAATAGTTTTCCAGATCGTTGCCACCATCAGGATTCTGGAAATCATTAATTTATCGAAATTTTCTGAACTCTTTTACAAAGAAAAAGAAACAATAATATTTCATTTTGATTTTAATTTAAACATAATATCAATGTTAGTAAAATTAGTACAAAGAATATTTTAGGTACCTACGTACTTTGATTCTGCTATATTGCAGATAAAAAATAAAATATTCAGACTGCAACCTGTTGGCTTTTGGTAGTCAAAAAATAAGGGTTATAATTAATAAGCACCCATAACGAGTATCGAAATATTACCATGTGTAATGTGGATGGATTCGACTAAATATGGCGGATCAAGTCACGGTGACGTCACAAGATGGCCGACTAGTCATCGCATGCTAGCATTTTCTTTGTATTTTTAAAGTCCAAACGAAATTATCATTCAGACGCGGCGTTTGTGCTACCAACCAGTGGAATGCCTTACATTGGCTGGTTTCTCAGAGGAGTACCGCATCATCTTATTTTGCCCCAAATCTAAAATTATTTACCTATAGGTATTCGGTGTGGTGACGGCAGAGTAGAATACAATTGTCACCTACCCAAATCTCTCCCGTAGGTGTCGTACAAGGCGACTAAGGATAAATCAGTGCTGAGGAATGGGCAGCAGCGTTCCCTCTTATACCACCTAGCAATGTACTGCGACTTTTGTGCCCGATAAATGGCAATAAGCTCGCCACCTATTACATGGGACCTGACATAGTTGGCGAAGCGTGGGTAGTTCACCTCTGCCTACCCCTTCGGGGATATAGGCGTGATTTATGTATGTATGTATTCGGTGCAATTCGTGTTCGTATTTTCAAAGATGGCGGCCTAGAAAACCTTAGCCTAAATCTTGAGTAGGTATAGTTTTGAACATATCGGTCTCCGTACATCGATCCTTCGACATGGTCCTTTCACTCTTCTATAAACATTAATTGCGTAGATATGTAAATATTAATATTAGAGAGAAGTATCAGTATTAACATTAAAGTTTCCGATAAATGACATAATTAGGTTCGCCCCATATTAGGTACATGGGACGTGCAATATGCTGTCATTAAACTGCCTATGCTCCTACCCTATAGGTATGTAAAAAACGCCTTATTTATTTTTGTATGTAAACAAACAAATATAGATACAAAATTTAGACAGGCTACGTCCCCGAAACCATACTTTTTAATATTCCTTAACTACTAAAGGGTAAAACGGGACCGTATTACTAAGACTCCGCTGTCCGCCCTTCCGTCCGTCCGTCTAGGCTATAGTATCTCATGAACAGTGATAGTGAGACAGTTGAAATTTTCACAGATGATGTATTTCTGATGCGTCTATAAAAACAAACAAAAAAACATAAAATAAATATTTACGGGACATACCCATTCAACAGACATGACTTTTTTTGACGTTTTTTTATAGACTAATGGTACAGAACTCTACGTATGTGAGTCCCACTTGCACTTGGCCGGTTTTTTATTCCGAAAATGAGTGTCCACTCTACGCTCGCTTTGTCATTGAACACCCCGAATACTGCTTAGTTAAGAGTGACTGGTTCAAATTACTGCCTAACTATAACTGTTTGGTTTGAACGAAAGTTATTTGGCGATAAAGCAGTCTGGTTATCTTTGCCCGGTCAAGTCTAGTGTGATGTGACCTATGCAAAATGGAGGACTTAACAAACGTAATCCAAAATCTCTACTTGATTTTCAACCCTCTACTTCTTATAATTAGATTTTTATTTGAACATGTATAAATGCTAATGAGGTCTGGCTGGCTTCTCTGAGGACTACGGAACCGCATCATCTTTATTCTGCTCTAAATCTAGAATTATTTGTATTCGACGCCATTCGTGTTCGTATTCAAAGATGGCCGCTTGGGTTGCCCAAAGAGGGTTGGTGTCAGGCAGGCAGGCGCCTGTAAAACTTAGCCATAACCTTGAGCAGTATAGATTGGTATGTTGTCATTCCAATCACTCTTCGTTCATCGGTCTCTCTACATGGTCGGTTCGGTCTCTTTTCTCTACATTGCTAATGAGGTAAATGTTTACCTCATTAACATCTTCCTACCCTGTTCCCAGGCTATGTACCTCTTAAAAAAAGAAAGTAGGTATATTTGCTCTTTCATTCACATCAGTCGGACGTCATCGAGCCATCCGCTCCCTTTTGATTCAAATCCATTGCACTGGAATGGTGAATTACGAAAGAATGCATGTTATTGTTGGCATATGGCAACAACGCATTCTGTATGACACAAAGCGATTTTTAGGCGGTAACCCTCCGGCCAATCACCATCCTAGGGCACAAATAAATTAGCGTGGAGAGTGACTTCTATGGCAACATTCTAATCCGCATTTCAAAATCAAGGTTCACGTACATATATACATACGTCATGCCTTTCTCGCACAAAGGTAGGCAGAGACCACTTCTTTCCACCTGTTACGATCCTTACACACTTCTTTCGGTTCATCCAATGTTTTCATGCATGCCCGTCGGTATTTATTGGGTAGGTACCTACCTACTCTTGACCTGGCCTTTTTTAATAGACTGTTTATTAGTATACCTACCTACCTACACCGGCTAATGTCAATCCATCTTTTACAACCTAGGGTGATTAGGGGCTGGCATGTTCTACGTTGTTTCAGGCTCCCAGGCCAGATGAAACACCATACACCAGTTACAGACTCACGTAGCATAGGGTAGCGTAACGTAGCGTAACGGTGAACTATACTCACCTCCGTACGCTTTCATCGTAATGTCATATCAGTTTCCTACTTCATCATTCAGCCGAGAGACGCCCACTGTTGGGCACCGGGCACTTACCACCGTGCAAATAGGTTGGCGCCATTTCCTAACTAATAACTACTCTATGTAAGATTGATGATTTTGTATTAAGCAAACACAAACATCTAGAATAGATCTTACCATTGAAAAACTATCAACTGCACTGACCGATTCTTAGAACAATACTCATAGTCACGTCAACGCCAGCAATAAAAAAGTACCCCGTGCCGGGTTGAACTTTCACTGCACCGGAAGCGCGGACATGTTTGTCACGGTGACGTCACAAGATGGCCGCCAGTCATCACCTATCAGCAGCTTTTCGCGGCTACTGAACTTTGGGCGTCGTATTTTGATGTGTGCGCTAATATTTCTTGCATACGGCTTAAGTTCGAATGTTGATGGATTGTTTCTGTAACAATATTCATGTTTTTTCTATTAGAATTTCTATTATTATACCTATTGCATGCATGAAGACATTAATGAGATTGTGTGAAGCTAAATAAGTATATATGTGAGGATCGTAGGAAGTGGAAAGAAGTGATCTGATCTGAAGGCCGCCTTCCTGGCACCAACCCTCTTTGGGTGTGCTGTTGTTGGTGTTTTGCTCTACCTACACCATTTGGTCCCCCGAGATCTATTGGTCTACACTGGGCAATCTCCCTTAGACCTCTTTTATGCCGCCCCTATGGCCCGCCCTACCCCCCTATTTATATAGGTACTTAATAATATAAGTATATCCAAAGATGGGTTGGTGTCAGGCAGGCGACCGGCTGTAAAACCTAAGTCAAAACCTTGAGCAGTATGAATTGGAATGTAGTCATTCCAATCACTCTCTCCGTTCATCGACATGGTCCATTCCATCTCTTTTTTATAGATAGTACCTATATTCATTCATCACGAGCACCTTTCCGGTGTGATAATATGAATAAAAAGCGTGTGGATGGCTTGTTGACGTCTGACCTAGATGAATGGAATAGGATACTGCGTCGACCCCAGATAGACTGGGAACAGGGTAGGGAGAAGGAGAGGACTTAATAATATACCTACCTACCTACCTAAGTCCTCTAGCTTTCATAAAAGAAGCGCTTACGCTGCTTACTTTAGACTGGATGGACTAATAAACGATCTATCTAGCTATCATCTACCTAAAGAGAAATTATTTCGTACCTGCCTACCTATTAGGTATTCACACATTGTACTATTCATGGCATTCGTTTCCAGAATATTCTAAAAGGATTACCTACCTCTGCTTAGTATTGGTAATTAAATTACAAATAGACACTTAAAACATTAAATGATAAATTATGATTCCATAATTCACAATTTCGTAAGAAATGAGCATTTGCATCACAGAATAGACCCCTTATTATAAAACATAGACTAAAGTTAGTCTTGGTTTAAAACAGATGACTTTTATTTGCTGAATAAAAGACAAAGTTTTCATCTATTTTAAACCGAGACTATCTTTAGTCCATGTTTTATATTGGTTTGGACAGTGGATTGCTCAAGACACGGGTTTGCTACGAGCTACGAGCATCATTTTTAGAATTTAGAATTTTTTGGTGTTTATATATTTTTTTTTATATCTAGGAATGTGACTTAAGTTGGAATCGCGACTATCTGAATTAAAAATGCTAAAATCAAAGCGGCCTTTCAAAGGCGACTTTTTTTAGTACCAAACAAAAAATCTAAAATTGTAACACAATACAATAAATAATGTAGTGTATTCTGTACACGTAGATAAGTTTATACAACTAGAAACCTTACCTAATAAGTCCCTACTAAACATTCAACTAGACTTTCGGAGTTGCTCATTAGCTATACCTACCTAGGTACTTAATAATGAAAACAAGTTAAATTACCTAACTGTGTTTATATTAGGTATAATCTAATTAATCTAGGTCTTTAACAGGTCTTTTACAGTGATACTTAATTAGTCGTAGTAAAATTAATAATTACACATTGTATTTAAACCTTTAGCTTCCTATGTAAAAGGTGCTGATCGTAAAGCGTACGAGATGGTTATAAAGAAATGTATATGTATGTAGGTAGCTACGTATACGCTGAAATACGAATAATACTCAGAATATATACCTACTACTAACAATGGAGGATCAAAATAAATCATAGAGACATACCTAGAAGGGACCAAAGTAATCTACATCCTTTGCCCAGGAAAAAAGCTATTACGCAAAACGCGATCCGGACGCAGCGCCGTTCGTCTCGCTCTGGCGCGTTCTGCACACGCACGGCCGAGCGAGACCACCGGCTACGTGTCGGTGCTCCCTCGCCCCGCCCACGAGTAGGCTGTGACCGATCCGAGACAAAAAATACACGGCCAGTCCTACGTTATGCCATGGACAAAAAGGTTTTATCCCGGCTCCATTGAACGTGCGTGGCCGCAAGGAGCTGGTGTCCTTAGCCCGTTTCCGCGTTTAAAAAGTGAAAATCATAGTGCTTCTGCTAGGTCATCGGCGAGTCATTGAGACGGGAGAGAAAAAAAGCGAATTTCACCTGAACAGAGTGACTCTGTGATTTTTTATCTGTGCCAAACTGTGTTCTGTGATCTGCGTCTAGTTGCTGCACGCGGGGTATGATTATTTGTGTTGCTTTAATGATTGTCATAGAATATAATGAGGAAAATTGATTCTTTAAACCAGCAGCCGGAGATTTATTGGTTTTCGTAAGCCACGGAAATGATTTGGTGTTCGAAAAGCTGATTCTTGTTTCGCCAGAATTACATACCTACCTACAGATTATGTATAAATTATCTATATTTCCGCCTAAGAAAAAAGTTTCACACGACCAATTTAAAAAAAATTAAGTAGGTACCTACCTACCAAGTTACTTGGCTTTATTATTTTTTAATTACCTAGTTATCTCAAATTATACCTACCTACATACAGAATATTACCTAATTACCTATATTTCCGCACGATAAATATTAGGACATATGACCAATTCATAAATTACGATTATAGGTAATAATAATATCTAACACATAGTTCAATTAATTTAAAGAGTACTTACCTAGGTATAGAAATCCCACGAAAAATGTAGCGCAAGTAGGTATATCATAATTCGATCTAAAATTATTAAGTGACTTAGTAGAGGTGTGATGGATGATATAGGTAGGCAAATCAAAAAGAAGAGATGGCTTGATGACGTCTGACCGATATGAATGGAAGAGGAAACATACTGCGCCGACCCCAGACAAACTGGGAATAGGGCAGGAAGATGAAATATTTTGCTAGTCTAGGTAGAGCCGTGAAATATTATATGTCTTTATGCTCTCGAGGGCATTAGAGAAAAGGAAGCGGCATAAATAATACAGCTACTTATTTGACTCGTTGACACAAGTATAGACCCATGAATTAAAAGGCAATTGTCACCAGCCCAAATCTCTCCCGTGGGTGTCGTACAAGGCGACTAAGGATAAACCAGTGATGAGGAATGGGCAGCAACGTTCCTCTTATACCTACCACTTAGCAAAGTACTGCGACTTTTGTGCCCGATAAATGGCAATAGGCTCGCCATTACATGGGACCTAGCATAATTGACGCAGCGTGGGTGCTAGTTCACCTCTGCCTACCCCTTCGGGGATATAGGCGTGAATTATGTATGTATGTATGTAATTAAAAGGCTTCCATGCTGGCATGGGAGTAAAAAAATAACGTAGAATGTGCCAGCCCCGACTCATCCCATATATGTCGTAACAGCCGACTAAGGGAGATTGCCCGGTGTAGACCAATAAGTACCTTGGAGCACCCGAATGGTGGAGGCAAAACCACCAACAACCGCATAGTCAAAGAGGGTTGGTGACAGGCAGGCCGGCTTTAAAACCTAAGCCAAAACCTTGAGCGGTATGGATTGGAATGTTGTCATTCCAATCACTCTCTTCGTTCATTGGTCTCTCGACATGGTCCGGTCTCTTTACCCCAGCGCCGACCCCAGATAGCCTGGGAACAGGGCAAGGAGAAGAAGAAGGGCCGTGAATTAAAAAAAAAACTGCTAAAGATGTTCTGGTTGGACTACATGAAGAGTTTTGATGAAAACGATGAATACAATGTGTTAAAATCAAATCAAAATCCGTTTATTCATATCTGGTATGATTACAATACACTCATGAATCTGCAAGACAAAAAATTTACACCATCCGTTCGCAAACTACCAGAAGGCCTTGTCCTGAGAAGAACGGGCAAGAAACTCAGTCAGGTTTTTTCCTCTCTTTACATAAAAGAAATTTACATTAAATGATTTAACACATAATTGAAAAATTGAAAGATGTCAATAACTTTGTGTAACGCGTTTAAGTCTTTTCTTTGGCACTTCGTTGCAAACGTAGACATTATGTGTTCAAACGAAAAATGTCTCTCACTTCATATAAAATAATGCATACAACAAATACATGTATCATATTGGAGCTGGCTAGCTTAGTGGCATAGCGCGCTTGGCCTGCGATTGTGTAAACGAAGCAATGTTCGCTAAGGGCGGTCATTGGATGGGTGACTAAAAATTTATTATCTCGAGTTCCTCTGTGCATCGAAAGGCCGTTGGTCCCAGCCGCATCTGCAGTTGTTAATACCCACCAACCCGCACTGGGCCAGCGTTACCTTATGGTCCATTCTCGCTATATTCTTCCATCCATATCCATAGGGAAGGCCCGTGGCCCAGCAGAATGGATTATTTTATTTCCGGAGAGAGGCAGAGGTGTATTAACACCCACGTTCCGCCAATTATGTTCAGTCCCATGTGTACCTATCTAATAGCAGGCTAGCCTGTTGCCATCTGACGGGCACGTAACTCGAAGTATATTACCTACTAGAATGAATTACTCACCGTTTTCTGTACCTACTCTTACCGCGGGTCCCAATACTATCAAAAATAAGCTTACTCAAGTTTAGTTGCCTACATTTTTGTTATAGGTAATTATTAGATACGATAAATAACAAAGGTTGCTAAGCAACTAAGCTGTAGTACCTACGTCTACCTATCGTCAACTGTTCATAGAATATTGGGAATTTGGTACCCGTCGTTAGTTGCCTTGTAAATACGACACACGCAGCCCGGCTAGCATGACCACCGAAACACGATATGATATAGCCATTTATCGCGTTGAACAGTCAAAAATCATAGGTATAAGCCTGAATTGAATAATTGATCTTTGATTTAATTGAGCCGTGTGGTGACGGCAGAGTAGAATACAATTGTCACCACCCCAAATCTCTCACGTGACTAAGGATAAATCAGTGATGAGGAATGGGCAGCAACGTTCCTCTTATACCACCTAGCAAAGTACTGCGACTTTTGTGCCCGATAAATGGCAATAGGCTCCCCACCTATTACATGGGACCTAGCATTGGCGAAGCGTGGGTGCTAGTTCACCTCTGCCTACCCCTTCGGGGGTATAGGCGTGAATTATGTATGTATGTATATCTAAGGCTATATCATATAGATACCTACAGCCGTTTATCGCTTTGAATTGTCCAAAATCCAATGATTTTTGTAAGTTCAACGCGATAAATGGTTATATCATATCGTGTTTGGGTGGTCATGCTAGCCGGGCAGGAGTGATAAGCCAACTACAAGTCCCATGGTCCCAATAGGTGGCGAGCCTATTGCCGTTTATCGGGCACAAAAGTAGCAGTACTATTGCTAATTTGCTAGGTGGTATAAGAGGAACGCTGCTGCCCATTCCTCATCACTGATTTATCCTTAGTCGCCTTGTACGACACCCGCGGGAGAGATTTGGGGTGGAGACAATTGCATTCTGCTATGCCATCTTCGGGCCTTATCGTCACTTAGGTACGATCCGGTGAGATGAAGGCCAATAGTTTCCCTGTCTAGCATAAAAAGGGTCTTCGCCTCCCTGAAAAAGCCCGGGAGATGCCGTACAGGCCTCTCGGCCAACAGCTCAGGGCCCGTAGCCAAGTGGCAATCGTTTCATAACGATAACGTGTCGAAGTTCGTCAAGATCGGCCATATTACTTTGGTATCTACAGCATCTTAGCTTGCGCTACCAACATAACTAGGAACTTACGAAGACGATTTTGGTCACGTGATTTCACGACGACTTACGTCAAATCCCATACATTTTGCTATATCGAACTTCGTTATCTTTGTCGGTATGGTCCTTTTTCTAAGTCCCCAGGTCCTTAAAAAAAATGCGTATAAAAAAGATGTTATTTTTACTTAATAAATACACCCACTGTTACGCTAAGGAATCGACTGTTTAAGGTAGGCATATGCGTGACTAAACGATATAGGTAGGTACGCATCAATCAATTCGTTTCCACAATCGATTGAAATTTAATTCCCTCGTGAATATCTACGAATGCATCGCAATCGATCAAGTCAGATGAATCGAATGTCAAAATATTTTTGTAAATTATAGATGCTTAGGTACCTACAATCCGTGTAGTGACGGCTGAGAAGAAAACCTACACTTGTCACCACCCCTGTCTCTCTCGAAGGCGACTAACTGCCGCACTCAGAAACGTTAATGAGTACCTACTTAATAAATAATATGACAATTCAAAACTAGTAGTAGCTTTTCTTGCCGGGTCTATGGTGTAGATTTAAATCAAGTTTTTTGGCATTAAGTAGGTAGGTACTCATTTAAGTTAACTGACGTCTCTGATTGCGGCAGTAACTCAGAGACGTCAAAAAACTTTAATGAGTACTTAACGTCAAAAAAAATCATTTAAATCCTCCAGACCGTGGACCTGGCAAGAATAGCGAATATTTTGAATTGTCATTTTTTGACACTAATTACTCATTAACGTTAATTGACATCTCTGAGTGCGGCAGTAAGAGTTACAAACAATATTGTGGTTAGAAAATTTCGAAAAATTGTAGTCTTGATGCGGGAATCAAACCCGCATCCTGCAAGACGTTTGGTTGGCCGAGTGGTATGAATAGGCATTGGCCCGGATAACGGAGGACGCGGTTCGATTCCCGCATCAAGACTACACTTGGGTATCCGAAATTTCACAAACCAAATTGTTTTGGAATATTTTTTGTCGAGTAGGTACGATCATGTGGTATTGACTTTACAATTCAGGTGTCCCAAGTTAAAACGAATCTTATTATAAAAATTTGAACGATTTTAATAATCACACGCTTCACAAGGATCCTTTGTAAACACAGAAGAGCGGAGAAAAAAACAAAACTTTATTTCAAATAAGAACATCCCACACTCGTTTAAATTCAAAGAAGGTCTCTCGAGTGTCCGTTCGTGTCTTTGGATTTGAATTATGAAAATATGAAACAAAAAAAGAAAGAAAACAAATTCGAATTTTGAATCGAGTGGAGGCGTTCCGTGTCGGTTGTCAATTTTCAAATGAATCTTTTTTAGTATTAATATGCGAATTTTTGTTTGTGGATTTACAATACGGTCAGTGTAAGTCTTTATGTTTAAATATGTACCTATTACTCACTCAGAGGTGAATTAACACCCAAGTTTCGCTAGGTCCCATGTCATATATGGCTAGCTATAGCCACTTATCGGGCACATAAATCGCAACATATTGATACGTAGTAGCATAAAGAAGAATGCTGCTGCCCATTACTCATCGCTGTGTTTCTTCTTCTCCCTGCCCTGTTCCCAGTCTATCTGGGGTCGGCGCACTATGTTTCCTCTTCCATTCACATTGGTCAGACGTCATCAAGCCATCCACTCCCTTTTGATTCATATCGTCTATCACACCGTAAAGTGATGAATGAATGTATAGAAAAGAGACGGAACGGACCATGTCGAAAGACTGATGAACGGAGAGAGTGATTGGAATGACAACATTCCAATCCATACTGCTCAAGGTTTTGGCTTAGGTTTTACAGCCGGCCGCCTGCCTGACACCAACCCTCTTTGGGTATGCTGTTGTTGGTCGTTTGCCCTCCACCATTCGGGTGCCTAAAGGCTTATAGGTCTACACCGGGCAATGTCCCTCAGTCGACTTTTACGACACGCATGGGATGAGTCGGGGCTGGCCTATTCTACGTTATTTGTTCGCTCCCAGGCCAGCATAGAAGGCTAACCTCATCGCTGTGTTTACCTACCCTTATCTATACGTGTAGGTAAACACAACGATGAGGTTAGCCTTCTCCTTACGCCTTACGCCTATAGCGCGGGGGTGATGGGGGTGGTGACGATTGTATTCTGCTCTGCCGTCGTCACACGGTATAAATGTAATAAATTTTTAATCAATATTTATAGATTTGGTTATTTCCTTACAAAACCACTATGAGTTAGATATACAATTTCTAAGCGAGTTTCAATGCAACAGATAGGTTTTTACTTTGAAAAAAACTCACTTAAAAACTTACTAAATGTGAATTAATATAAAACATTCGTTACAAAACAATAAATAACGCTGTCAGGTTAAACACAATGAAATGCATGGCATTTGAATAAATTTACATTACTTAGACATCTTGGTGTTCCGCCTTTGGTTATCACAAAATGGCTGCCTTCGAAAGGTTCCCGCCATTTTAGGCTCAATTTTCATGTCGGCGGAACGGGGTGGAAGCGTAGGTAAGCTTTTTGAATGTAATCACAGCACAGGTACTTCAATTCAAAGTAAGCTAAGTGTTTCAATTATTATTATGTTAGGTCGGGGAAAGGTCTTTTCGCATACGTTAGAAAAGGTTCTATTTCATTAAAAAAAAACACAAATTTGTGAAATGTTGCTTTCAGCGATTAGCGTAAATTTGTTATTAGTGAAATTTTTCATTACTTTTTCTTTCTGCCAAAACGAGCGGATCGAATTCAAAGAAAACCGATACATTTTAAAATTTTATTACAAAAAAATGCAACGCAAGCCTCGTAAAAGATTGTTGACATTTATGGATCTAATACAGTGTCAGTAAGGTAAGCATAGATTATATAGGTTTGCATAGATTTGGTTTAATCATTTTCAGTCCGGGATTTTTTGTCATATGTGGCAGAGCAGAATATCTACAATTTTATGATTGTCACCACCCCCATCTCACCCGTGGGCGTACAAAGCTACTAAGGATTAAGATAGCAATGAATAATGGGCAGCAGCGTTCCTCTTATGCCACCTAGCAATGTACTGCGATTTCCGTACCCGTTAAATGGCAATAGGCTTCGCCATCTAGGTATTACATGGGACCTAACTTAATTGGCGAAACTTGGGTGTAAGCTAACCTCTGCCTACCTCTTCGGGGATATAGGCGTAATTTATGTAAGATGTATGTCATTTTGATGTCAAAGATGCCCAACGCTCTGGGGGCCTACCGCCTAACTCGATTGCTAAAGCAAAAGCTATAGTTTATGACGTCATGCTGTCATTTCCCACCAAATGTACCTAAACTATTAGCGATAGCTTTGAACGAATGATCACCGAACGATTTTGTATGAATTTGGCACAAAATCCGTGCCGCCTAAAAATTCAGGATGGCTTCTATAGCCGTAAGCAGTGCATTGCAATATAGCTATCATCAGCAATCGAGTTAGGCGGTAGGCCCCCTGGTCTGATATATTTGGCTGATGAGAGCAAATTAAACAAGCACAAAGATGACCGTCTCAAATTGTCTCGGCGCCTACAGCAAATTGTGATTCGCATTAGCGTCGTCCATTTTGTATCAAGCGTCCACACGACACGATTCCAAGAACAATTGGAGTCAATCCCGATTCATTAGGCGGCCGCCATTTGCCGAACCAACGGCTCCGTCCCACTCACGGACCGCATTCCATTTTTAAATTGACCTCCACCCGTCTTGTTCCTTTGCGCCGCGTCCGAGGGGGACGGCGACATTTCGAATCATTTTTAAATTACACCTCTCATTGTTGTGGGTAGGTTTTTTTTCTGCCCTTCGCTTTGTGGCCAGCCGCTCCGTCAAAAAAGTTAGGTTATATACTTTTTTGTTGCGCTTTAGGTAAAAGGAGGTTGCGCTCGTACCTAACTCTTGTAGGTTATATAAATGTCGGTTAATTGGGTCCTCGGAGATATAGGTATTTATTGTTCTTTCATTATCAAATTGAAAGTTCCCGATTAAGAAGAAAAAATTTACGAATTTTTATGATTTGTTTAATTGAAAGCTACGAAAAAATTAAATCAAATAAATATGAAAAAAGGGCCAGTTCAAGAGTACCCGTAACCGTCGGGCAGGCATGAGGACATTAATGAGATCGGATGAAGCGAAAAAAGTGTGTAAAGAAGATCTTCACAATAGCAAGTGGAAAGAAGTGATCTTTGCCTCTCTGCCTTTTAATTATACTTACCTTACTTACTAACTAACCTTACCCAAATCTGTGTAAATAGGTAATAGTTATAGAACATAATCGAGATCGACTCAAAAAGCACACGCGATCGACCGTTACAGCACCTCTGCCCCCGTAGCACAGGGCGTGGAGTAAATCTCCTCGGGGTAATGATAATATTTTGTATATTGTCAAGTGATGGAGAGAGATTTTGTCCACGTCCCGTGCTAGATGGAATAAGTACCTACTCGCGTTTCACGAGCACATCGAGTCTTAAGCCAAATTAACAATAGATGAGTGAATCAAAAGTTCAAAACTCTATATAAGAATGTGCGGTTCGCATTCTGAGAGCTTTGAACTGAATTCCGTGTTAGAACTATCTCGATTTTGATCGGGCGTCTCTGTGAATCGTTCCCAACGTCTTCTCAGTTAACTGGGCTAATCTGTGCTCGGATCTAGAAAGCTCCTAACTCTTCCGTCGTCGTCAAATGCTTGCGCCTTAGGAATTTTTGGGGAAATTCTTTTGTGCAATTGCATTCTATTTAGGTACTCAGACTTTGGCTCACGGATATTACTTTTCAAGCATTAATAGTAGATTATATATCAAGGGCGATAAAACATAGATTATTTGAATTAGGTATATGCGATCTGAGGTTTACTTTTTAACGCCCGAGGTTTCTTACTGTGAAGTGTGAACCTATCATCTAGCGGCTCGATTCTAGCCCAACGTTATTATCATGAGAACTTGTGTAATGGATACTAGATAGGTAACAACAATTTTAACATTGCAAACATACCTAATGAAGATGGATAGAGACGTCAATTGTATTGTTTATTGAATTGTAAAAGTTGAAAACAAGTTACTAGGTAGTATGTTTGATATAATTTTTGGTTTTCGTTGTGTTGTCTCAATAAATGTTTCTTTCTTCTTCTGATAAGCTAACGTTTTCCGTTTGTTATGAAAATATTGTCAATAGCTTGCACCAAAGAGTTGAATGCATTGTACGGCACGTCAGACTAACACAAAATGTTAAATTTTCTCAGTTGACTTTTGGTTCTACTGCCAACAAGATAAGGGTGACAATCGATTGAAGAAATTTGACAGTTTTGGGTAGTCTGAAGAGCCGTTGACTGTACCTACAAGTCTGGTGGGTGGTGTAACCATGGAAACAGATAACAATAGACGAGACCACCGTAGTAACCTTGGCAATGACTGTTCAACTCGATGCGGTACCGAAAGTGAATCAATTATCCATCGATAGCGTTGCCGAATCTATTATTGTACTTGGTTAATGAAATAGATGGCATTGGAGCCGATTTGGTCGTTTTACTCTTGTTGTGTTCTTCCTATATGCCGTGTGGTGACGGCAGATCAGAATACAATTGTTACCACCTCAAATCTCTCCCGCGGCTGTTGAACAAGGCGACTAAGTGATGAGGAATGGGCAGAGCGTTCCTTTTAAACCACCGAGCAATGTACTGCGACTTTTGTGTCCGATAAATAGCAATAGGCACGCCACCTATCACAAGGAGGTTAATTTGGAAGCCTACCTCTGCCTACCCCATCGGGGATATAGGCGTGATTTATGTATGTATGTTTATTCTTCTTCCTGCTCAGTAGGCCTATCCGCTAACTTTTTTTGACACTTGGAAGTGATAATCACTGAACTATTTACTGATCCATTACTACTTTACTATGACGCTATTGTGACACTTGTCCTGTAAAAACAGTAATGGATAAGTAAATAGTTTGGTGATCATCACTTTCAAGTGTCAAAAAAAGTTAGCGAATAGGCCTCCTGTTCCCAATTTATCTGGGGTCGGCGCAGTATGTTTTCTCTTCCATTCAAATCGGTCAGACGTCATCGAGCCATCCACTCCCTTTTGATTCATATTATCCTTCGCACCGGAGAGGTGCTAGTGAGGATTAAATGTATAGAAGAGAGACGGAAAGGACCATGTCGAGAGACCGATGAACGGAGAGAGTGATTGGACAACATTTCCATCCATGCTACCGCTTAAGGTTTTGGCTTAGGTTTTACAGCCGGCCGCCTACGCCTGCCTGACACCAACCCTCTTTGGGCGTATATGCAGATCACCCATCCAAGGACCGGCCTTAGCGAGCATTCCTGAGTTTACGCAATCGCATACTGAGCGCGCAAAGCCATTGCGCTTCGAGGATTATTTATATTGTTTTTATCTACACTTCATGACGATTTAAAGTAGTAGATTATATACCAAGGGCGATAATAATACCTATTTATTTTTTCAAGCAACTAATTTCTTTACATACATACATACATAAATCACGCCTATATCCCCGAAGGGGTAGGCAGAGGTGAACTAGCACCCACGTATCGCCAGTTATGATAGGTCCCATGTAATAGGTGGCGAGCCTATTGCCATTTATCGGGTACAAAAGTCGCAGTAGGTACATTGCTAGGTGGTATAAGAGGAACGCTGCTGCCCATTCCTCATGACTGATTTATCCTTAGTCGCCTTGTACGACACCCACGGCAAAGATTTGGGGTAGTGACAATTGTATTCTACTCTGCCGTCACCACACGGCAACAAATTTCTTTGCCTGCAACAATTTTGCGCTACACGTTAATTAAAACCTGATTCGTTTATCTGTGAATAAAAACTCATCTATATCGGAAACATCGTCTGACACTAACCCAATCTACACGTGAACGCAATCGACAAAGTCGCGATAATCGATTACACCGCTCAATCCCCGTCCGGTCCATGCATTCACAGATAAATAAAATAAGCGATTGTTGCCGCCAAAAAACACTGCCGCCATTTAGGCTCGGACGACCTTCACGGATGAGCTGGCGCATGCGCCTAGGTATACTTGGTATTCTTAGGGAAATCTAGAATTTGCGCGAGGAGTCCCAAAAAGCCGCGTGGTGATGGCAGAGTAAAATACAATTGTCACCACCCCAAATCTATCCCGTGGGTGTCGTACAAGGCGACTAAGGATAAAACAGTGATGAGGAATGGGCAGCAGCGTTCCTCTTATACCATCTAGCAATGTAGGTACTGCGACTTTTAATGGCAATAGGGTCGCCAGTCGCCACCTTTACATGGGACCTAACATAATTGGCGAAATTCATATCTTAGGGTTAGTTCACAGTCACACCGAGACGTGTTTTTTAAATTAAATGACGCATATAATAAGGAATGGGTTTCGGAGAACTATCATTGATTAGACTGAGGCATCCTCCCTTGGACACACAGGTTTTCGATAACTAGCGGCTTGACGACTCATAAGTGTAGTGTATAACCTTACCAGGTATACCTAAATAAACAAATTTAAAATGTTGACAATTTATTCTGCTCTGCCATCACCACGCGACATGGCAGGAGATGATGGTCAATTAATACGTCCAAGTTAACCATTCTCGCCACTTAAGAAAAGGGCGATTTTGCGGTTAACCCTACAACCGCCGTTGGGCGCACAAAAAACAGTCGCCGGGTCCAAAAGACCCAACAAAAGAAGGATTAAGCCCGGAGCGCTTTGTTTAGAGAGACGATTGCCACCGTAGCGTCTTGTGTTCGGTCGAAGTGTTAAATGTTGTGAGACAGATAAAAGTTGTGGACATAATGGGACGCTTTTTCTGGCGTTCTTTTTTTGCTAGACGTTTCGATGGTTGATAATCGAAGGCGTGACACGATGGAGGAGATGATTATGTCGCAAAATTGACAACATTTCAAACATTGCAATGCTTTTCCTATGCTGACTGCGAAGCGATGCCGTTACTACTTTGATAGATAAAGCTAACGCCTTTTCCTTCCTACATGGGAGAGCAAAAAAAGGTTATTTGAAAATTAGTGCCAACCCACGCCTTCGCCACCGCAACTTCTCTCTCTGCCCAGCCATATTTGGTAAGATTCTGTATGGGCTGTCTTAAACATGCGTTTCAATTAAGAACTTATGAAAGATCTAGACAGCTTTCTTCCATCCATAGGCAAGGGCCCCAGCAGTAGGGACATTAAAGGGCCGGTGCTGAAAGATCTAGACAAGCCAAGGTATTTTACCCCTTCAACTTAAACAGCATACAAACGAACAATGCAGCAATTTTTCTGTAGTTGCTCGATCGCTTCCGATGACCCCTATAGGGCCGGGTATGCGGGTATGGCAGAAAGGTGGTTTAAGTCGGTGTATTAGCATTCCCTCCCAGTGGCGGGTTGCCTTTCACATCTTCGAGCATAAAAAAGGTCCTGGTTATACAGGCTCAATATCTGCAAATACCTACTGTCACTGTAGGTCCCTAGGGCAAGGAACACCGACAGAAGCCTCTTCCAAGAACCGTGAACGCCATAACCGAATATAAATCATCGTTCCACCCGCAAACAACCCTCATGGGAGCTGCGTTTCAGTTGTTCACCGAAAACTGTTTTACGACCCGTAAACAAAGACGGGCCGCAGTAGCCCTAAATCATTTCGCTGGCCAACACGCTAAGAACACAACACAACACAACCCTTTATCGCTTAAGCTGTCCGGAATTGAATGGGGCCCATTCGACCCGCAATTAACGGTTAACGGTAGCGGTCCAGCAGCGGCGGGTTGACAGGTGGTTTTTTTTGAGCAGAGCACAGTCGATTTGTATTGGGCGGACTAAGAGGATTTTTGTTTTGTCCAAGACTCCCTGAGCTTATAGTTCAGAATCCTTAAGCCTATATTGTTGCTTGTAATATGTTAACAAGATTATGGGCGACTTGTTTCTTTGTAATGTCCCCAGTCGTTTATAACGCACGCGTTGACTGTGGTTTTTGTAGGGGACTTTTGTTTATGCTTTTTTCAATTAAAACGCGCTAATTGCGAGACGCTAATAGCTGTGTGGTGACGGCAGAGCAGAATACAAATGTCACCACACCTTAACTCTCCCGCGGGTGTCGTACAAGGCGACTTAAACTATTCGATTTTAATTTAAACATTGTATAAATGTTAGAAAAATCAGTACAAAGATTTTGGTGGTTAGAAAAAGAATTTCGAAAAATTATGGTCTTGATGCGGGAATCGAACCCGCGTCCGCTGCTATCCGGGCAGGTGCCTGACCGCTCGGCCCACCAAGACACTCACACAAGTGTACTAAGGCCGGTTTTTTTATGCATAGTTAACTGTTAACCAATTGTTAAAAATTGTGACTTATCTTTAAATATCACTGATATTTAACAATTAGTAACAATATCAGACTGATATTTATCCATTAGTAACATTAGTAACTAAAATTGTTACTAATGGTTACATATCAGACTGATATTTAGTAATTTTAACTGGTTAACAGTTAAGTTTGTTTGACGGCCGCCTTGGTCGAATGCTCAGATTGCTGGGTGTTGGCCACGAGGTCCCGGGTTCGAATCCTGGTAGGGGCAAACTTTGCGGTGACCACAAATGTTTGTTTCCGAGTCATGGTTATATATATGTTTATGTAGTATATTTTCAACATTTATATACATAATTATATTAAAAATATGTCCGTCATCTAGAATCCATAACACAAGTGCTTAGGCTACTTACTTTGGGCTAGATGATGGGTGTGAGTGTAAAAAAAAAAAAATATTTAAAAAAATATTAATTTTTATTTTTTATTTATTGGTTGAGTTAACTATGGATCAAAAACCGGCCCTAAGGCGACTTAACTGAATGGGGGAATGGGCAGCAGCGTTCCGGTGTTATACTACCTAGAAAAATGCTTTTCGCAGAGAAACCCTTTCAGAGAATGCCGGAATGCAAGACTTAAGACTTCAGTATTTTCGCCTTTCCCTAAAAACCCGATAAATGCGTCCTTAAAAAAAACTGCGGTTCACGTGGCCGAAAGCACAAGGCTCGTTACATCTTTAGCATAGTTATCGAAATCGACGTTTTCGACGTGACTAAGGAACATCCTGATATTGTTGTCGTGAATTCTAGTCAGAGTGCCTTCAGGAGGTGTCTTAATAATATTCTTCGATAAGCTTTTGTATTGCACTGTATGCTTAGATTGTTTTGTTATGTAAAACTTATAGTTTTCTTTTTAAGTTTATGTTTTTCTCATAGAAAATTAATTCTAAATTTTTTAATTTATCTTTGTTCTTTCCTAGCTGTACTCTGTTTTGTGTCTAATAAATAAAAAAAATTAAAAACATAAACTGCCGCACTCAGTGACCTCAAATAACGTTAATGAGTACTTAACGTCAAAAAATTACAATTCAATTCAATTCAAACTAGTTGCTATTCTTGCCGGGTCTGTGGTCTAGATTTGAATGAAAATTTTTGACATTAAATACTCATTAAAGTTAATTGACGTCTCTGAGTGCGGCAGTATGTATGCTTAATAATGTTGTGCCGTGTGGTGACGGCAGAGCATAATACAATTTTCACCACCTCCATCTCTCCCGTGGGTGCCGTTAAGGCGACTAAGCCGCGACAGCGATACATACTCATACCACCTAGTAACTATACATACATACTGCGTTTTATGTGTCCGATAGATAGCAATAGGCTCACCACCTGTTACATGGGACCTAATTTAATTGGCTAAAAGTGGGTGTTAATCCACCTCTGCCTACCCCTACCTCCCTTCCTCCTAAATAAATATAGGCGTGATTTAAAAAAAAGATTAATAGTACCCGTCTATTGCTATTAAGGTTTTAATCTGTTAAGAAGATTGTAGTTGACAGCATAATCCTGTTTCCAGGTGAATACGTGCTCCAGGGAGACCTGCCCGGTGAGCTGGTTAACAGCGAGGAGTCTCGCTTCGACCTCCTCGACGAGGCTCTGCAGCTCGTCGAACTTGGAGACACGAAGGATGAGCAGCTCGAGGTATATCATCAATATATTGTTCGCGGTTTATGGCATCTATTAAAAACAGTACAAAATTTAGAAATTTAATTTTTTTCTGACATCTTATTCTTTATAATGGGCTTCCGAGACGGTCAATAAGCTTGAGTAAATCTCGTTAATGTTCTATGTGTTTCTGTTCTGTTGTTAAGTCAAACAGATCCAACAGACTTAAAAAGATTTGTTTGACCTAGCAATAGAACAGAAACACAGAAAATGAACGAGATTGACACATGCTAATTGACCGTCTCGGCAGCCCATAATATTTTTCTAATACATATTTGTAATGTATTAGAAAAATATTATGGGCGGCCGTGTGGTGACAGCAGAGTAGAATACAATTGTCACCACCCCAAATCTCTCCCGTGGATGTCGTACAAGGCGCCTAAGGCGGCTCAGTGATGAGGAACGGGCAGCAGCGTTCCTCTTATACCTACCACCTAGCAAAGTACTGCGACTTTTGTGCCCGATAAATGGCAATAGGCTCGCCACCTATTACATGGGACCTAGCATAATTGGCGAAGCGTGGGTGCTAGTTCACCTCTGCCTACCCCTTCGGGGATATAGGCGTGAATTATGTATGTATGTATGTATTTGTAATGTTTCGATTATAATAATCAAACAAGGATTCTTGGTCTTCGGTGTATGTGACCGAAGACAAATAATGGCCATGAGTTTCCTGCACGATATCTTCGGTTACGTAGAACGAAGACCATGAATTTCCTGCGTGATGTACTTACTATCTCGTTTGATAATCAGCTTGGATATTTGCGATTGTTTCTCCTACCGACCGAAGACCATGATTTAACTTCGGGATGTCTCCCGTTTGTTAATCAGCTTGGATATTCACGATTCTCTGTAGTATTTTACCGAAGACAAACAATGGCCATGACCTACCTTTGGGATGTCTTCGGTCACATAGACCGAAGACGATGGGCCATGGTTTCCTGCAGAATGTCTTTTGTTTAAACATAAGTTTGGATATTCACGATTGGTTCTCCTACCCCCCAGGCCGTAGAAGGTAGCAGCACTGGCGATATGCTGCACCCGGCGATGCGGCACGTGCCGCATCACCCGCTGGCGCACTACCACAACCAGGTACGATTAAATTTGATAGTTGGCCACATATACGAAACGATTTTTTTATAGTAAAGCTTAAAATTAACTCGCAAATACCCTTACGCGTAATCGCTCACTGACATAAGAACACACAAGTTCTTTGAAGAATGTTGGTTTTAGTTCAAGAACGTTGAAAATATAAAATAATTATACTAATAATATTGTTATGAAAGTGTTACGAAGTTGTCATGAAGTCGTTAAAGGATCTCGTTGCGATATATTTACATACCACACCTCTTAGGTACCAAACAAAATGAGTAACTGTTAAAATAAATCTTATATTCGCACAAAAACTTTAATTTGGTTAAGGTGGTTTTTGTTATTTGATTTTTATGAGAACATTAATCTAAAGAGCTCAGAAAATTTGTTAAACTTTTCCTGGTGCGCCAATCGCACCTGCGTCCTATTCGGCTCCAGCTAGCACGTTGTCCTTCGTCCGATAGGCTGACCTCTGTTTGTTTGCAATATTTGTGTAAATAATTATAAAAAACAAAACAATTGAAAGCGCTTTCGGCGCTGCAAATTCATAGTAGATACCTAATAGCTATCGATAACTTTAAGTTAGACATGTCTTATAAGGAAGT
Source organism: Cataclysta lemnata (assembly GCA_963931975.1). Taxonomy (NCBI): domain Eukaryota; kingdom Metazoa; phylum Arthropoda; class Insecta; order Lepidoptera; family Crambidae; genus Cataclysta; species Cataclysta lemnata. The sequence continues at coordinate 2,202,713 of OZ008359.1, forward strand.
CAAGCCGAAAGCGCTTTTAGCTTCCGGCGCTGCTATTACATAGCAATGGACCAAAGGCTACCGATAGATTTAAGCTAGACAGGTCTAGGAGGTTGCTATGTGACCCGCGGAGAGCGGCCTCTCAAAGGCTCGTTAACGAAAATTCTCTCCTCTTAAACACAAATGATAAATGACTGTCACTGGTAAGAAATGCCACACAAGACGCGTGCACGCGCGCCGGTACAATTCAGAGGAGGATAGCGGGGAGGGTTGACGCAATATTTTTTTGCTTGGCATACATATACATACTTAAATCACGCCTATCTCCTCAGACGGGTAGGCAGAGGTGAATAAATATCAGCTTTTCGCCAGTAGCTCCCATGTCATCGGTGGCGAGCCTATTGCCAACTACCGGGCACATAAATCGCAGTGTATTGCTAGGTGGTACATGCTGCTACCCAATACTCATTGCTGCCTTTCTTCTTTGCCCTTACTGTTTTACCCTTTTTGCTTGAATATGTATTATATCAGGGATGAGCTCGGTTGTGTAAAACGTTCGCTAAGGTCGGTCATTGGATGGATGACCAAAAATATATAAGACTAGCTTTTTGCCCGGGACTTCGTTCGCGTGAAATCACACTATCCCAACCAACTATTGATATGTACATACTTGGATAGTTTAGCTGTAAACCTGACCGACTGCTATACAAACTTTCATCCCCTTAGGACCGGTTTTTTGATGCATAGTTAACTCAACCAATTGTTAAAAAATGTTACTAATGGTTAAATATCAGTCTGATATTATTACTAATTGGTTGAGTTAACTATGAAGGGGTAGAAATTACAAAAATCCTTTCTTAGCGCTCACCTACTTTACAAATGGGAGCATGGTGCAAAATATCAAGTTACTAATTCTTTTAGTGTATGCGTTGATACGTCAGACAGTACAGACAGACAGAAGAAAATAATATACCAAATTCTTCAATGCTTCGGAAGAAACGCAAAGCCGTTAATACCCCCCAATCCGGGCCAGCGTGGTGGCCCATTCTTCCTATATTTATCCATCCATAGGGAAGGCCCGTGTCCCAGCAGTAGGGACGTTAAAGGGCTAGTGATGATGATGATGATGGACGTATGTTAATTCACCTCTACCTACCTACTCCATCTAGGATAAATACGCGTCAATTATGTATGTATGTAAAATAAATGTAGCTACTTTGCGATCCGCGACCTCTCATCACCTACGCCACACACGGCCAACATCTACCCGTTGCCTCTGTGCGCCATCAATCAATCAATCAAAGTAATTAATATCACTGTTTTAGACAAATTGTTTGGGTTTTCACTTGTTTCGTTTGGCTACTGTTATCTTGGCGGCCTTGTCTTTTTTTAGGGTTGTTGGCTTGGTATCTAAGGCCTTTGAGCCTTAACTTTATTTGAAAATGTCCTTTCTTCATAAGATAGTAAAAGGTGGGTCACACTTTTTGATTGGGAGTGCTTGGCACGAATAATGGTAACGGACTTCATGATGGCAACTGATAAGATGGTGAACACGATTATAAAATTATCATTCTCAAACACACTATAACATTTTTATTTAAATGATTATACATAATATTGAACGTCAACACGGATCCTTGTGCATCAAAATAATACCACTTTCACTGCACAAAGAAGTCTCCCAAGCAATTTTTTTATTATTAAAAAAAATATCTGACTGATGCCACTGAAAGCGCGCCAAACACTCTTGTCTTGTTATTTTACAGTTAAAATAAAGCTTCCAGCCCCCGTAGCACGGGACGTGGACACATCTCTTTCGGGGGACAGAAAATATTTTCCCACTAATTGCAATTCCACACTCCCACTAATTGCCGAGACAAAACACTGTCAAGTGGTGGAGAGAGACTTGTCCACGTTCCTGTGCTAGGCTCGCTGGAATTTTGTTCTCTAGCATTTTTCTCCCATTCAGGAAGATCACGGGATATAGCTCATACTGCCACGTCTTCAGTATTTCATTATTTCGTTAATATCATTGAAATATGAGAAATTACATTAAGTGTCATTTGTGTACAAGCCCTAAACTATATTTCTTGATTAGATCAGTACTGCTATACTTGGTGTAGCCAATCAAAAAACTTTAGGCTATTACACCACTTAATTACGTCACAGACTAGCACTGCCACAAAAGAGCGGGAAAATAAACGTTTACCGCGTTTTTTAAGCTTCCAGAATGTTCGAAAAAAAAAACAGTTGTAGCAGTCTTATCGTGTCTCGATAAATGGACATCGATTAATGATCGGAAGTCGAGTCGATATTATCGATACATGCCATTGTCAGTTGTAACCCTGATGGCGGTGAGGTCAAACGAGGAATGCTTTTTGGGGAGCGTCCACTTAAAAATACCTGCTGCGGTAGGCTTCCCTTGTCTTAGATCTTCCACGCGAGGGTGGACTGGACTGTAGGTCACGATTCCGCAGTCCGTTGTGCGCGACGGGACTGTTAAAAAACAACGTAAGTGTCATTTTTTGCGTGATATGTGGCTAGATATATAAAATGTAATTAGAGTGCGCGTTATGGGTGGCGCTGCTCGCTCACTTTGACACTCCTACTGCCGCACTCAGAGACGTCAAATAACTTTAATGAGTACTTTATGTCAAAAAAATTCATTTAAATCTAGACCTAAGACCGGACAAGAATAGTGACTAGTTTTGCATTATCATATTTTGACCTTGAGTACTCATTACTGTTAATTGACGTCTCTGAGTGCGGCAGCTAGACAAACAAAATAGCGGGCGGAGTTTTAGTTCCAATTTCGAGCACTCGTGCACTCTACTTTTTCGATTTTTGTTTAATTAAACGCAAAACAGTTGTCTAGCAGTTTTACTGTGACCACTCAAAATTTAAAACAAAATTACTTATTTGGCTCTTAGGTATTCGGTTCTACCAGAATACCCTTGATATTTTTCACATAGATCTACAACACGCTAAATCGTCGTATACGTCATTATTACGTTCTATATTCTTCGCAATATTGAGATAGTTATCAGAAAAGGATAAGTAGTCTAGTTTTTTTTTATTTGAAACTTTTGTCCCCAATCCCAAATCTCACTAAAACTGTCAGTCAGCCATATTTGTTTAAGCGCGAGGAATTTTAATAATTCACAAACATCGTCGGTACCTGCTTGAGTGCGTGCCGTGGAATACAGTAGCGAGATGACATTATTTTTTTTATTGGGCCTGCTAGTGATGTTACTTGACTTCATCGATGTCGATGTTGTGACGGGGTAACTGCGCAAATTGATGAATCGAGCCACTGATCCCATACTTTTTGATTTGTATAGACATGAATAAAAATATTTGATTTAGTATGGCGCGTTTAGTAAATTGCGGTCAACTTGTCGTGTTGTGCGAATACGACTACTTATATGCAGCTAGTCACAGACAAAAATATCACAAACTATTGAGTACGTCTTTCTATTTGTATCAAGTTTAGGCGTGCATTAGCTTAGAGGCTAATGTTCAGAAAAACTTGAATAGAGTTGCCAATTGCATTTATGTGTGTACAAGCCACGGGCCAGCTTTGTCAACTGACCTCTTTTGCCGTTTTATCGATAACAGCGTGGTAGCGTCACTACAAACGACAATTTCGCTCAAACTCCACTGGCATGCATCAGAACGGCCATATCAACGTGTTGACTTAGGCTCTGTATGGTTCGCGACAGCTATAACAATTCCTTCATTGGAATTTATATTTTTTAAATAGTGGTCTCTAGAAACTGCAATCCAAAATGGGGTCCCTTATGTCATTATGTCTTTCTGTTTTCTTAACTTTATGGTCTGCAACTCTATTACTGCTATTTATGTATTTGGTTCTAGTTAATCTAGCTAATATTTCTAGTTAATATTTCTACTGACTTTTGTATGATGCCAGAACGTGTATGACTGTTCATATATACCTAATGGAGTGCTGGGGGCCTACCGCCTAACTCGATTGCTAAAGGAAAAGCTATAGTTTATGACGTCATGCTGTCATTTCGCACCAAATGTACCTAAACTATTAGCGATAGCTTTGAACGAATGATTTTGTATGAATTTGGCACAAAATCCGTACCGCCTCAAACTACACGCCAAAAATTCAGGATGGCTGCTATAACCGTAAGCAGTGCATTGATTTAAAGCTATCATCAGCAATCGAGGTAGGCGGTAGGCCCCGTGGTCCCGGTAGTAATGTTTTTTTCACTTATTGTCCTATGCCCAGTTTATAGGGCGTCGGCGCAGTATGTTTTCGCTTCCATTCCTATCGGTCAGACGCCATGTCGAGAGACCGATGAATGGAGAGAGTAATTGGGATGACAACATTCCAATCTGTGCTACTCAACGTTATGGCTTTGATTTTACAGCCGGTTGGCTGTCTGACACCAAACCTATTTGTGTATATGACCATGCATACATCCACAAATCACGCCTATATCCCCGAAGTTGTAATATATGACCACCCACCAGGTTATCACTCTTTACAAGGAGTGCTTGAAATCAGCAATCGAAGATTTTTCGACAGTCTGTTATAAAACCTCCTTTTTTTTAGCAATCTTAATACCTTAAGGATGCAGCATATCGATTAATATTTTGCCGGATCGATTTTATATATCGATTTTCCTGATCTCTCGACGCATTGTGGCTTAATGCAAAACGTCTCGGGGCGTAATCACTGTGACAGACGGACGGACAGCTCAAAGGGCGTGCGCATTATGCATATTCATTGCAATAAGAACGTTCTCGAATTAATAATTTCAAGTTTAATTCCCTTAGATTACATACATTATTTTACATACATACTATGTGGGAACGGCAGAGCAGAATACAATTGTCACCACCCCCCATATCTCGAACGTCGTACATGGCGACTAATTGTAAAGACAGCGATGAGTAATAGGTAGCAGCGTTCCTCTTATACCACCTAGCCATATACTGTGCTTTACCTGCCCGATAAATGGTAACAGGGCCGTCCCCCATATGGGCCCTAACTTAATTGGCGAAATTTGGGTGATTAATCACCTCTGCCAACGCCTGCGGGGGAAATATGTATCAGACTTACAGAAACAGTCCGATCATCTACTTCTTCTCCCTGCCCTGTTCCCAGTCTATCTGGGGTCAGCGCAGTATGTTTTCTCATCGGTCAGACGTTATCAAGCCATCCGCTACCTTTTGATTCATATCATCCAACACTCCGAAAAGGTAAATAAATAAAAGAAAAGAGTAGTACAGGAATAACCCTATTTGAGTATTCGGCCAATCTATCAAACGCCTAGAATACAAAATGTATGAAACTGACGTATTACAGAGAAAACAATACGAAGTTTTATACTTTTGTTTTCTATGCGTTCGAATATTCCACTTGGCTAACTGCCGCACTCAGAGACGTCAATTAACTTTAATGAGTATTTAATGTCAAAAATTTTCATTCTAATCTAGACAATAGACCTGGCAAGAATAGGGACTAGTCTTGAATTGTCATTTTTTGACGTTAAGTACTCATTAACGTTATTTGACGTCTCTGTGTGCGGCAGTAAGGCCCTCTGTTGTTGATGGTTTGCCCTCCACCATTTAGGTGTCTCAAGGTGCTATTTGGTCTACATCGGGCTATCTCCCTTAGCCGATTTTTACGACACCCCTGGGGTGAGGCGGGGGTGGCATATTCTACGTTCTTTTTTCGCTCCCGGGTCAGCGTGGAAGACCTTTCATCCAGTAAAGGAGATATTAAAACCAACGCCATATTGCATCCGTGTCGTGGATTATAAACCGTGTCGTCTGTAACAGACATAAAGACAACTTTCTTGTCAAGGTGAACAAGGTCAGGGGGTCTAAAATGGCCGTTTTATGCCATATCACCAGAGCAGTTCATCTTTTAGAATCCATAGATTACTTTGCGTATATCCATTTGATATATTGTGAGCCATTTTACAAACTCATGTATAAAACTTTAAAAATTGGTAAATTTCAGCTAATTTATAACCGGCAAACTTGCTGTCGCTACGATCGAGTTACACGTTGATATTGTTATTCATAATAGGATCATAACAGACATTGTAGATGTTGCCTTTTTAGCCCCCAGGTCCATTCAGAGCCGCTTTGTAATATTATCTGCATTATCTGTGGATGTATTTATTTGGTTTATATTTAAACATAACGTTCACTTAAATTTATTTGCAGATATCTAAACATACACAGTTAAATCTGTTAAAGTTGTTTTATTTAAAATTTTATATAACATTACATGTTACAGTCAAAACTCTGAGCCGGACAAAACTGCTTTTGACTGGTTTCATACAAAAGTAGATTTGACGAAGGCTTTTTATTAAACTGGGTACCATACGTCATCACACGACATCTATTTAACATATTTTTCGAAACCAGAATGATACCAAAAGAGGCTGCAATGATATTGCTAACCCTATTCATCTTTAAATATCGGAGGCCTCATCACGCTTGGATCTTGATCAGTGTGTTTGACCATGCCGGCATTCCTATCTGATAGGCCGAGATCGCTTTAAAGCCGATCCTTTCTAACTTCGGATGGATTGAGGATGGATTGGTTTGTATTTATAAAAAAAATAGTACTTGCCGGCCGGTGACAGCAACGAATAATATAATAATCTGCCGTCCTTTAACTAGAAAGCCGATAAGTTAACCCTCAATTAGGCAATTTTGATTTAAAATGACGGCCGCCTTGGTCGAATGCTCAGATTGCTGGGTATTGGCCAAGAGGTCCCGGGTTCGAATCCTGGTAGGGGCAAACTTTGTGATGACCACAAATTATTGTTTCCGAGTCATGGTTGTGTATATGTTTATGTAGTGTATTTTCAACATTTATATACATAATTATATTAAAAATATGTCCGTCATCTAGTATCCATAACACAAGTGCTTAGGCTACTTACCTACTTTGGGCTAGATGATAGGTGTGAGTGTAAAAATATTAATTATATATTTATTTATTATTATTAAAATATCAAAAAGTCAAAATTATTTTTTCATCACAGATAGATCCAGAGTTATCAGAGGGCCCAGTCAAGTGGCCAATCTATTCGAACGAATAAGATACAAATGTCAATCTTTGACAGCTTCTCTTACATTTTACGCGATGGTCGCCATGTTGTTTGTTTCTCTAATACGTCAGTTTCGTATTTTTGTATTCTGTTCGTTCGAATGGGTAGTCAAAAAAAAAAGAAAATTTAAAATGATGTTTTATTTAATTTTTTTTTAGTGGTCGCCCGCGGCTTCGCTCGCGTTTATTTCGGTTACTAAATAGCCGATAGCCTTCCTCGATAAATGAACTATCCAATACAAAAAGATCTTTTCAATTCGATTTTGCAGTTCCTGAGTTCCTTCAGCTTTATAATATTAGTATAGAGATCATAGTCCGCTTAAATTTAAGCACTATACAATTATTAAAATATTGAAAGCACTATTTAACCTAAGTACCTCTCTAACTGCCGCACTCAGAGACGTCAATTAACTTTAATGAGTATTTAATGTCAAAAAATTTCATTCAAATCTAGACCATAGACCTGGCAAGAATAGCTACTAGTTTTGAACTGTAATTTTTTGACGTTAAGTACTCATTAACGTTATTTGACGTCTCTGAGTGCGGCAGTAAGACCTTGTGTATGTACCACTTGTATTAGGGGAGCTTATGGAAAAGCTCCCTTAGGGGGTAAAACGCAAGCGCAACCCCGCCGCCGTATAAATGAGAAATTCCCGTTTGACAACAGTTGCTCTACACAACTTGACAAATGGTCTGTTGACAGGCAGGTAACTTTTTTTTTCTCTAATTTCTCTAACCACAGCCGCGGGGAGTGTTTTTTTTCTCATCCCCGCCCTAGCCCCGAGGATATTGGTCGGCTTTATTCGGTTTTTTTTTGTCTGTGGCCTCACAATTTACTGTCCGATCGACTTTTTGTTGCCGACGAAATTAGTACATGTGTTTTAGTTTTTTTTTACACAATTAAATGGTTTTTGTTGCACTGCGATGCGGGCTTGTGACTCTTGATGCAGGTTGGGTGTTGTCAAATGTTCTCAATCCACTTTGCACTTTACGGTAGATAAGCCAAGGTTAACAATCAATTGGAAATATTTGCCCGATTATTGGCAATAGGCTCGCCCTCTGTTACATGGAACCTGACATAATTTTCGAAACGTAACAATAGGCAGATGTAATAAAAAGAAAATAAAGTAAAAAAGAAAAAAAACAAACAAATCATAGCCGTTAATATACTAAGTAATTATAACGCCCGTAAACAAACCGTTCTCAGGAACAATTTGTCACCGACACACCACGCAGGTGGCCCGGCGTCACCTGTCGCGGTGCAAGTCCAAATAAGTCATTTGTCAAAACGTCCACTTTCGATCGAGGTTTAATGGTTGTTGGCGTTGGATTTTGTCGTGTTGCGGCCCGGTTTTGAAGATCAGTTAGGGGGAGGTGGGCCAGAACGGGTATACCGACCAAAACTGACACTCGTTTATAAAATCGGACTTTGATGTTTTCCACGACTGACAACCTTCATACATTTAAAAGCGTCCTCGTCTTGTGGTTTGCCCACTGGAACTAGATCCCCTGGTCCCGGGCTCGATCCCCAAGGGAGGTCAAATTTGTAATCAGTTTGGTTGGTAATAGGACTTTTTTCATGCCAGCCTCGCTAGCCACCACCACCTTAATAAAATCTGTCGCTATAATAAAAATGTTAACAGCATTATTGTGTTCCGATTCCGACAATTTGTGACAAAATAGCAAGCCCTTTTGAGAGGAGCTGCAGTTGTGCAAACCAAGAAATGTTCGCTAAGGCCGGTCATTTGATGGGTGACTAAAAATACATTATCTCTATTTCCTCCGTCCTTCGGAAGGTATATTAAGCCGTTGGTGCCGGCAGCACCTGCAGTCGTAAAATCCATACTGAGTCTGCGCGGTGGGTTATGGCCTATTCTCCATATATTTTTCCCAACCATAGGGAAAGCCTAGCAGTGGGGATATTAAAGGGTTGGTAATGATGATGATGAGACCAATAGTAGTAAAGACACTTAGGTATTACCTAATCCAAAGAAAATTATATTCATATTTTAAATTTTCTATATTTGGCATGGCAGCGATTATTTTTTAATGCAGCTCTATATGATTATTCATATTAAGTATCTCCTTTTCCTGCAAAACTACTCTTGGGTATAACTACTGGACATTCTGGACAATAACATTAAAAAAAGACTATTCTTTCTTTTTTCTTTCTTAAAAGGCACGCAAGGACAATAAAACCAAAAGCCGCCAAAACACCGGTGAATTCTCATGAGTATTAAACTATGTTTTGATTAATGACCGCTGACACGGGAATACTCCTTTGACGAGACAGGCGAAAAAAAAAAACTTGAAAGGTCCGGCGCGGGGCGAGCGCCATCTTTGTTTGTGGAGCGCGGAAATGAGGGGAAGGTGGCCTAAAGTGGCCTAGCTGCCTACAGCGGCTACTCTGGTGTATAAAATTGTTCTACTCGGTTAAAATATCTGTAGACCTGGCTAGCATGTGAAGGCCCTCCCCATTATCAACGCAACATCTTTAAATCAATCACTAGTAATAATAAAATAACGGACGCCACAAGTAAAAGACATCGAAGTAAATAGTGATACTTGTTTTACACACCGTACAGGAGCGTCGACATGCGTGACTATATCAACGCCAGGTCTACAGATATTTTAACCGGGTAGTAGTATGGAGTTCTTATGAGACGGGATGCCATGAGTGTGACGAAAATAGTTATGACCATGAATTTTGATGGTTGTTGAAGTAGAGGAAGAACACTGAAAAGATGGATGGACTGTGCGAGGTATGATAAAAAGAAGTTGATGGTTGACGGATAAGGAGATGCTCAGTAACAGAAGAGCGTGGAGAAAGAGGTTTTTTTTTTATATTTGTGTCATGATTTTTTTTAAGTGTATTAAAATTTTAGTAAATATTTTATACATTTGTGTCTGTATAAGCAGCTATGGCTTTTCAATACTTTTTTCCTAAAAGGACTCCTTGATATGTATCGAGACAGCTGGACCAAGCCGTAGAATACCGCAATAAAACACTGCCTCAAGAATTATTTACCACTGGTACTTTTTCCACTGTAATAACACTATTTCCAAACAACGCGAGTCTCCCCGCTTGACGGGCCTATATAATAGTTTCGCGCAATTAATATGCAAATGAATACCGAATTAGATTTACGCTTCACATAGCTGCTATTGTTTTGGCGTTTTCAAATTAACTCCTTTCTTTGTTCGCGATATAAGCTATTTTGTGTAAAGACTGAGGTTGAAGACAGTGATGAGTAACGGGCGGCAGCGTCTCTCTTGTATCACCTAGCAATATACTGCGAATCACGTGTCCGATAGATGGCAATAAGCTCGCCACCTATGTAATGATATACATGCATTATTGTATGGCGGCTGACCTATATGAATGGCAGAGGAAACATACTGCGCCGACCCCAGACAGACTGGGAACAGGGCAGGAAGAAAATGCAGTATTGTATCGTTATGCAATAATGATATACATGCTGTATATTGTATTGTCATACAAACGTAAGTAACGCGCGTCATGCCTTTCTTCTTCTTCCTGTCCAGTATCTATCTTTGTAGTCTATCTGGGGTCGGCGCAGTATTTTTCCTCTTCTATTCATTTCGGTAGACATCTTCCAGCCATTTACTCCTCCTCCGATTTATGCCGCTTGATAGGCTCTCCACGGCATTGGGAGATGCCTGCCGCAGCGAAACCCTCTCAGTCCCCGTTGCACAGGACGTGGACAAATTATTCTCGTGAAAAAGAAAATATTTTTCTCTAACTCCCAGAAGGTACCTAAATCCCAAAACAAAACACTTTTAAGCGGTGGAGAGAGCTTTTGTCCACGTCCCGTGCTAGGCCTGCTGGGAGTTCTCGATTGCGAGGCACGAGGAACGTTCAAAGTTTTTCACCTTCGCCAATAAAATCCCGGTAGATGCTGTAAAGCGCTGACCCCTTTACAGGTTGAGGAATTCTAGCGACCCCCTTAGGAAATAGACAGACCAAAAGTCAGGTTTTTTTTTTCATTTCTTTTTTACTGAAACTGTGTTTTGTACTGTAGAACATTACTTTTTCCTTTTCCCCCGAGAAAGGCTCCGTGACATCCCGTAAAGGGTCGCGACCCAAATATTGAGAAACACTGCTGTAAAGGCGTCTAGCTAGGCCAACAGCGTAGGCTCTTTAGAAAAAAAAAGGCAGACACTGCACGTCGTTAAGAATTAAAAATCGCACTGCGTAATTAGACATAAAAAAATGGTTTGTCATCGCACCAAACCACAATCACTTACACGCGTAGTCGGCAATGTAATGTTTTCCCCGTCCCAATGTTTTTGTGCTAACGCCTCAACAATAATTACTTACATGGTCATTAATTACTTACAAACGGACACTTTTCGCATTCTCTTTTCCAATACACCATTGTAATGCAAAAACTTTAATTACTCCCAGAGTGTCCGGAATCGAATCTCAGTCGGCCCCGTTAGCTCTTAGTTTAGCAACGAACTTTCGACGTCACATGTATACAAACTCATTAGGTACCTACTACACGGCAGAGCGCTGGAACCTTTCTACTTAGCGATGCGCCAAACGTATCACTAAAGTGAAAAGATTGATATATCTTTTGAACTCAGTGATATATATCACTCTTGTATCTCACTAAAGATACATTGCCTTGCACTAAAGATAGATATTTATTATGCGTTATTACGTCGCTTTAAATTAAACCAAAGTGTCTGAACTGAAAAGATAAAATTTACGAGTCGTGTGTACGAGATTTGAGAGACTTATGTGTCGTGCCTCTCTCTCTCTTTGTGTCATCGGAATCGTTCATTCATTCGGTATCCGTCTGTATCTATGAGAACTGAACCATGATACATTGATATACATATAGTAGATTATATACCAAGGGCAATACAATAAAGACTGTCTCAGATTGCAAGTATTTTTGCGATAAATATGCGATCGGATTTTTTTTTTATCGCCCGAATTAATTTAATAATTTACCGAATATCCCACTTCCTGATCAGAGGTGACATAAAAGATGTAATTTCAAATTACCTGAGCAAAAGATACGTTAGCTCTTTCGTAAAGATATATCTTTTATATCACTCATACACAACTCTATTTTTACTTTCGTAGCGGACGCGTCTCGTCTCGATCCTTATTATCGATCAATGATCGGCTCGGATCCGCGCGTCGGGGTCAGCCGAAGCAATTACGGCTCTATTCAGACACTCGCAAGGGCATTATATATCATTAGGTTACCGTTAAACAGTTTCGTCGGTCATTTGGCGGGATTGCCGGGCGCTTTAATGATTTTATTGGTGTCGCAGTCATTACGTGTCACGCGGATGTTGAAACGATGTGTTATCGAACGATATGGACCTGTAACGAGGAAATGCGTGGGACTAAAAGAGTTATGGACGTGAATGTTGAGGGATGGATAGGAAAACCGCAGAAGATGTTTTGAATAACATCTTATTTATAACATTAGGTTTTTTTAAACATATTTTTGTAACACAAAGGGATAATTTTGTTATTACAGGCCTTCATATTATAAAGTCGTCTTTCTAACGTTAAACCCTTTCACGTGAGAAAAATAAACATTCTTACAACCTTTGATATTGTAGGTATGTATGTGGGTACAGTCAACAGCACGTCACGCTACCACAGAATATTAAATTTTCTCAATCGTCTTTGTGCCTTATCAACAAACAAGATAAGGTTGACAATCGATTGCAGAAATGTTCATCGATAGTACTAGTGCGTCTATAAATGCACCATAGAATTGGACTAACAGAGTCGGGGCATAAAAACTTAATTAAATTCTACCCCAATAGTACTGATTAGGGCTGGTACATTAAGACAACGGAAAGAAAGAAAAACGTTTATTGAGACAACATAATTAGGTCTCCAATAAAAATATTAGGCATGCAAACAAGTTCGCAAAGCGCAGCATATTGCTAGCCTTGCGAATAGCGCTGGTCTTACGCTGGTGGTTGTGGAAAGTGCTTTCTGTTAAAATGAAGAATGTTCAATATTTGTTTTTTAATAAATCCAGGTATTTTATATAAAGTCCGAAGTCCCCGAACTGACTGTGACACGAAACGGTACAGTTTTGTAGATTCCAGTTGTAACTTTCTCGTTGTCCGCCGCGTAATGTGGACAGCGGAATTGTCGAATGGTTTTTACGCTGTCTCTGTACCTTATCACCCGGTGTTAAGGGTCGTTTTTGAGGCGCACGTGATCACGTTAGCTCCCGGGAAAGTATACGTGATTATTACTATTTTATTGTAATCTCAGGTCTCTTATATAAATTTACAGCTAGTCTTGCATGTTGACTTATGAGTACTCGAATATTAAGTTGGGATATTATATTTGTTTGGAAAAAGGCAGTATTTCTTTTTTTTTACGGCCCTGGTTACGAGGTCGTTAAATTTTGTGATCTTATTTCGTTCTACCTTTCGGTTCAATTAATGTCTCACATCGTCCATTATTAAAATGATTTTAGAATCCACTAGCGCATTGATTGAGGGTCCCACAGGAGACTACACAGAGGTCTACGTTGGCGTTACAAAAATACGACGGTTCAAGATTTGTAAGAGGTCCACCAAAATTTATCTGGGGGCCTACCGCCTAACTCGATTGCTGATGATAGCTATATTGCAATGCACTCACTGCTTACGGCTATAGCAGCCATCCTGAATTTTTAGGCGGCACGGATTTTGTGCCAAATTCATACAAAATCATTCGGTAATCATTCGTTCAAAGCAATCGCTAATAGTTTAGGTACATTTGGTGCGAAATGACAGCATGACGTCATAAACTATAGCTTTTGCTTTAGCAATCGAGTTAGGCGGCAGGCCCCCTGGTGTCGATAGTGAAGAGCTAAAATGCTGGTTTGACCCTATCTATTCTAGACTATTCTATCAATATAGGCAGATAATATTTTAGGCAGCTCAGTGACTGTTAGGTACTTGTAAAAACTTGCAATGCTTATGACTTTTTAGGATTATGGTAGAAATATATACTTGCCACCGGGACCGGCAAAATTTTGAAAGTGGTCTATGAGGAAAAAAAGTTTGGGAACCTCTGCCTGCACTAGAGTGTCCGCTTTGGGCAACACACCCGCCACCTGCGCCTACTCTCTCGCAATCGATTTAGTAGGCCTTAGCTAGTACGTCTCTTGACAGTGTTTTGTCTCGAGATTTAATGGAAGTTGGAGCGAGAGGAAAATTTTTTCTTTTCCCCGGGGAGGTTTTCTCCACGTCCAGTGCTACGGGCGCAGGGGACGCTCGCTTTTTGCAGGCAAAGGAAGTGTGCCCACTCAGCCAAGAACGCGAGATGCCAAAATGGCTGGTTAATTGTGTTTTTTGCTGTCACAATATGTTGTGGCCGATTCGAGCGTTCTAATCGGCGTCGCATTGTTCGCGCGAATTACGCGCGTCGGTCAAGTTCGGGACCTTGGATTTATTTCTGTGAAGTTCTAGGTTTGCACGAAGGTTGTGTAAACGCAGGTCGGCGCTATATTTAGACTGGCTCATTTCACGCTCACCATGTGGTGGACACAATTATTTTTGTCACCACCACCCCTGCCTGTCCTTGGTGAGTAAGGCAACTATAACCCCCGAATAGAGAAACGCTACTCAAATATTGAGGACTGCTTAAAAAGTTAAATGGACGATATCTGTTAGAATTTCTATGGAAAAACGTCTATTTTGTCAGTAGGTACTTAAATGTTAAGCACGACTCAAACTTTGAGTAGCGTTTATGGATACATCAAACCCAGAAATGTAGTTTAGTCACTTTCAAGTAATATAATAAGTGGATGAATCTTTAAGTTACTGGAACAGTTATAGGGACGGTTGTGTGGTGACGGCAGAGCAGTATACGCTTTCGGGGATATAGGTGTGATTTACCTAGTATGAATGTATGTATGCGATAGATAAAAAGTTCGTAGATAGAAAGATAGAGAACTTTAAACTGTACCGCTTTGCAATTAAATACCAAAATTGCATGTTTGAGGGTTCTTGTTTTAGGACGGGAAAATGAGGGCTCGTGCCCGTTCGAATATACCGTACGCTCGAAGTTGTCAATTTGGGAACGCGCAAGAGTCACAGTTAAACGGCCAAGTTTTCCGAAAAACTATTAGCGCCGCGCGGTGGCGGCCATTAGCGCCGTTTGCCGCGAAAATTAAAAACAAAAGACAGAAGTGGTTTAAGGCGATGCCTCGTGGACGTTGTTTCGGCATAGACAAAGGGGCCGGAACAGCTTCCCCTTAAAGGGTATTTGTTGGGGTTTGTAATAGACTTGTTTTGAAAAATCCTATCGTGTAGAGCTCAAAGCTTTTCATAGACTAACCCCAACGAAACGACGAGCTCGCTAGCACAGTGGCTTAGTTAGAACGATTGCGTAATCTAGGCGATGTTTGCTAAGGCAAAAAGGTCTAACATTTTTCAGCCCGTAAACAAAGTCCGATTTTAATATTTTTTAAGTTAAATGTAATATACAACTATGGTCGTAAGTTTTAATTTTTACGATATATATTGCTTACGAAAAAATATTGTCGACATAAAAACTTGCTCGACCATCAGGTATATATTTTTTTTATTTAACTAGACCGAATTAATTAAAAAGCAACGTTCAGACTTAGATTAGGATGTACCGAATCTAAAAAGACCAAAATTTTCTCATTTTGAAAAGTTTTAAGGGAATGAAAACGTTATCGCTCGAGACAAGTAACCATAAAGGAAATGTAGACAAATAATGTAGGCATTAGACGTATCGGCACTTTACAATCCTCCTAAGTACCGCGCGTAAACTAGAAGCCTTTACACACACGTCAGTCCCGGTACCGTGCATTACACACGAAGCATAGCGGTGTATACAGGTTTCGGCTGCATTACCAAGAAGAGCTTTCACTTTCAATTGGGTTGGCGCGACAATAATTTTCAGATTAACCGCCGAAAATTCTTAATCCAAATTCAAAAATGATCGTTTGACATTATCATCGCCGCCACAGCTTAAAAAGCACTCGGCAGCCACAGATAGCTAACGCAGTCGAGTCACAGGCTGTATGTAGGTAGGCAATCAATCAGTATTCAAAATCGAACGCTCGATTCTAATTAGAGATTTGAAGTCTCGCCGTTCAAAGAAAGCAAGCCTCTCTTTAGAGCGTTTACCGTTAGAAAATGACAGCGGTACCACCTATGTGCGCTGCGATTCTGGCGATTTCACACTGCCATGTTAGATACTAGCTGTGCCGGCGGCTTTGTCCGCTTGGGTGGTGGAAAATGCCGAATAGTTGTTCAATACACACAACAGTTAACAATACACTCAGCCTAGCTAGACTCATAATAATAATGTTAACAGCATTATTGTGTTTCGATAATTGAGATAAGAAAGCCAGCCCCTCTATGGTTGAGGGTTCCAGGTGAAGCTCGGTTCCATCTTCGACCCTTATCGTCATTTACCATCAGAAGAGATGAAAGGCAAGAGCTTCCCTGTCTCAATTCGAACGAATAGAATACAAATGTATGAAACTGATGTATTACGGATAAAACAACACGGCGACCAAAACTTGTAACTGTCAATTAAATGTTACTATGGTAACTACATATCTGTCAAACAAACCAACAGATAATTAATAGACTATCCTAAACAAAAATAATGTTTCAATTTAAATCAACATTTTCTGAGATTAGCGCGTCCAACCGAACACACAGACAGACGGACAATCTCCTCGGCTTCACAATCATATTAGTGGTGGATTGGCTCTTTTTTTACAACGGTCCCGCGGAGGTCCGTCCGCCGGACAGTAAGCATCGCGGCGCGGCCGGCATAGCGCGCCAAACATGTCGCGGAATAAGGCGCCTTGGTGACAGTCGCTATCGTCCCTGAAAAAAGTTCGACTATGCCGCCCAACTAAGCTGCCCAATTAACCCCCGGACTGTATAATCTGTGGTATAATGGTCGGGAGCGCGCGAAATGTCACGGTGACATTTTTCTTTTTAAACTCGATCGCGTCTGCTGATGCTGACACAGACTAAACAGAATGACGATGTGACCTTTTTTCGTGTGCTGTTTTATGTTTTCAATTCGTTTTTCACCGCGTCGTCGTGCAATATTTTTCCAGTGATAGTTTTTTTAACTAAGTAGTATTATGTGAATTGTTTATAATGTATTAGTTAGTTAGTACCTGATTTCAATAACGTGTGCAATATACCACTTATATGTGGACAGTCTGATTTGAGTGCAATATTTATTTAGTGTTATTTAGTTAATTTTGTAACTTATTTATTAGTATACATAATAATCACAAAATATGATGGATATTCATGAGTATCAGGTGAGTTGAACATTAGTTTTTTTTTAAATTCTATTCTCTATTGGGCAAGGATTTGGAAGGCAAAGGGATTTGCTGTTAGTTCCTAACATATTATTAAGTTATTGAAGAATATTAGGTTCTAAATTTAAAAAAATACATAAGCCAAACCAGGGCTTTTTTGGCTAACACATCAAAAATATGTCTCTACTAAACTCTACAATTTTTTTACCACTTAGAAGTCTAATTTTAAATTTCTATTTTAACAATAGGTCAGATAAGTTCGTAAAATAATCTCGATACAGGAATTAACTTTAGGAAGTCATCTTCTTGGTTGACCGTGTGGTATAGGCAGACGGTCCCAATTGCTGATATCGAGGGTCGACTCCTGTAGACTATGATTTTTCAAAATTGTTCTGACCGAGCAATTCATTACTTTGATTGATGAGATAATCAACTGAATTCCAATTCATCATAACCTGCTTACTCAATTATTACAAATAGAAATAACAATAAGTGATGATAAATACAATGTTGATTTTCCCGACAGACGGCATTACTTAGGATCACCCCCTATTACATGGGACCTAACATATTTGGTGTGATTTACGGTGTATACAACATGAAACAGAAATGACGGACATCCTGAACACTGAACCCACGTGTGGAAACTTAGTCATAGAAAACTATGGCTATATAAAAAATTTTATATCGTAAAATTTATTTTCGATTTTCTATACATGTTGCTTTACTGACCGAACGATTTGTAATTTGGGGGAGAAAGAAAAATAATTAACAGTTTCGATTGTTTAATAACATCAAAGTACAATTGTTATGGAGACGGCAGAGTAGAATACAATTGTCACCACCCCAAATCTCACCCGCGGGTGTCGTACAAGGCGACTAATCAGTGAGGAGGAATGGGCAGTAGCGTTCCCTCTTATACCACCTAGCAATGTACTTGCGACTTTTGTGCCCGATAAATGGCAATGGGCTCGCCACCTATTACATGGAACCTGACATAGTTGGCGAAGCGTGGGTGCTAGTTCACCTCTGCCTACCCCTTCGGCGATGTAGGCGTGATTTATGTGTTTGTGTATGTACAATTATTACATGACTAGGTTAGCTTGGGTAGTTTTTTCTTATGCCAGACAGGGAAGCCTTTATCTCACTTGATGGTAAATGACGATGAAGGCCGAAGATATCCAGCTTCACCTGGAACCCTCAACCGCAGAGGGGTTCGCTATCTTATTACAAATTGACGGAACACAATGATGCTATTCTGCCGCGCTTACGAAAAACGCATTATGTACGATTTTTTAGCGAAATTGAGTTATATACATATTTGGAATCAGTAAAACAAGCTCTATAACTTTCCCATAGAGACCATTTCAATATACTGAATATTCAAATTTTTACATCAATAAATAGCTCAGATCCGGTCATTCAAATGTACTAAGAATAAAAACTTTAAACGCGTTTTTCTCAAAAGTTGTAACAAGGTAGATTAACATTCAGGGTGTACGTTATTCCTGTCACACATTGTATATATCACCAGAAGATTCAGCCAACACCTGCCGTTATTGCGTATTGCGCCATAGGAGTTTTCCGTACGCGGCCATTAAATCGTAATAGTATAGAATCATTCGGTACAGAGCGCTCTTGAAAAGTGTAGGAGTAATAATTGGTAGACTCAAGCGTGACATGGTCGCGTCTGCCAGCCGACGTGGTCTCTATTGCGACGCGTTAGGGTCCACATTGGAGCAATGTTGTGGTGATACAGGGCTCAGTTTTGACTTTTATTTCAAGGGCAATAAGGATACTGGATAGGTCAATGGTGTACAATAACAAATCTGTGGTAGGATTTGGAGAAGAATTGTAGAAGAATTTGGAGAAGAATTGTAGATTTCGGGGCGCGTCGGCACCACTCGTGCGGGTTTTTTGGGGAACGCGAAGACATTGTCCGCCAGCCTTGAAATCGAGCACTCCCTGTGAGGGTTTGTCCACAGCAGGCATCTCCCTGGGGAGATATACTACCGCGACAAGCCTCACAGAGCGCTACGAGTCGGAGGCTTTCGGGGTGCCTCGGAATAGCTCGGGTCCTGATCGGGATTCTTCGGCATTTTTCGGATGGTCACAAAGCTCGTTTGAGCTTCAAATTTACATAAATAATTCTTACCCCCGAAGGGGTAGGCAGAGGTGAATTAACACCCATTTTTCGCCAATTAAGTTAGGTCCTATGAAATAAATAGATGGTGAGCCTATTGCCATGCCATCTACATAAATCGCAGTATATTGCTAGGTGGTTTAAGAGGAATGCTGCGGCCCAGTACTCATCGCAATCTTAAGTCGCCTTGTACGACTCGCGGGAGAGATTGGGGGTGGTGACGACTGTATCCTACTCAGCCGCCACCACACGGCGGTCTTTATTACTATTTAGTGATAAGGTTCATAATCGTTCAAGCACTTAGATCTTGACCACATGCGTACGCGCCACTGTCCACTGTACCTACATACATACACGGAAGTTTACAGCGTCAACAATTACTAACTACAACTAAACACACATCACGTGGCGTACCTATTCCCAATTATTATTCCATTCAATGTCGCACTTTGACGGACCGCCGTCGCCAAGGCCGCGGATTCGGTGCCCGGCCCGGCCACAAATTGCGGCTGAAACCGTCAATTTGCGTCTTTTCAAATACTGCGTGTTTTTTTTTTTTTGTAATACGGTGGCACACGACAAAAAAAGTAATTGACCGTTTGCGCGAGATGTGTTTTTGTGACCAAATTACTATGTAATTAGGTGGGCCATTGTATGCTAAACACGATAAAGAAAATTATTTGCGGAGACTAAATGTCTTCTGTATAAATATTATATATAACTCATATACATACATACTTACCTCCTTCCATGCTGGCCAGGAAGCGAAAAAATAACGTACAATGTGGCAGCCCCGATTTACCTTTACAGGAGTTTTGCAAAATTCAACTGTAAGCCAGTGTAATTAAATAAAATAAATAAGCCCCCTATTACATGGGACCTAACTCAATTGGCGAAACGTGAGTGTCAATTACCTGTGCTTCAGCTAATTACCCCCTGGCCTGGGGGGTATACACCCCCCAGTCCCTGAAGCTTTTGGATTGGAAGGATTTGGAGAAAGTTTCTCGGGGAAAAAAAATATATTCCTCTCTCTATCTCTAACTGCCACTAAATACCTAAAGAGAATTGGTGTCAGTCAGGCCGCAGGCATAAAACCTAAGCCAAAACCTTGAGCATCAGTATGGATTGGATGGTTGTCATCCCAATCACTCTCTCCGTTCATCGATCTCTCGACATCCTTTCGACCTTTCCGTCTTTTTTCAACACATTCATTTCTTATTAGCACTTTTTCGGTCTGATGGATGATTTGAATCAAAAGGGAGTGGATGGCTCGATGACGTCAGACCCATATGAATGGAAGAGGAAACATACTGCACTGACCCCAGATAGACTGGGAACAGAGCAGGAAGAATGTACAGTGTGGATTGGTGGTTATTAACGACTGCAGACGCAGCTGGGACCAAACGGCTCAACGTGCCTTCCGAACCACGAAGGAACTCGACATAATGTATTTTCGATCACCCATCCGATGACTGGCTTTAGCGGATATCGAACTTCTCGTCTATTGAACATACGCATACACAAATCAAGCCCATTTTCCCGAAACCAATTAAGTTAGGTCCCACGTAATAGGCTCGCCACCTATTACATGGGACCTTACATAATTGGCGAAACGTGGGTGATAATTAACCTCTGCCTAGCCCTTCGGGGATATAGGCGTGATTTATGTAGGTATGTCATGTACTGGCCTGGAAGATTGGGAACAGGGCAGGGAAAAGAAGATACGACACCCACGGGAGAGATAGGTGACAATTGTATTCTGCTCTGTCACCGTCACCACACGGTTATTTAACTAACTATTAGCGCTAACAAGACAGACCTGCGTCAGGTACTACACACGAGATGGCCTTGCACCATCTCAAGGTGTCGTCGCAGAATTATATCGCGCTGGTAGTCATTAGACACACGCGACCACAATCCCACTTATTTTCACCACGTGCCAAATAACAGTGGTGTGGCAAATTGTCCCATGAGATATGGTCGCCGAGATTGAAGTTATGCCTTGCGAATATTTTGCGTTTTTCATTGACTTTTGTCGAATACTAGTCAACCAATAAGTACTAAGTACAAAGTTCCAATAAGTACATTACCAAAAAGTAATTTGATTTAAGGTCTCTGCATACGTAACGAGATAATACCTCGGACTGAACGTAAACGGGACGGGGACGTGAAGATGATCCTTCTGAGAAAGTCAAAGTACATTGCTAGGTAAAAGGAACGTTGCTACCCATTCCTAATCACTGTTTTAACCCTTAGTCGCTTTGTACGCCACCCGCGGGCGAGATTTGGGGTGGTGACAATATTGTATTCTCCTCTGCCACATAAATCGTAGGCAGAGGTGAACTAGCACCCACGTTTCACCAATTATGTTAGGTCCATGTAATAGGTGGCGAGCCTATTGCCATTTATCGGGCACACAAGCCGCAGTACATTCCAAGGTGGTATAAGAAGAACGCTGCTGCCCATTCCGCACCACCGATATATCCTTAGTCGCCTTGGACGACACCCACGGGAGAGATTGGGGTGGTGACAATTGTATTCTACTCTGCCGTCACCACACGGTGTGTTACCCAGTATACGACTAACTACGAATAAAAGATCGCACGTCAAACTCGTAGAGAAGGTGAGAATTGTACGGAGATATTTACCGTTGGTCCACCACGCGACTTGCGGTCACCTGTACATGGGATTAAGCGATTATCGGGCCCGCCTCCAGTTAAAATAGCTTCTTGTACGAATTACAAAAGAGGCACAAATCCAAACCGCCTCTCTGTCGAAAATAAGCTTTAACCCTGTACGTTTTGAATACACAATCTCTCGGTGTGTTGGTTGTGTTGCGCCGTGTTTTTTTTATGTGTCCCGAAACGGTACAACACGGTGACTCGGTCGTTTTTTGCGCGTGCGCAATGTTATTTGCTTTCTACGCTGCCGTGGTGTGGTTCCGTATGTATTGTTTTTCTCTCTTGTTATATCATACAATACATACTTAAATATTTTTTTTTACACTCAAACCTATCATCTAGCCCATTGATTCCCAAAGGTAATAGCAGATAATAATTAAAGAACTCCACGACTGTTACTTGTAAAAACTTGGATATTCACTCACAGCAAAATCAACCCATCAATTGTCACTTTTTTTTCGAAAACTGTTTATTTGTTTGTTTGGATAAATCTATAGTTCGATCTAATATTCATATTTCTGGTCGAGTTTTGGGAATACAGGGGGTCCAACGAAATTAGCAAAATTTTGAAACTGGTCTATGAGAATAAAAAGTTTGGGAAACTCTGATCTAGCCTAAGCCTAAGCACTTGTGCTATGGATACTGGATGACATATATATTTTTAATATTATCATACCTAATAATATTTTCCTATAAATGTTGAAAATATACTACATAAACATATACAAAACTGTGACTCGGGAACAAATATTTGTGTTCATCACAAAATTTACCTCTACCAGGAGCGAACCCGGGACCTCTTGGCCAATACCCAGCGATCTGAGTATTCGACCAAGCCGACCGTCGTACATAATATCGCGACTTTTTCCGTGTACCTATGCCTAGAACGGGACGCGGACAACATACTCTCCAGCAACTGTTTTGTCTCGGGACTTAGTGGCAGTTTTAGAGCTTCATCTCCCTGCCCTGTTCCCAGTCTATCTGGGGTCGGCGCGGTATGTTTCCTCTTCCATTCATATCAGCCAGACGTCATCAAGCCATCCACTCCCTTTTGATTCATATCATCCATCACACCGTAAAGATGCTAGAGATGAGTGAACGTATAGAAAAGAGACGGAAAGGTCCATGTCGAGAGGTCGATTAACGGAGAGAGTGATTGGAATGACAACATTCCAATACCGCTCAAGGTTTTGGCAATAGTTTTTACAGCCGGTCGCCTGCCTGACACCAACCCTCTTTGGGTATGCTGTT
Source organism: Cataclysta lemnata (assembly GCA_963931975.1). Taxonomy (NCBI): domain Eukaryota; kingdom Metazoa; phylum Arthropoda; class Insecta; order Lepidoptera; family Crambidae; genus Cataclysta; species Cataclysta lemnata. The sequence goes on from OZ008359.1 coordinate 2,226,200, forward strand.
GTTGATGGTTTGCCCTTCACCATTCGGGTGCCCAAGATGCTCATTTGTCTGTACACAAGGCAATCTCCCTTAGTCAACTTTTGCGACACCAATGGGATGAGTCGGGGCCGCCACATTCTACGTTATTTTTTCGCTCCCAGGCCAGCAAGGCCTCGAGCATTATATATTTTTTCATTCAAAAAAAGTACATGCGTAGATTATGGTGTACTGAATCTAAAAAGACCAAAATTTTCTCATTTTGCAAAGTTTAGGGGAGTGAAAACGTTATCGCTCGAGAGAAGAATTCAAAAAGGAAATGAGGTATTACTCGCGCCGCGTATCGGCACTTCACACTCCTCGTAAACCAGTAATTTTATTAACGCAAACGGTTTCAATATATACGGCCACGCGCTCTACGGTACCAAGGAGGCTGCATTCATTTAAGAGATTTTATTAACTTTCGGTTGTAAATCGACAGATCAATATACAATAAAATATGTTTAATGTGTCGTTAAAACGTTTCCAACGTAGATTGCATTTTCGCCCTCATTTACTTCCTCGCCATCCTATTCATGTTGAGATACAGAATGTCTTAGAAGAAAATTTTTATTAGTCAATTGAGCAAAGAATGTTGTGGCTAGAAAAAGGTCGAAAAATTATATAATTTTTCCAACTTTTTCTAACCACAATATTCTTTGTACTAATTTTTCGAACAAATATATTTCAAATTAAAACAAAAAAAGAGAAGAATATAGATACCTGACCCCCGCCCCCCCTTTCACTGCTAGAAGATGTCGCCAGAGTCGCACAGGTTTACCCTATGAATGGAAGAATATAGATGGAATGGGCCGCAGCCCGTAACCCAACAGGCTGGCCCAGTGCGGGTTGGTGGGTAGTAACGACTGCAGACGCAGCCGAGGCCAACGGCTTGACGTGCCTTCCGGAGCACGGAGGAACTAGCGATATTTTTTTTATTTTTAGTTACCCATCCATTGAATGGCCTGAGCGATCATTGTCACTGTGCTATCGAGCTCCTCAGTCATACATACCGGCTCGGAGAGGAGAGCACACTTTGAAATAGAGTTTTGAGTAATTGTGATAAGGTTTCTTATTAGTTTCACTTATTTTTGTCTGGAAATTCTCGAGAGCCGCTCACAGTAAATACAGTGACAAGTAAAAATAAACCTTATAGCAATAATTTTAGATCCAATTTTAAAAATGCGATATAAATCTGCTCCGAGCGGCACGGGCCTTCCATATGGATGGAAGAATATAGGGAGATTGGGCCATAATCCACCACGCTGGCCAAGTGTGGGATGGTGGGCGGCTGCAGATACAGCCGGGACCAACGGGTTAACGTGCCTTCCGAAGCACGGAGGAACTTGAGATAGTAAATTTTTGGTAACCCATCCAATGACCGGCCTTAGCGATATTGCTTAGTTTACGCAATCGCAGGCCAAGCGCGCTATGCCACTGCGCTAGCGAGCTCCTCTGGCTTTCTCTGTAGAGCAATAATAAAAGAGTTTGCGGGTAGCAGCGAAATGTCACTGTTTGACGACATGCTCGCGACGTTTGCGCCGCTAGCACATCACACCGCCGTACTAATCAAAAATGCACCTAGGAAGGTGGTTGTTTAGAAAAAGATGGCGTAATGTTGGCTATCGACCAAGAGGTCCTACGTAATGCGCCACAAGACGGTACACCAAAATAAAATAATACACATTTTTGTTTAAAGGACAATTTAATCAATTATGTACCCTTTTAATGGAATAAATATATCTCTTAAACTCACATCTGTTATCTAGCCCAAAACAGCTAATATTAAATAGCCCCCTTTACAAAGTTCACAGTTACAGAACTGTTTTCCTAACTCTCCACTTGCACTGGTAACTGGCTCATTTGCCTACAACTGATTTAAAAAATTAAGAGCCGTAGACAAACAAGGGCACAGGTGAAAACTTGTGTCAATGTTGGCGCAACACTTGTAAATCACTACACACTGGCCGTAAACAATGTCTATGCTCAATATTTGTACAGTCTACCCGCGAGGTTAGCACTGGCCGAAGAGGCTTTGTCGAGCGATTTTGCTCCTTGCGTCAAACACAATAAGGTCTTAATTGGGTATTAGGAATTGGGCAGTCGTAGTCGTGTTTGAACACCGGCACGCGAACGGAACGAGAGCAGAAGTGGCCCGTTCGAAATTTGAAATCTTCGAATTGGAGAATCGTAAAAAAAGAAAAAAAAACAAGAAACCGCTTTCCGAATCACGAGCAAACATGTTCCGTGTCTGTGTTTGTGATTCTGTGTATGTTTAGTTATTGCTATTTGAAAATAATCTTCTCATTTACCTACAATATCTTGGTTGCTGGTGTTGAGGTATTTTTTCAAATGCCGTGTCGACCGAACGTCGATATTATTCTGACTTCTTTTGCTTTGTTGTAATTTGTCGAACATATATTAAGTATGTTAAAATCAATTAATCATTCAGCTTAGAATTATTTATGTTCCTCAATATACAATGCATTGTACCTAGCAGAAATATCCCACCCCCGAACAATACACATGCTAACGTTGTCATATAAAAAATATCCGGGAATCAAACCCGCGTCCCCCTCCGGGCAGATACCTATCTATACCACTCGGCCAATTGAAACATCTTGGTTCGAACGAATTTTACGATTTCATTTTAAATTTTAAAATGCCGTGTGGTGACGGCAGAGTTGAATACAATTGTCACCACCCCAAATCTCTCCCGTGGGTGTCGTACAAGGCGACTTAGGATAAACCAATTATGGGCATCAGCGTTCCTCTTATACCGCCTAGCAATAGCAATGTACTTTTGTGCCCGATAAATAGCAATAGGCTCGCCACCTATTACGTGGGACCTAACATAATTGGCGAAACATGGGTGCTATCACCTCTCCTACCCCTTCGGGGATATAGGCGTGATTTATGTATGTATGTATGTATGTATATTAAATAATTTGTCTAACTTATATATAAAAATAAAATCTATACAAAAACTCAAATATCCCCAATCGATTGTTTAAAGCTTATAGTTGATTGAGAAGCTTTGACATTCAGTGAACCCTGACGTGATGTTGTTTGTACGTGTAAGTTGGCTCATGATCTCTCCCTCCAAGAACTGATCTCCCGTTAGTCCGTCGTGAAATTCTCATTACATCGAAAAAACGCACTAATTATCGCCATATTTCACGGCGGGATTTGGAACGAAATGAATCAATCAATTTCTTGTTGGCCCACAACGCCATCTAGTAATTACAATGTGAACTTTAACGGTACCATTTTTCGTGCGCACTGACTTTGTAGCGGGGTTTTAATTTTAATGAGATTTTAATGTTTTGTTCGCATTACTTATTAGAGGTTTGTGTTTAATTAGAGTTTAATTATAATTTCAAGTATATTAAAAAAGGGCAGGTCACGAAACTGACGGGCACAAAATCAAATAGAGAGTGGATGGCTTGATTACGTCTGACCAATATAAATACATACATCCATAAATCTCGCCTTATATTCCCGAAGGGGTAAGCAGAGGTGCATTTACATCCACGTGGTGTTGTTAGGTCATATACCGACGCCATATAAACTAAGAACAGGCAGGAAGATGTATTTCTGTAAAACTTTGCATATAGAAACTATTTTTTTTTAAGTGATCGCTTGGAATACACACCCCCGAATACAGAAACGCTACTCAAATTTTGAGCTCTGCTTATAAAGTTAAGTGGACAATACCTGTCAGAATTTGTATGGAACGTCAATTTAGCTAAATGGTAAGCAGGACTCGAACTTTGAGTAGCGTTTCTGTGTTCAGGGGTAAGATTTTAAATGTCGTTGCCGTGACAACAATAACGTCACCGAACATCCAATTTTTTTCGTATTTTTCTGACACGTATATGAGAAAAATAGTACAAAGATTTTGGTGGTTTGAAAAAGAATTTCGAAAAATTATATCTTTTTCTAACCACCAAAATCTTGTTACGTATATTAGATTTTAAAAACATACAGCCCGGTTATTGACCAGAACGGTATATTAATTCTCTCTCACTATGTTTTACCCTGGCAAATACTGTATATGTATAATTAGGAGGATGATGCCGGAAACGAAACCGACTCATAATTGCACCGCGAATATGTTTTTTCAAACATCTCAATAGTTAAGTGGTTGATTAGCAGTTTTTAAGTAACTACATACATATCGCTTTTTAATACAAGAGATATACCTACAACAACATTCACGCAAAAGTAAGCCTTATTGTCATTAGTTTAGAACACACAATATTATTGGTTTAATTTATTAAATGAACGATATGGCAATATCGAAGATTGGTGTTGCCAGACAAAAAAACGCACGAATTAAAGATCGATTGCGGTTAAAAATTACGCTTCCGCGAAAGGATGTGTTATTTATTGAAGCAAAAAAAATCACCGAAACAATGTTCACAGACATTTCTAAAGTCGCTACTTACTACGATCTGTGTAATTATTATCGTAACCGTGGGTAGATACTGCTATGAGCGTTCTAGTTTTGATTTGAAAATCCACAAAACTTCCTTTTGGTTTTTTCAATATTTCTATTGAAATTATGTAGATTAAAAATTCGCAAGGTGGGAAGTAGGGACTTTTATGTTATTTCTGGCCTCCTCAAGGGAGCGATAACAAGGAGAATACTACCCCCGTGACTTACCGTCTTTACCCTTAGTCACCTTGTACGACACCCGCGGGAGAGATTTCGGGTGGTGACAATTCTATTCTACTCTGCCGTCACCACACGGCAATATAAATACTGTGGAGTTAAAAAAAAACTTGAAAATGTTATATTTTCCCCATACAAATTGTTCGGTTCCTCACTCACTCCCCCGTCCTCCTTACGACACACAGGTTTTCGATTTCTAACGTCTTGATAATTCATAAGTGTATTGTAATCATAATATTAATAAAATAACAAAGATTTTGGGGTTAGAAAAAGAATTTCGAAAAATTATGATCTTGAGGCGGGAATCGAACCCGCGTCCGCTGCTATCCGGGCAGGTGCCTAACCGCTCGGCCACCCAAGACACTAATTAACTTGCCGAAATTCTTCTAACCTTTACACTTCACGTTGTAAGCCAACGGGTACCCTCGCAATGTAGAAATAAATTTCAAACATTCCAAAGCAGATATTTTTACAAATACCGTGCGTTCGGTTAAGCTTGGGTTTGCTTTATAAACTATTCGATTTTAATTTTAACATTATATAAATGTTAGAAAAATTAGTACAAAGATTTTGGGGTTAGAAAAAGAATTTCGAAAAATTATGCCTGCCCGGATAGCAGCGGACGCGGGTTCGATTCCCGCCTCAAGATCATAATTTTTCGAAATTATTTTTCTAACCCCAAAATCTTTGTACTAATTTTTCTAACATTTATATAATGTTAAAATTAAAATCGAATGAATAAAATAAATTATAACTTTGGTCAGTATATTGGAAATATATACAAAATATTGGATAATTCGCATGGGTAGTACCTATTCAGTTCTGTTAGAAGTTGTATATACGCGAGTCTTATCCGTAAAAGTATACGAGAATCAAATACTATATGTGTTTGTGCGAGTGCAAAAATTGTTAATATGGTATTGAGTCACCATTGATCCATATCTTATTCACGTCACTTGTCCATTGCTTCCAGTCGCTTATGCGGTCCATGTCGGTGGAACAGCGTTGGCAAGACCTGGCCTCGTTGCTGACCATACCGCCGCCCCCGGAGCAGTACCACCACCACCACCACCACCAGCAGCATCATCAGCCCCATCCCCACAACATCAGGTAAATATTTTTTTATGTTAGACAGGGAAGCTCTTGCCCTTCATCTCACCTGATGGTAAGTGACGTTAAAGATGGAATCGAGCTTCACCTGGAACCCTCAACCGCAGAGAAGCTGGCTATCTTAATCACACGTTGTCGAAACACAATAATGCTGTACACATTATTATTATGGCGACAGATTTAGATAAGATGGTGGAATAATGTTTTGTTATATTTGCACGAGCACTACACATTTGAAATAAAACAACTTTTACGGATAAGACTCGCGTATAGTACAGTGGCCGTGGTCACGGGGGGACAATCCCCCCGTGACCACGGCCACTGTAAAGTGATCGAAACGTTGGGTTAAATAATTTATATGCCATACACCAAATTATACGCGAGTCTTATCCGTAAAAGTTGTTTTATTTCAAGATGGTGGTAGCTAGCCAGGCGGACTTCAAAGAAGCCCTACCACCAACAAAACCGAGCACAAATTTGTACCCCCCTGGGGATCGAACCCGGGACCTCTGGATTTTCATTCTGGTGGTCGAACCACTTGACCACGGAGGCGGTTTAATGTTTAATATAAACTTCATCATCAATACCAATCTTCTTCTTCTCCCTGCCCTGTTCCCAGTCTGTCTGGGGTCGACGCAGTATGTTTCCTCTTCTATTCATATCGCTCAGACGTCATCAAGCCATCCACTCCCTTTTGATTCATATCATCCATCACACCGAAAAGGTGCTAGTGATGAATAAATGTATAGAAAAGAGACGGAAAGGACCTGGAGTTTTGGCTTAGGTTTTACAGCCGGCCGCTTGCTTGACACCAACTTTCTTTGTGTCACCTATATAAGGCATTAAGTTTATAACATTCATCATCATTGCCAGTCCTTGTATGTCGCCACTGCTGGGGCACAGGTCTTCTCTATCAATGCAAAAAAGAAGCGAGAATGAACCTTAACCCACCATGCTACGCTGATTCAATGCGGATTGGTGGTTAGGGGATTAACGAGTTATAAAAATTATGTATAAAAATAAAAATTACTTATTAAAGTATTTATAATCTCCATCTCACCTCTCTCTTACGGTATTTACAATTTTATGGTGACATATAAATACATGGCGTTCTGCACATTTTATCTGTGTACAATCTAAAATGGCGATCACCGCTAGCGAATTCTCCACTATCCGTCCGATAGAACTCAATGTAAATCGATGATTAGGCATTATTGTGGGCGTGGGAACGGTTTGGAAACGAACGAAAATATGAAAGTGCTCATTTTGAATGAGCCTATAGCCAATATGAACCTTTTTACCAAGTTAATTAGTATTTGTTCGTGTTATGTGAACATTCATTGCTTCTACACGCTTGTCTGGGAGCGAAATGACCTAGAAAGAAATTATCCATCCCAGGGGTGTCGTAAAAGTTAGGTAGGAGGTAAATTAATAGTTCCGGCAGGCGACTATGGATGAATTGGAATGTTGTCATTCCAATCACTCTCTCCGTTCATCGGTCTCTCGACATGGTCCGTTCCATCCCTTTTCCATTCATCACTAGCACCTTTCCCGTGTGATAGATGATATGAATCAAAAGGGAGTGGATGGCTTGATGACGTCTGACCAATATGAATGGAAGTGGAAACATACTGCGCCTACTCAAGATAGACTGGAAACAGGGCAGGGAGAAATAAGAAGTGATGACCCCCAATCTTACCCCCGGGTGTCACACACAGAGTGTGTGCTTCTATGTTGGACGGTCTATAATGTTGGATGTTTTCTTTCGCAGTGCTCATGGGGCGGTGGGGGGCTACCCCCCCAACTACCACGCTCCACTGCCTCCCGTGCCGGAGAAACACCCCGATCCCTATGGTACGTATCTGGTATCCTCACTGTAAGTTAACCACAGGTCTTGCTGACGTAGGAGGCAACTAAAAATGCTTTTCCAGATATTATTATTATGATAAATAACGTTGAGCCGTGTAGAATACAATTGTCACCACCCCAAATCTCTCCCGTGGGTGTCGTACAAGGCGACTAAGGATAAAACAGCGATGAGGAATGGTCAGCAGCGTTTCTCTTATGCCACCTGGCATGTACTGTGATTTTTGTGCCCGATAAATGGCAATAGGCTCGCCACCTATTACATGGGACCTAACATAGTTGACGAAACGTGGGTGCTAGTTCACCTCTGCTTACCCCTTCGGGGATATTGGCGTGAGACATAATTATGTATTATTATAACAATTTTGTCAGCCGCTTTGGTCGAATGGTCAAATGGCTGGCTGCTGGCCAAGAAGAAGGTCTTGGGTTCGAATCTTGCTAGGAGCAAATCTTTGTGATAAACACGGGTGTGATTCCTGACTTCGAAAATTGTAACACCGAATACCTTATACCATGTCCCCGTAAGTTTACTAATACGAATTTGCAAATCGGCACAGTATGTCTGTTTCGGGCTGCCTTCCCCTGCTTATGTTACGCTCCTTTTCGCAGATAAATGTGCGACATGTGAAGTTATATATCGTGGTTTGCTTACAGCCGGTGCAGCCGCCCCGTTGGAGGGGGCGTACAAGGTGGAATCCGCCCATCATCCCCAACAACATGATGGGATTTACTACCAGGTAAAATATAAATACATTTCATACATACATTACATATTATTATATTACGCCTTTCTCCCCCACAGGGGTAGGCAGAGATCACTTCTTTCCACTTGCTACGATCCTTACATACTTCTTTCGCTTCATCCAATCTCATAATGTCTTCATGCATGCCCGTCGGTTTCGGGTACTCTTGACCTGGCTTTTTGTAATAGTCTTTCAATTTTATATTGAAATTTTTTATTTGCATCTTCGGCCCTTACTTAATCAGGGGTGATGGAGGCCAAGACCTTCCCTGTCTAGCATACAAAAATATTCTGGGAAATTCTGATAAACAGTTGACAAAATACGTAGTATGCGTATGAATATAGAATTGACAATAACGACTGCAAAAGTCTATATATAATAAAGATAACCTAAAGGATTCTAGAACGTTCCCCCCTTAACTATCCGAAAACAAAGCAGTTGAGTTCGTTGACCCGCAAAACACTGCATGAACGATAATAAAACAGTTTGACTTTGACGTAACTAATCTGTATTCAAACTTGTGATTCAAGATGTTTGCCTCCAGAAGTATCTTATGCGTATTGTACTCAATAAAGAAGACATTTGGCAACATTTTATATTACAAATAAAAGTATGATTAGAAAAGGTTTGAAAAATTGTAGTCTTTTATGTTCAAATAAAATAAAATAACATTTCATGTTTTCAATAGACTTTTATTATGAAGTTGTATGAAATTTCCGTGCTCGCTAAATGGCAATAGACTCGCCACCTACTACATGGGACCTTGCATTATTAGTGAAACGTGGGTGTTTTTTAACCTCTGCTACCCCTTCGGTGATAAATATGTTTGTTTAAGAAATTAGAGCGAAATTGAACATACCCCTAACCTGAAATCCAATAACGAAATGTGGATAACACACCTCACCTCTGCTTGCTTCTTCAAGGAATCTTTGTTGATTTATAATTTTGTAGCGGAAAGCTTTGCTATTAAGATCTTAATGTACTAAGAAACAGTCACGATGGGACTGGCATGTAATAATTTACAAAAGTCCAAAAAAAAAAAGTATAAAATGAAAATTAGAATTTAAAAAATTCCGTAAAAAAATTATGAAAAAAAGAAGTTCTAAACGTATCAATTATTATTATTTTGCCCCCAGAATACCACGAGCGAAATGCCACCTCCCAACCAAGACGGGTTTCTCCAGTCCATCCTCAATGATGAGGATCTGCAGCTCATGGATATGGCGATGAATGAAGGTAAGTTTCGTTTTATTCATCATAAAGTTCTAAATGTGGCTAGCTGCAACAAATGTCATGTCATTGTACCGAATGTGGGTAGCTGAGTAAATGTGGTGTTACTTTTTATTATGTCAGACATAGAAGCTCTTGCACTTGAATCCTTCCATTTCACCTGATGGTAAGTGACGCTAAGGGCCGAAGATGGAATCGAGCTTCACCTGGAACCCCTAACCACAGAGGATCTGGCTATGTTATTACAATTGTCGGAACACTAATGCTGTTAACATAATAAATTATGGCGACAGATTTTGATAAGATGGTGGTAGCTAGCCAGGCGGACTTGAAAGAAGTCCAACCATCAACCAAACCGTGTACAAATTTGTGCTCCCTTTGGGATCGAACCTTGGACCTCTGGATCTTATTTCAGGTAGGCCAATCGTTAGACCGCGGCGGCGGTTAGTTACTTCGTGCTCAACGTCTTGAAAGAGTGTAAATTTTATTCTGTTTGTAATGTTCTAAATGAGGGTAGGTGCAACAAATCTCAGGTTTTACTACTGAATGAGGGTACTTACAAAAATAAGTGTTTACTATTCGTAAATTTTCTGATTTCAAATATTCCCGCCTGTGATGATGAGGTTGTGGCGTAACCAATAGCAAGGCTTGGTTGGTCCCTCCATGAAGCATACACACCTTACTGATCACTGATTGGCTCCCATGAAATATACGCGCGCCCGCAACCGCCAGCAAAATTCGGCAGGGTCGTTTCGTCACAGTAGGTATTACTTCGTGTCCGACGTTTTGAAAGATGGTATATTTTATTCTGTTCATAATGTCCTAAATGTTGTCACCTACCCTAGCTGCAAAAAATTCCAGGTTTTACTACTAAATGTGGGTAGTCGTCAAAAATGGGTATTGCTTCGTGCTTAACGTCTTGAAAGAGCATAAATGCATAAAATTAATAAGGATACGTGCGACAAATTTCATTATTGACTTCGAAATGAGTTGTCTAGTAATAAATAAGATCCGCAATATAAATATAAGTATTAATTTATCCTAAACAGTTCGTAAGAGGGTAGTTGCATTGCACTAAATAAATAAATATGTAGTCCAAAGCAAGTAGCATAAGTACTTGTGTTATGGATACTAGATGACGGATAAATGAGACGAAATCTCTTATCAGTGCGGGCGCCGGGTCCATTGTGTTGCCCCTACCTACCTACACTTACCCACCTACACTCGGGTCACAAGTCCCAAGAGCTTCCACTGACTTCCCTCTCTGCCACACTATTCGTGTGCACCCGAACGTTGAATACATGGAAAGTTTTCGTATCCATGAAATGTTTTTGTATCCATGGAATGTTTTAGTATCCACCGAATCAGCTTTCGTCTCTGTCCAATAACATGTTGTAGTCTCACGGCCTTGTTGTTCCGAAGCAATTTCCACTAATTACATAAGAAATAGGAACATTGTCACACTATCTGTGTGCGCCGAGGCTTATAACAGTCGTTAGAGTAAATACAATTAATATTAGGTAAATACTAGCGAGAGATACCGCGCAGTCGTATCTGCGCGTACGCATCACAAGACTGAGTTATCTGGATGCTTCTAATTATAGATCTTCTTTTTTCTGATGCCTCAACGGCTAGACATTGGCCGTGAATAAAGGAGTACTGGTTTGAACCAGTTCATTTAGTGCACAGCGCGATGAACCCTGGATGCGATTAGATACGGAATCGATGTTGTGAGTGTCTTACTCACCACTGTGTGATAAACCCGGGATCGTGAAGAACCCTGAATGCGATTAGATCCAGAATGGACGTTGTGAGCGCTTTAGTCGCAACGCGCGAAGAACCCAGGATGCGATGTGGTCTGAATAGGTATTTTGAGTGGCTTACTCACCACCACGCGATGGACCCTGCATGCGATGTGGTCCAGAATAGTCTTATGTCCAAGGGGTGACCAGAACTGCATACATCTTTATATCATCAGATTGCTAAAGTTATCACTGTTAAGGAAGCCTTTTGAATCGATGGAACCCACAAACAAAACGGTTAGTTTAGGGATAATGACTGCAGATGAATATATAGGGAATAAATATTTCTAACGCTCACATCTATCATCTACCCCAAAGTAAGTAGCATAAGCAGTTGTGATATGGATACTAGGTGACGGATACATTTTAAATACATTAATATTAGAAATATACTAAATAAACATATAAACAAACACGACTTGTGAACAAATATCTGAGTTTATCACAAAATTTGCACTTACCAGAATTGAATAAAATATTATAATAATCAAGAACTGAAATTTTTAACAGGAAGCGGCTCAATGATCTTAGATACCAAGCCACAAGCATCAAATTAAAACTCTAATGCTAGTTTGGCGCGAAAAAGTGAAATGAACTTTGATGTGGTTTGATCGCCAGACCTCCTTGAAGATTGTGATGGATGATCAACTGGAAACAGACGAGTGATATGTTTACAATGTTGTTTAAGCATATTCTTGCTGTATGTCTTGGTAAATAAAGCGTTTGTTTGCGTGGTTACTGTCAATAGGCGTAGGTGACGCAGCTAACTCTGTTGGCGCCGTGGTAGCAAAGTACTGTCGTGCACAAGTCGCGGTGTGCACTGCTGATTCACAGTACCCTATTAGGACATGTTGACTTTTGGCTAGTCAGAAGAAAAAAAAAACTTCACTGAAAAACAAAAAAAAATACTAACTTCGCCTCTTTTCACCAATAAGGGTGGCGACAAATATTGATAAGATGGCGGTAGCTAGCCAGGTGGACTTGAAAAGAGTCCTACTACCAACCAGCCAGTACGCAATATCGCTCCGGTGACCTTAAGCCCTCCCTTTAAATATGTCAAATATGTCAACAATGTCAATGTGTGACTCGGTCGCGTAACGACCGTAAGTTTCTAGTTATGAAGACTTATCAACAGCTCATATAATTAATTAACAACAGATAACAATATTTACGTAGGAGCAAGATTTAATGGCGGGCAACGCTCGCATCTGGCATTGTTCGGTTTCCCGCCGTTTTGTGAACATTGCGCGCGCAAACTCTATGGTTTAGCGGCTGTTGTTTTTTTTTCTTTCTTTTATAATTTGTTTTTAATATATCAACTGTCAGTTTTCCGTTACCCGAAAGAGGTTTTTCTCTGGACGGGTCACATGCTATTTCTTGGTCTGACATAACTAATTCTGTCAACATGGGAATTTTCTCTTACGTCTACCGTCTCTTTGTGATGTGCAGCGCGTGAGTCGCTCTGTAAAGACTGAAGCTGTATCTCTAATTTGAAATTAAAAAAATAAATAAAATAACAATAAAAATAACAAAGACAGTTATAAAATATAATTGTAAAAAAAAACAAAGACAGTTATAAAATATAATTGTAAAAAAAAACAAAGACAGTTGTTTTAAGTGTACAATTAAAGTATCTACACTGGTGTAGTGTTGTTGTTAGACTTTTTTTTTCTCGCAAAACAGTTTTGACGGGTTGACGACTTTCGTTCCCTAGTCACCGCAAAGCCTACTTATGCCATTCTTCCTGGATAAACGCCTGGTGGTGAGAAGAAAGGTGCATTCGAACTCGTGTGGCTGTATGTGCAGACTCTGTTGCGCTCTGCGACGATCGAAGACTACGTGCGACGCGTTCACCAAAGTCTCGGCGGCGGTTCTCAAACGATACAACTTTTGCCTCTGGTCGTTCAAATACAAACTTTTCTTCGACCCCTGAACTGTGATTGGGCCGCAGTGCATCTAATTCACCTAATACTAGCCAGCGACAAGTGTTCGCCTGGCCAGAGACAGGTAGTCGCCTGGCCAGAGACAGGTAGTCTCCTGGCCAAAGACAGGTACTCACCTAGCCAGAGCTAATTCGATCCGGCCACAGAGGTGGTGTTCGACGAAGAATCACCGATATTTACACTCGACGTGCCGTCATAGAAATTTCCGAGGAAGCGACGACGTCGACGTCAGAATCGTATCTTGTTTACAATTATCAATCGGAACGTGTAATGATTACATGATACATCACATAACACTAATTTTCACTGATAATTCGGAAATGTCAATTGATAAGTGAACGGCTGATAAGGCGCTACTACTAGGCGTTGTGTGGTCCGGCCAAAGTTGAGAGGCTAGTCGAATTTTTGGAATTGAGAAAGAGAGAGACAACATGAATTTGTCTATCGCCCCGTTTCCGTGCGCGGCATTCTACCACGTGCCGCCATATTTGGAGACGCATCTCGTGTATGCGGAGGCGCAGGACTATTTCCATCCGTTCCGGGCGTACTACGATGGTGAGTTTGGTTGTTGCTGAATAGTGAAATAGTAATACCAACTAATACCTATTGACGGCCGGCTTGGTCGAATGTTCAGATCGCTGGGTATAGGCCCAGAGGTGCCAGGTTCGAATCGTGGTAGGGGCGAATTTTGTGGTGAACACAGACATTTGTTCCCGAGTTATGGATGTTATAAACATGTAGTACCTGTATAAAAACTTATCTATGTATAATTAATAATCAAGTATATTAAAATTTGTCCGTCACCTTGTATTCATTACACATGTGCTTATGCTACCTACTTACTTTGGGCTAGATGATAGGTGTGAGTGTAAAAATATTTATTTATTTATTTATATACTAAATATTTATTTATTCTGTCCTGTTTCTTGGCCTTTTCCTACCCACGTTTCATACTTTTACTATAAATAAAATTCGTGGCACTTCCATTTATGCCTACATGTATCCCCCTAAGGGGACATCCATAAGGGGGGGAGGTGGTCAACCAAGGGTCACTTTGTGTGACAAGGGGTGGGAGGGGTCCTAAGTTTCGTGACGTTACATTTCAGAATCTATCAAGACCGCACGGTGTATCTATGGAATGCTGTTTCGTCTCACTTTCCAAATGTGAAATTAATGCTACTGTCACAATAGGGAGGGGGGGGGTTAGCACAAAAGTGACCAACTATGACAAGAAAGGGGGATGGGTTACACGAATCTCGAAATTTGACCCCGAAAGGACAAGCGGAAGTGTGGCTTTTTACCCACCATTTAATAAAATTGAACCGTGTATTTTGACATTTTTAGGACACTCTTTCTTCACCACTAGCGACATCACCTACTAATGACTATAGGAACAGCGCTAGGTAGAGCCACACTAAATGCTGAATTCAGTTTTACTACTCACCCCTAGATGGCGTTCAAACTCGTTTACAGTTTGCGTTTTACTTCGATTGTAAAATAATACACGTCCAAAGTCCAAATATCAAAATAATAAACAGCACATTGATAATTATTTTCAACACAAGTCTAAATGTTTTCAGGCGGTTTCTCAAGGCCTTGCTTGAATAATTTTGTAGGTACATATATTACAATATGTAATGTAACAGAAATTACGCACACCCATGCTAACAGTCATATAAAAAAGTAAACCTATATTTTATAACTATATTTTTTTAGAACTTTAAACAATTTTGCTTTACTGGCAGAACATTTATAATGAAGGGAGGAAGGAAGGAAAATGATTTTGATTTTTGAATAACACTATCGTATTTACATGACTAGGTTACCATGGGTAGTATTCAGGGTGTCAGTTATATTACTGTCACATGTTGTGCAATATTTAACCAATGTTTTTTAGGTAATAGTTAAATTTTTAAGTTTAAAGTATATTGATACTGAACTATAATATTATTAGTATATCTATAAATAAATACAAGTAACCTGAACCAAACATACGTCAGAGACGTCACACGTTGAAGATGCTGCCCAAATAATGCATCGTAACCGTGACAAGTCAAAAGTGGTGATAACGAATGAGATTAGGCACCTTCCGAATTGTCATTTAAGTTTGTGCGAGTCGTCGCCACCGGAGGGGACCGCGGTACGATTATCGAAAAAAAAATTAAAAAAAATTGAGTTCATAAATAGACTAGACCATAGACCCGGCAAGAATAGCGACTAGTTTTGAATTGTCATTTTTTGACATTCAGTATTCATTAACGTTAAATGAAGTCTCTGAGTGCGGCAAGGTTATGACAGCGATGAGGTAATGGGCGTTACTTTTGTACCACCTAGTTTTACGTGCCCGATAGATGGCAATAGGTTATATCAACTACCGCCTTCTTCTTATTCCCGCTGACAAGAAGTCTTAATAAATAATACAACGTGTAAACAGAATTGACGGCAGAGTGCGGCAGTTAGTACCCTTTCGGTGATATATAGGTAGGCGTGATATATACGAAGCCTGCCCCTCTATGGTTGAGGGTTCCCGGTGAAGCTCGATTCCATCTTCGGTTCTTATCGTCGCTTACCATCAGGTGAGATGAGGCCAAGAGCTTCCTTGTCTACCATAAACAAAATTGCAAACGGATTGCCCCTGAACTCACACAACAGTGTTAAGCCTCAACTGCAGCGGTCAGCGGTGGCGAGCAGTTGCAACGTAGGTAACATAAGGGCCGTAGCCAAGTGGCAATCGTTTCATAACGATAACGTGTCGAAGTTCGTCACGTTTGGCCATATTACTTTGGTATCTCCAGCGTCTTAGCTTGCGCTACCAACGTAAGTAGGAACTTACGAAGACGATTTTGGTCACGTGATGTCACGACGACTTACGTCAAATCCCATACATTTTGCTTTATCGAACTTCGGTATGTTACTTTGTCTAGCCGTGTGGTGACGGCAGAGTAGAATACAATTGTCACCACCCCAAATCTCTCCCGTGGGTGTCGTACAAGGCGACTAAGGATAAATCAGTGATGAGGAATGGGCAGCAGCGTTCCTCTTATACCATCTAGCTATGTACCTACTGCGACTTTTGTGCCCGATAAATGGCAATAGGCTCGCCACCTATTACATGGGACCTAACATAACTGGCGAAACGTGGGTGCTAGTTCACCTCTGCCTATCCCTTCGGGGATATAGGCGTGATTTATGTATGTATGTATGTACTTTGTCTAGGCCCCAAGGACATTATTCTAATCGGCGCGGACCACCTTTGTTCGGGTTCGCCACCGTCCCGCCACCGCTGCCGTTTGAGTGAGGCTTTATGCATATCTGAGTGATAATCTTCTTGTTGTATCTTTCCAGGGATGTACACAATGCGGATGCTGGACGGAGCCGGCGCTCACCACACGCCACACCACAACCACACCCACATGATGATGACCACAGGTTAGAAATTAGAATGCTCTATCTTGCTCTATGTTTTTTTATATGTCGACGGCGAAGTTCCGATAGCTTCCATCTAACTAACATGACTATTTAACTAACGTGACATGGCATTTAGCCAGTCACGTAAGTTAGATAGAAGACAAAGTGTTGTAGGAATGCGGTGTGGTGACATCAGAGCAGAATATAATTGTCACCACTCAAAATTTCTCCCGCGAGTGTCGTACAAGGCGACTAAGGGTGATGAGCAATGGGTAGTAGCGTTCCTTTGGCATAGGACTATCATCAATTCGTGCTAACGAGATGGCTCTTTACAACATTTAACAGAAATATCTCACATCCTGGATACTACCCCTGCTAACTTACGACCGGTTTTATGATGCAAATCAACCAATTGTTAAAAGGTGTTCCTAATAGTCTGATATTTAATCATGAGTAACAATTAGTTGAGTTAACTATGGTTAAAAACGGCCCCAAGGGCCGGTTTTTATGCATAGTTAACTCAACTAATTGTTAAAAACGGTTACACATTGCTATACAATATCAGTCTGATATGTAGCCATTAGTAACAATTTTAGTTACTAATGTTACTAATGGATAATTATCGGTCTGATATTGTTACTAATTGTTAAATATCAGTGATATTTAAAGATAAGTAACAATTTTTAACTATGCATCAAAAAACCGGCACTTAGTAATAATTATAAAAAACTATAGTATGAAAAACCAACAAAAGTTTAAACTTACATTTACATATATCGTTTAGCAGAGCGCGATTCCGCGTCGGACAGTGCTGTGTCTTCCATGGGATCGGAGAGGGTCCCGTCCCTTTCTGACGGTGAATGGTGCGACGGCAGTGACTCCGCGCAAGAGTACCACAGGTGGGAAATCTATACAAATATTATAGTGGGTGTAACAAAGAGGTGTAGTCATATTTAAAGGGGTTATTCAGGCCATCAAACTGAACAACTTTCGCTAAGAGACCAAAATCGAAATCTCAGAAAAAATAAACACCCAAAAAAATCCCCCATACCAACTGGTGTCAGCTGGTTTTTCGGTTTAGTATGGGGAAGTGATTATTTTTTTCTGAGATTCCGATTTTGGTCGCTTGTTCAGTTTGATGGCCTGAATAACCCCTTCAAATATGACTGCACCTCTCTGTTACACCTTGTATACTAATATTATAAAGCTGAAGAGTTTGTTTGGTTGGTTGGTTTGTTGATTGAACGCGCTAATCTCAGAAACTACTGGTTCAAATTGAAAAATTCTTTTTGTGTTGGATAGTCCATTTATTGAGGAAGGCTATATAACAACCGACATTAACGCAAGCGAAGCCGCGAGCGAACACTGGTTCATGATAAATCTTATCAATGTCACCAAATAATAATACGATTTACATGCCCGATAGATGGCAATAAGCTCGCCACCTATTACATGGGACTGAACATAATTGGCGAAACGTGGGTGTTTACTCACCTCTGCGTTCCCCTTCGGGGGGTATATAGGCGTGATTTATATACATATGTATTATGTCTTTACAAGCCTAACAGTTCAATCCATACATGTCTAAGCACGGGTCTTATAGCATCATCATCACCACCCCTTTAATGTCCCCACTGTTGGGGCACGGGCCTTCCCTATGGATGGAAAAATATAGGGAGATTGAGCCATATCCCACCACGCTAGCCCAGTGCGCGTTGGTCAGTCATATAGCAGATTTTGAGAATTAAATGATTGGTTACAGCTCAAAGTTCAGACCGTACGAAGCAGCGTACGGCAGGGAACGCAGCGGCACCCACCAGCCACAAAAGAAACACCACATGTTTGGCAAGAGATGCTTCCAGGTAACACCTCTTCTACTATGATCCTCTACTTCCTTTATCACCATCCACCACTATACTTCTCATCTCAAGCTTATAAGTAGATACGTAAAAACAACGTGGTGTTTTTGAAAATTAGTCAGTCTTTTCTAATGTCCCCCTTAGCTACAGCACTAGAGCTACAGCTGAAAAATCATTATAATATTTTATACAAAAAGATTATGAATATGTTTAATCTTTCCGCTGTTTTCCTCATCTCTAGGCTATAAATAGTCTTTCTTCTATCCTGCTCATCTCTAGCCTATTATAGTCCTTCCAATATACTCGCTCCAGCCCATTATAGCCCTTTCCAGCTTAGGTCCTTCTCCCCTACATAAAAAAACTAATGCTTGTGTTAATATATTTTTGCATCCAGTTTAAAATAAAACTTGCCAGTCCTTTTTAGAAATAATTTTAGGACGTTATTCTGCCGATGATAATTTATTCCATCTCTCTTCAACAGGAGCAGAACCAGCCACAGTTGGAACCCCTCCCCCCACGGCCTCCACCAGTGGTCAAGTACGAATGTCCGGAACAGGCGTACCACCACGAAGCTATGCAAATGCACACAGGTGTGTACTACCGTCAAACGCTAAAATATATATTTATGCACTACCCACATTGTTAAGGAAATAAATAGTTGTTTAACGTACGATCTTAATAAAATCTCCCTATATTCTTCCATCCATTTGGAAGGCCTGGCCCCAGCAGTGGCGACCTTAAAGGCTTGTGATGATAATAGCCCTAATAATATAATATTTTATTAAAGCCGTGTGGTGACGGCAGAGTAGAATACAAATGTCACCACCATAAATCTGTCCTGTGGGTGTCGTACAAGGCGACTAAGGATAAAACAGTGATGGCTGAGGAATGGCCAGCAGCGTTCCTCTTGTACCACCTAGTAATGTACTGCGACTTTTGTGCGCGATATATGGCAAACGTGGGTGCTAGTTCACCTCTGCCTACCCTTTCGGGGATATAGGCGTGATTTATGTATGTATGTATATAATATTTTAGTAGATTTTCTGTACTTTTCAAAAGTTAGTTTTGTATGAACGTAATTTCTATAATCTCACCACCTATAGTGGTAAGTGAAACAAAGGACCTAACACACCTCTGCATACCTCTTCGGGGATAAATACGCGTGATTTAAGTATGTATGTATGTTATTTTCCATCAATTAATCAAAAGTCGTAAAATCTACTTTCTTGTTTGTGATGTTGGCTATCTAGTCCTGTGCGGTTGCGGGTACTTAATTAACCCTGTATATTATGTTTTAGACTACGGCGCGCGACCGCACTTGGTGCCTCCACACGTGAACAGCTTGCAGCCCCCCTTAGATCTGAACAATGGCCACTCAAGCCACGCCCTGCTACAGGTAAAAGAAACTAGAAAAAACTATAAAGTCACACCTGACCATAAGGTGAAGTTTTCCGCCCGCTACGCGTACGGAAGAGGGTGCCATAAAATTATGATCTTACCTCGAATGTTATATCAAATACTTGCGATCGGAGACATTCTTTATTTTAATACTCTTTATTGCACATAAAAACACATGATAAAACTTGTCACATACATAATAAAACTTGCCTCCTTATGGTCTCTAACACGTCTTACAGGTTGACTGAAGTCCGCCAATTGTACAGTTGTTTTATATTTGTGCAATATATTTTTTTAATAAGTAAATAAATAAATAGTTTGCAAGGGCGAACTTATCTCTAAACGAGATTTTTTCCAGGCATTTTATCCTATTTTTTCTTTATTTTATTTTATCCCTTGGTATATAATGTACCTTTGTTTCCTTGTGCAGAGTGTTCCGAGCCCAGTGCGTGGAGGCGCGGCCAGTGCCAGGCACAACCACACGTACGCCGCCCCGCCCGCTCCCCCCACCGCGCCCCACCACCGCCCCGCCGCCGCCAGGGACAAGAGAGGTGGGCACTTAGCACTTACCGCGGCACTTAGACACGTCAATTGACTTTAATGAGGACTTAGGGTGGAGTTCACCAACACTTAAACAGTTGATTTAAAGATAACCGTGAGTGTTTTTCCATACGACAAATTTTCGTATGGAAGAACTGTCAAAAACTAACGATTATCTTTTGGAGTGTGCGCCAGATAAGTCTGTGTGCGATGCGTGGCGCTGCTCGCTAACAATGACACTCCTAGGCAAACAAAATAGCAGACGAAATTTTACTTCCAATGTTGACCACGCGCAGACTTATCTGACACGCACTCTAATCACTTGATTTACGCTTTGGTAAACTGGAGCCTTAATGTCAAAAAGTTTCATTTAAATATAGACCATAGTCCCGGCAAGATAGCGACTAGTTTTGAATTGTCATGTTTAGACATTAAGGCCCGAGTTTAAAACATAACCGCCAACTTTTGACAGTTCTTCCATTGGGTAAAATGACAAAAACAGATAGTTAAATAATAATCGCCTGTTTAAGTGTTGGTGAACTCGGACCTAAGTACTCATTGACGACGGAAAATGTTATTTTTCTCGTTAGTCCTTCAACGATATTTGTGGCTATGCATAACGTTATGTAGAAAGTATTATTATTATTATTATAATGTCACTTTGCAGTCAGGCGAATGACAGATGGCAGCATGTCTGACGGCGGGTCCTCAGCCAGTGGGGGGCAGCATCTCAGTAGGGACGAGAAGAGGGCCAAGGCTCTTGGTGAGTCCAATAAACGATGAGGTCTAATAGTCCACCTCCTGTGAAATTATTTATTAATATGTATGTAAAAAATTAAATTTATAAGAATCATTACAAAATTGTCTGAGCGGTGTAGGCATCAATTTGCGAAGGGAGCGGGTTCGATCCCCGCATCAGAGGCGCTACTCTGGAAGTTTATTTCGTTCGATCGAGTCGTTGCGTCTTTGTCGCTCTTATTTTAACACGCAGTGGCGTGGGAAAGACGGATAGATGTTCGTTCATTCGTTCGGAGTTCCAGAGTAGGCCCCCTGGACAATAATTTATCGATTTTGTTCTCAACTTTATCCTTTGCTACATAATGAACATATAGACTTGTATACTGCCGTCACTACACGGCAACCCAAGGATTTTTTTCTTAATTGTTTTCCTATATTATTATGAGAAATTTAATTGATTTAAACCCATTTTTACCTAGTCTCGGTCTCTACCCAGTTTCACGAAGTCCCACCCAGTTATTACCCAGTTTCACCAAGTCCCACCCGGTCTCAACCCAGTTTGACCAAGCCCCACCCGGTTTCTACCCAGTTCCACCAAGTCCCACCTGGTTTCTACCCAGTTCCACCAAGTCCCACCCGGTCTTTACCCAGTTTAACCAAGCCCCACCCGGTCTCAACCCAGTTTAACCAAGCCTCACCCGGTCTCAACCCAGTTTAACCAAGCCCCACCGGGTTTCTACCCAGTCTCACCTAGTCCCACCCGGTCTCTACCCAGTTTCACCCCAAGCCCCACCCAATCTGACAAACGCCACCAAGGCTTACAACCATTGTTGTTCGGGCAGGCATACCCTTGGAGGTGCACGACATCATCAACTTACCCATGGACGAGTTTAACGAACGCCTCTCCAAACACGATCTGAGCGAAGCGCAGCTTTCGCTTATCCGGGACATACGCCGCCGGGGCAAGAACAAGGTAAGTCTACAATTGGGAATTTTTTGTCGGTATTATTTTTGATTATCACATATTTTTATTATGTTATTGCTTTTATGTGCCCGATAGATGGCAGTAGGCTCGCCAGCTATTACATGGGATCTAACTTAATTGGCGAAAAGTGAGTGTTTAATTCACCTCTGCCTTCGAAAATATACATATTATGTATGTAGGTGGTGGACGCGGGTTCGATTACCGTATCAAGACAACCTATAATTTTTCGATTTTTTTTAACCACAATATTCTATGTTTGTATGTTATTGTTCTATTTTTGACGTATTAATTAACATACACAAATCACGCCTATATCCCCGAAGGGGTAGGCGGAGGTGAATCAACACCCATTTTTCGCCAATTAAGTCAGGATTAAGATTAAGGCTATAACATGGATAGCTGGCGAGCCTATTGCCATGTATCGGGCACGGAAATTGCAGTACTTTGTCTGATGGCATGAGAGGAATGATGCTGCCCATTACTCATAGCCTTGAGTCGCCTTGTACGACACCCACAGGAGAGATGGTGGTGGTACAATAGGGGATCGGACACTTATCACAGTAATTAGTAATTTGTGGGCGATCATTGAATGAAACTGGTATACTTACCAACCAGTTTTCTCATGAGGTTATGACCACAAATGACGTCACGCGCTGTCAGATTCATAACGCGGTGCTTTGGCGGTATTTTTGTACAAACAAATTCAAAACATAATTTTGAGTACCTAAAAGGCTAGAAAAAAAAATATTCTTTAGTGGAATAAGCATCCATCAATATATTATTAATGTAAAATATTTTCTGAAAATTTTTCGCTCTACTATTGTATTCTGCTCCGGCCGCTGGACACGGTGGTAATAGCTTGTCGTGCCTATTGCCAGGTGGCCGCGCAGAACTGCCGCAAGCGCAAGCTGGACCAGATCACTTCCTTGGCTGACGAGGTGCGATCTGCGAGGGACAGGCGGGCGAGGACCCAGCGCGACCACCAGACCCTCATGGCGGACAGGCAGCGGCTGAAGGAGCGCTTCGCCGCGTTATACCGCCACGTATTCCAGGTGGGTGGTCAGGGCCAAATTGTGGGTAGTCTGGGCCCGGGTGTGGGTAGTCAGGTCCCATTTGTGGGTAGTCTGGACCGAATTTTGGGTGGTCAGGGTCTAGGTGTGGGTAGTCAGGGCCCAATTAGGGTAATCTGGGCTGAATGGCGGGTGTTAAGGGCAAAATTGTTGGTATTTAGGGCAAAATTTTAGATATGGGCAAATGGGAGACATTAATTTTTTGAAAATTTTTTGACATCATTATTATAGTATTATATTATAGTTAAATATTCTGTAAATTGTCAGTTTTAGCGGGTTGTTATTCATCACATTTAATCGTGCACATAGACGATGAGGGTGATGCTTTAGTCGTGGACTGTACTTGATTGTTGATTTATTTGTTGACCATTGCAGAACCTCCGCGACCCTGAAGGCAGGCCGGTGTCTTCGCAACAGTACTCTCTCCAGCAAGCCGCTGATGGTAGCGTGGTGTTGGTGCCCAAAATGCCCCATGGTGAGTAACAAATGAAAGATACCACCTTTTGAGGTCGTATACGACACACATTGGCATAACCTGAAATACAGAGACCATTTACATACATAAATCATACATGTCAGTCATGTGGAGGAAGGATGGATAGGGAGGATGGAGGAGGATACATATCAGTCATGTAAAGGGAGGAATAAACTTGCTGAGTTTCTTGCACATTCTTCTCAGAACAAGGCCTCCTGGTAGTTTACGAACGGATGGTGTAACTTATAACGTTAAATATTGGAAACCGTTTTTCTCTGATACATTTCCAGTGTTTAACGTTATTTCTTTGACGATTCACGAGTGTATTTAATGATACCTTATATGAATAAACCATATTTTCAGGTGTGACATAAAGAAATTTTTGATGTTTAGCTCAAAATTTCATTTAATAATCTAATACTCGCAAAAGAACGAATAATTTTATTAATACTGTTATTCGTCCCAACAGATCATCCCATGAACCGCTCGTCCGAGGACGAGATGGAGAGGAAAGCGAAGAACTACGAACAGTGACAAACGCAGGAGTACAGTAGGCACAACATAGACCTGATATAGCGATACGTACGCCACGTTACCTTCAACCAACGCCAGCAACGTGCAAAACTCATCCCAATGTGAATTTGGAGATCGAATAACTCATCCCAAACTGAAAACGGAAGTTGTCAAATAATACGACAATGTAAACGGATGTTGCTAAACTCATCCCATTGTGTTAAATGGCGTTTAAAAACTCATCCCAGTTCAGCCCTGTGGCTTGTTATAATTGTGATTGATTGTAATAAGACGGCATGCGACTTCTTGTACAGTTGTCTCTCTTTGGCGCTATGGATGGGAAAGGGACAGTTACATTTTCAAGGTTTCGCTTAGAAAAGCTAAGCGACTACATAGAATTGTCTCATATACTCATATAGTTTATAATGTGTGTTGAAAATGCTCTTGATGATGTCAAGGAAAATATAATTATCTGTCCCTGTTTCTAACAGTAGTGCGTGAAAGAGATGCTGTCAAAGACTGTGATTAGAATGAGCAACGCGTTGAAATATGCGCTGGCGCATACATTACAATTTCAACGCACAACCCATGCGTTTGCGCACCGAAAGCCTAACAATTTAATATTAAGAAGGCTTTTGTATAATAAGTAATGTGGGTGACTTTTTACAGAACAGAAATCAGTTTTAGCCTAATTTTAATTAGTCTTATCGTTCGCTGTTTGGATGTTTGTTTCAGATGATAGGTACAAAATCTTTGCAGTGCTTGCTTATGTTTGAGAGTAAAGCTCGGTTTGTAAAGGCTATTGCAGCTCGCTAGTGTTTAGCCCTTGCAATTAATTCAATTTGTTACTATGTTTAGACATTTGCTAAAAAAAATATATTAAACACATTTTTTTTTCAACTTTCTCCTTTTTAACACTAAACTGCTAATTTTTGAACTGGCTTGGTTAAAAATCAGGGCGTGAATCACAACTATATAGTTCTAATATTATCTATGATGTATTACATAAGTATGGAATCATTTTAAAACCCGATGGACCTGTAAATGTATTGGTGGAGAGCATAAATCACCTCTGTTCAGCCCCGAAGGGGAAGGCAGTAGTGCGTCAATGTTAGCAACATATGAATGGTAGTTATTACTTATAATTTTGACCTACGTGTGATATCAAGAGAGGGTTAGTGTCAGACCGGTTGAAAAACCTGAGCCGAAACCTTGGGAAGTATGGATTGGAATGTTGTCATTCCAATCACTCTCCGTTCATCGGTGTCTCGACATGGTACATTTGATCACTTTTCTATACATTCATTAATCACTAGCAGTTTTCTGATGTGATGACAACTGACTCTGCGTCGCTATATATCGAAAATAGTTCTTGTCATGAAAGATATGAAGTATTATTTTGCTACGTTAGCGAGTGCTATAGCCTTCTATACCTTGTGTCTCTTTCTCAGCGTGTGCGAGAGAGACGCATATAGCGCATAGTTTGCAAGGAGGATCTTCTACGGTCCCCACATCTCAAATTTATACTTGCAGCAAAAAAAATTGTGATACGACTATTCCATTTTTGATTATTGTTTAGTTTTGTGTTGTGTGCTATGGAAACTTATATATATCTTGCCGGGTGTTCTCCCCTCACACACATATATAAAAATATTGTATACTATTATTATTATCATAATTGTACATAAAAATTCAAGAATAAAATCGAAATTAAATTTTATGTTCAATTGATCAAATTACTTACCGCAACTTACCATTGGGTCTAACGGTGACAGCGCTAGCGCCGTATCACTCTCAGATCTCTTACCGTACGTAGGAGAAAGAGATCAAACCCTCTGTAAGACTCTTTCTTGCTACAAGAAAATGCAAGAGAAAAGTTTCTACCGCATATCTGTACCACGATGGACCGATGCAGTAGTTGTTAGATATAGTTGTATTTAAAAGTGTATATAATTGAAAACTATATGTATTTAGAACTTATTACGCAATGAATTTGACTGGTTTAATTCCCAATACCTACCAATAATAGTGATGACATACACTCTGTGGGCATTACTGCACTGTTAGTGGAAACTGAAATCTCACCTTTTTTGTCTCGTGTCTGTGTCTGTGGTAATTATGTGAAAAACATACTGATAGTATATTTATATTTCTAACCTATTAAAATTCAAATTGCACAGACCGAAGACAAAATATAAGAGGTCGATAATATGTAGTTTTGTCGATGTCGCAACCTGAGGGTAGACGAATATTTTTTTCATGTACCTCATTTACGTTGTGAATCGTAATGCAGCAATTTCCTATACTCCATCCATT
Organism: Cataclysta lemnata; assembly: GCA_963931975.1. Lineage (NCBI taxonomy): Eukaryota > Metazoa > Arthropoda > Insecta > Lepidoptera > Crambidae > Cataclysta > Cataclysta lemnata. The sequence continues at coordinate 2,252,889 of OZ008359.1, forward strand.
ATAGCAAGAGACAAAATGTAAACAATCTTGACGTGTATTTTGATATAAAATACAAAAAACTGTATAACACCAATATTTCAAAGAAGCTAATTGTTTTATTTGACTATAAAATTGATAATGTATTTTAGAATACATGTTTCTTGTTTTGAAGTGCATTTCGTAGATAAAAAGATTGTTTACATTTTGTCTCTCGCTATAATGGATAGAGTGTAGGAAAATCGCACTGCATTATAAAATAGTTACATCTTGACCAATTAAAGAAAGCAGACGATTGAATAGACATTTTAGTAAATACTAACAATTGCCATTGATGTATGTACACGTACTATGTCTCTGCGTGAATTTACATCAGCTTTGGAATTATTAAGTCATTGCGGTATGTGTAAGATATTTTTGTACACCCCCGTTTTGCTAGTGATGGGGGAAGGGGCCTAAAACGTGCATGCTGCCTAAAGCGAGGAAACTGAAAAGAATTTTAATTTTGCACGTGTCCTCACAAGGATGCAGTCAATAAATAAGGTTGACGGGAACATATACGTTTAGAGAACGTATTTTTTCATTAAAATGCTTCAGGCAGTATGCCCGTTCTGGGCGCCCTTCCCCTATAGTGTACAATACGGAACTGTTTAATTCAGGCAGTTTTAAACTCTTCGCCGAACACGTTAAAGTTGAAAATCGCTTGAATGTGTCAGTTTCTTACGACCTTGCTTGTTGGTGGCGGTACTACCCGAGTGACAGACACACCTTCTGCAATATCCCTTAACACTAGTTATTTATGTACTATGTTTTGTTTTTCTAATAAAGTTCACGTTACCAATGTAATTAACTTCATAAATAATCTTGAGTCTGTGAAGAAAATGAAAAAAAAAATCCCTTTATAGTGAGTTATTTAAGTTTTCTTTTCTTTCTTTCTTTTCGCTTCGTCTTTTGGAAGCAAAGGAACGGTGGATTTATCAATAGGATTTTCTAGCAGCTCTTATGTTGTGTGATTACGGATGTTTCTTGGCATTTATGTGTGATCGCATTCGGTGGGTGTTATTTTGTTGTATTATGATTAGTAATATGTTTTTGGTGGCGTAAAGCACAGTCAGAAGCGTGGACGACCATACAAAGCGGTCAGAATTTCTCAATCCGTTTTCAATCTTAAAGCTTTAGGGCGTACAGTGGAAAGTGGATTGGGTAATTTGACTTTTAGTCTCAAAGATATCGTTCTATGTCCAATACATGCCGCTCCTTAGAACGGAATGTGTGGACGACGCATTTTCAACTTTAAACCCCCAATTGATTTAAAGTTGAAAATGCGTCGTGAGGTCCGAAATCTATTGGAGGTTAACAGTTTTGCTAAATTCAATACGCTACCGACTGTACAAGGTACCTAGTGAACTTTTTACGTTTTTATTTTCATTTTATATTTTTTATTAACTCATTCATTGTTGTATGGACTAACAATTCTCATGGACTGATTTTTCAATCGGCAATTGTATCTAGGTGTAAATCATCACTCAAATATGGCATCTCTTTGGCGTTACGTGTTATTTTATACATTTAAAACACCACTTCAAACGAATTAGTACCTTCGGTACCAAGAAATGATGCAGAATTTTATTTGGATTTATTTCTGTTTTGTCGCCATTTGGACTGCTATTATACTTGTATTTGCCGTGATGGTGAGTTATCTAGAAACGATTGTAGATAGGAAATCTGGATGCACAAATGTCACGAAGCCACTGAAAACATTGAATGTTTCCATTTCGTTTAAACTTTCGCATAATTTGTTGTATGTAATGTGACTATTTTGATGTTAATTTTAATACATTTTCTCAACATTTAATTTTGCGCGCTAAAGGTTTAAAACACAAAAGGCTTAATGCGTATGTTGCCTATGCCAGAAATGACTGATAAAAAAAGAGAGGAAATATTAAAAAAAAACGTATAACAAATAGATTAAAAAAATTGGCGTCTATGACGCCGTGTCGTTGCAATAAGTAATTTTAAATGGTAGTTTTAACAAGTTTTTTTGTAAAATATTTTTCACTTACATGTATAGGGTAAGGATGATTATTTATGTACCTATCTTTAATGAATGTTAGGTTGTTTTTGAATACGGCTATATTTTAGCTCTGGTACTTTGTAAATGTAAAAATTGTGCAAATAAAAAAGTTTTGGATGCAAGTACAAAAATGTGAAACGTATATATTTCTTTTTCTTTTTTACATTTGGAAAAATAGTGAAGCCGATTGAAGAGGAAATTTGTTGGGTAATGAGTGCGATTGGTCTGAGATGACGTCTATTATTCATAGTGAATATTAGAATCCGATCATTTATAGCATGGAAGCTATACTTCTTTCAGCCGAATCGCACGTTACACCCAACATTTTTTTATTTCAATCGCGCAATTACAATCGGTACTCTCGGTTGGTTTTAGTTTAAAATGTATTTAGATAGTGTAGCCCTTTAATTGTAGATTATTTTGAAAAGATCAGATTTTTTATATTTTTTTTGAAATCTGGTCTTTTAGAAATATCGCTACTTATAATTTCTAAGCTTAATATTACGTTACTGGCGGAAAGGAATATACGGATTTCTTAAAGGCAACAAGTTCTGAACAAGTAACACAATGAATTAATTGTATATATATGTATGTATGTTTCTTAATTAAATCAGAAATAAAACTCACATTAACACAGTTGCCTTTAATTAAACTGATATAAGCTTATGAAAGTAAAATAAATAAAATATTTAAATAACGCTCGCTGTTTCCTTTTTTTACTACTAAATAGTATAAGATAAAAGCAGTCAACATCCTCTTTCTTACAATTATCCAATTTTGTTTGGAGTCGAATGTTACTTCTTTCATTCACTCCTGTTAGCTATCATCTTCCCTTTCACTGTCTTAAATTATCTAGGCAATTTTGAAAAACTATACATTGTTTTTACGTATCTAATAAATTATATTTTTGTAAAATATTAATATTTTCATAGAACAAACATGTTTTGGATAATGCAAATATCCGCCAAAACAGAAATTACGTCTGTGTGACGTCACTATAGCGTAAAACATGACAGTTTCTATAGTATATAATGATTTTGACTAGCAGATACAATGTCAAAAAAATAGTGCGGTCACGCGGCGTTTGACCAAATATGGCGGATGGTTTGTATTTTCACTTTTATAAAATAAATATCAATCACAAGTATAATCTGAGAACAAGTAATTTTTATCGAACCTCCTTATCCTAAATAATTACTATAATTATTATTTCAGTGATACTTTGTTAGTTTCATCATCCCTAATGCAGACATACATACTTAAATCAAGTCTTATTAATCCACGAGGGGTAGGCAGAGCTCCTATGTACCAACACACAGTTCGCCAGTTATGATGGGTCCCATGTTATAGCTGGCGAGCTTATTGGCATCTAAAGGACACTAGAATCGCAATGTATTTACCGTGAGTCGCCTTGTGACGTACAACTAAATCAGCGGGAAAGATGGGGGGTGGTGACAATTGTATTCTGATCTGCCGTCACCACACGGCATAGAATAAAATAAAAAATGTCTAATCAAATAATATAATATAATATTCGGCTACAGAAATCCACTAAAATAAAATAATACATTCGTTACCATCAACTTAACAATAAAACGTATATTATAATGTATGTCTTAAACATAAATATGCGATTACGAAGAAACCGCGTTCACCATGGTATTTTCAGTCTTAACGTATTTGACCTAAAGTGCCAAATTGACTGCTATCTTGCTTTCGTTGCTTTTGCAAGTACACCCAGGGAACATTTCTAGAAGTTCCTTGCTGCAATGATTTTCGACCCTTATTGCATTCAGGTCAAAAAGCGTTTAAACATTATTATTTTCTTACAAAAAACGTAAATGACCAATCTGTTTGACACTTCACATTTAATACGTTAAGGTCTACAATGGATTTAATTTTACGTCAATGGCAAGTCAATGATCTCAAAAGGAATACAGTACGGCAGTATTGCAAAATTCTAATAAAATATAATTATTAAATAAACAAAAAAATCAAGCGTACTACATATTTTAATATTATAAAAATATGAAATGAGACAACTTTTACAAATTTAACTCGCGTACATTTCTCCCGCCACTCCCCTTGACAACGGTGGCAGTAAAATGATCTCGAACGTCGGATTAAATGCAACAATGCCAAACACAAAATATATGCGACTCGAATCCGTTAAATTTTAAATGTGTACAAATATAAGAGAACATACATTATATACTTAAATGTTAGAAAAACGATTTATTGCAAGGAAAAAATCATCTTCCCTGATGCGGGAATCGAACCCGCGTCCTCTGAAATCTAGAACGTCCTACCCGGCTAGCATGACCACCGAAACACCATTCAAAGCGTTACGTTTAACTAAGAATACTTAATATAATTTAAATACAATATAAATTGTCCAATAAAATACCTTACCAACTGGAATTATCAACTTATCCTATTGGAATACCAATTAATACAATACTTGGCGGGTAGTCAGTTTCAATCCAAAATTTTCTTGATATAAACAAATTATTTATTGAAGAAGTAATGTAGTGATTATTTCATACAAAATATTACACTTGCATTTATTTACTATGTATTGATTCTATTACATAATATATTTTTTTACCAGACTACCACCATTGAATTTATTAAAAAGTTCAATTCTTTCACATAAACATAACGTGACACTTGCTCTAAAAATTCAGTGAAAAATGTGTGTAAAAGTTACACTAATTATTTTTTAAATGGAAATATTGTTATTTTTTTTTAATTATTATTATTATGAGGTCTAAAAAATTCGCCTCGAATTGATCAAAGTTATCGAAAGTCTTTTTAAATAAATTACACATGTTAAATGGTTATAGACATCTGACCGATAATGGAAGAGGAAACATTTTACTCCGACCAGAAACATGTTATATTACAAACTTTGATTATTTTGGTTACATTAAAAAACTTGGAATGAAACGTCGCGTCGTGCAGAATACATTACAATGCATTCTGAACCTTATTATCTAACTATTCACTAAATTTAACTAACGCCTTATAAAAAAGTTTGCTACAATATTGCCAGTTAAAATAACTTTATAATTTCATAACTAGCATCGGTGACAAACATTTGATTGCTAGCCAATTTCTCATATATATGCGATATACAGTTCATCATGCCTAGGATTCGTGTATGTGCGCTACTTTCACTGATAGTTTATCTTGTTAGCTTTTGACGACCGGCTTGGTCGAATGGTCAGACCGCGTCATACCCCTCAACAACTTTGCTTAAAAAAGGAGTAAAGGAATTTGGCTTGAGCTGACGAATCAACAAGTGGTCTATACCGCGGAACTAAATAAAAATAAAGTTTGAGATTTAATTTTTATTGTATTTTGACGCGTTTTGTGAATAATTTGATGCGGGAAATCTGAAATTTGTTTTTTTGTAGTCCCGCGGTATTGCATTATCAACGACGATTTCGTTATCTTTTTTGCATGCCACCTTCCCCTACCTACATACAGAGCATTTTCAACGTTACGCTACCGTACTAGAATTCTAGTTAGCGTGATGGCTGGCCGCTGGCGGGGGGAAGCATCTAACATGTTCCACTCCTGCGCGTTCGTCGTCAGCTGAGATGTGGCGCGCTAGAACGCTGAAGATCTGCGAGTTGAGGACCTGGAACCGACGGATGCGGTCCACCATCCGCTTCAGAGGCTGTGGGAGGGGGACATTCCAATTAACATACATATCGCAATCTCTATGTGAGGAGAGAGGGATTCAAATTAATATACGTCGTCGTTTTGCTCTTCTTCTATATTTTTAGCAGGACTTTTATACATACATAATCACGCCTATATCCCCGAAGGTTAAGGCAGAAGTGTATTCAACACAATTCAAGTGGGGAGAATATTGCCATCTACCGGGCACATAAATCGCAGTATATTGTTATGTAGTAAAAGAGGAACGCTGCTGCCCATTCCTCATCACTGTTTAATCCTTAGTCGCCTTGTACGACGACCGCCGGAGAGATACGGGGTGGAGGCAATTGTATTCTGCTCTGCCGTCACCACGCGGCTGTAGTTGATTGTGGGCCCACTCAACTACTCTCTTTCTCTCTCTCTTACTCTACTACTCTCACCCTACTACTATCTCTTACTCTACTACTGTCACCCTACTACTCTTCCTAACTCTTCTGTGTATATTCTTCCATCCAAAACGCGGATGATGGCGGTGTGCTACTCACAATGCCCTTGACCAGCTCATCCTTGCCGTCCACCCGCTGCACGCGCAGTATGTGGTAGCAGAAGTCCAACGCCTCGAAGCGACGCACTTGTCCCAGTAGAGCGATTATGGTACAGCCGGCCCAGTGGAGGCCTTCACCGAACAACTCCCTGAAAGTGAACACCCACGGTTATCTAGGTGTTGTCTTGACCTTTGTCTATCTCCTTTGGGGACAAACAGAAGTGACTTTCTGCAGTACATAGTACACATGTATATGAATCACGCGTATTTGTTAGCTGAGGTATATTAAAACACTAATATTATTTCGAAGTAAAAGCAGAAGTCAAAACTTTTCGATAAATAATTGTACTGATGCGGGAATCTAACCCGCGTTCCCCGCGATCCGGGCCAACCAGGAAGTTGTAAATAATAATAATAATAATAATTAATTGCTTACAATTTGGTATGTACCATATTTTTACTATGTCTAACCAGAAAAAATGTTACCTAAATTGTCTTGTGTGTACAAGACATGATAACACTTTTTCTAACATTCATAATCATAATGTTCAAATCAACCAGAAATCAGTCAGAAACGTGGTTTTAACCGGCTAAGAGACTGTAATATTTATAGATAGATAGGTTAGGTATCTTACTCGACAGTAAACTGCGTCTCGCCGACGGGCGTGCAGTACAGAAATTGCAGGGCACTCCACAGCCTGCGAACAAACGTAAATAGTTAAAATTCCAATTCTGTTTCATGTCAAACAAAAACGAAATAAAATAAATAATAAAACTACACGCCTACAGCGTGTAGTAGAACATAGAAGATATAACACGGAACTCTGTTGCTATAAATTCTCGATTAAAATCAAAGAAACAGTCTCAATTGCTAACAGAGCGCGACTGTGAGAGATGTGAGTCGTCTTTGTCAGAAGACACTGGTCAACTCATTTTCTTCGTAGACACGAGTGTCAGTACAGTCCTCTGTGAGCCTCTTTTGCGGACAGACACAAGTGTCGGCGGGGTTCATCTTTGTCATCAGACATGAGTGCCAGCGCGATGGCTCCATTAAGGTTACAAAGATCATTGGATTTTTGACAGTTCATAGTGTAAAATGGCTATATCTTCAGGCTATAGCCTCAGAGGCTTATTTAAGTGTTAAAATCTAACGATTTTTGAGAGTTCAAGGCGATAAATGGCTATATCATATCGCTTTTGGGTGGTCATGTTAGCCGGTCCGGCGCGGTCACCTGCGGAACTCGTTTTTGCCATCACACCTAAGTGGCAGCGCAAAAACGCCGCCCCCCGACACCAAGGCGCACCGACCTGTGGAACTCGTTGGTGTCGTCGTGGTGCGGCGGCGCGTGCGAGGCGGGCGCGGGCCAGTGCGGGGCGCCCAGCGCCGCCCGCAGCCGCCGCAGCACCACCCCGAACAGCGACAGGCCGCAGCAGAGCCGCTCCCGGGTCAGCAGCTCGCCCTCGCGCGCCAGCTGGCTTTGCTGGGGGCAAGAGGAATACTACATTTTCCATCAGGTGCACAAAACGTATCATTTTTATCCGAGACTTCTAGCTAGCTGATAGTAAACTCTGCGTTTCACTTCGATTGCGAGGAAATAAAACAGTAGCTTATCGTAACATTTTTGGATACTGAAGGAAATTGTTTTCCCCATTGACATAAGGCTCGGACAGCAGACCTATACAGCCTAGTATTAAATTAATTTTGTAATAATAATTTTCTTAAATTAATTTAATAACCTACCGTACTTGAATGTAAATTTAAATATCTTTTATGTCTTAAAAAAACACATAAAGCAAATAAATTTAAGTAAATATTATAAAATAACAAATTCTATCTCTGAACTTCTTATTGTGTTTGGCTGCATGGCTTATTTTCTTTGTCTTAATATAGATACATTTATGAGATACGTAAATGCTCTTGAGCACAAAATTCGATTTTGTGCACCTCTGCCTACCCTTAACCCTTGGGGTTAAGGCATGATTTATGTATGTATGAACACCGGATATGAACAGACTATTTGTGATTATCGATTTATCGATTATTTTCCACTCACCTTGGCAGTGCCATACTTGTCAACGTTGACTACTATCTGAAGCGCGGAGTACTTGGATTCGAGGCGTTTCTGTTTGTTCTCCGCCTTTTCTCCCTCTGAAAGAACAGAGAACGGTAGGAGAGTGTATTTTTTAAGCTAGACAGGGAATGAAGACATTCTCGTCCCATAGGTTTCGTAAGAGTCGACTAATGGAGATTGCCCGGTGGAGACCAATAAGCACATTGGGGCACCCGAATGATGGAGGGCAAACCGTTAACAACAGCATACCCAAAGAGGGTTGGTGGCAGGCAGGCGGCCGGCTGTAAAACCCAAGCCGGAAAACCTTGAGCAGTATGGATTGGAATGTTGTCGTCCCAATCACTCTTTCCGTTCATCGGTCTCTGGACATGGTCCGTTCCGTCTCTTTTCTATACATTCAATCATCTATAGCACCTTTACGGTGTGATGGATGATATGAATCAAAATGCATTGGATGGCTTGATGACGTCTGACCGATATGAATGGAAGAGGAAACATACTGCGCCGACCCCAGATAGACAGGAAACAGGGCAGGGAGAAGAAGATAGCTGGCTTACCTGCCGTATACGGCCTAGGCAGAATATTTTGGAACGGGGCTGCGTGCAGCAAGTCTGTCACTTCCTCCTGACTCAAGGCCTGCAAGAAAACAAAATCGGTTAAGTGCCCATTATAATAAGTGTTCATTACACAAATATTAACTAAAACAACTAGCTGATTCGGAAAACGTTGTTATGCCTGTACCACCTGGGTGTACAAAAATAGCCTACGACCTAACAAAATACACACAAATAAATTCATAAAAATCTGTCAAGCCGTTTCGGAAGTGTTCTATAACAAATACTGTGAGTTTTTGACATTATACCTACACCAACTCAAGAAAGCCTAACACGAACATTCCTTTATGCTGCTTCGAGCCTGATAGACATATTGGTTTTATTTTATTTACAAAAAAAAACGCCATCTATCGCAAAGTGGCCGAACTAAGTAGCAAACTACTAGTACGGCACACATCCTCACCTGCTCGATGAGCATGCAGAACAGTATGATGTTGCCGAGCTCCCTGAAGGCATGGAACAGCTCGGTCCTCGCGTCGGGGTACTGGACTATGTCCGTCAGCTGAGCGTGGTAGTAGCCCAGCACACCTGCAACAAAATCATCATCATCATCACCAGTCCTTTAACGTCCCCACAGCTGGGGCTGTGCCTTGCCTATGGATGGATGAGTTTAGGGAGATTGGGCCCACTACACTGGAACAGAGGTTTTGTTGGGTATTGACCTGATGGATGACCTAAATATAAGATATATTGTTTTCGCAATAGGCTTACTGATGACTAATTTTGAAATACTACACCACGTTTTTTTATGCCTGTCTACTTTATCCAAAATAGGACATCGGAAGAAAAAGTATGTTTCTAATAATGCAATTTAAAATTTCCTCCAAAACGCCAAAATAGCAATAGCGTCTGTGTGACGTCACGATTTCGTAAAAAATACAGTATCTCTTGGGGATAAAATAGTGATTTTGATTGGCAAATAAAATGTCAAAATGGAGATAACTGAATAATGACGTCACGCGGCGTTTTAGCAAATATGGCGGATAGCTAAGTTTTGTACTTTTATTTTTATAAAATAAATATCCATCACAAGTATAATCTGATAACAAGCGACTATTAACGAATCCCCTTATCCTAAATTATTATTAAAAATCATTATATCAGTGATTCTTTGTTAGTGTCATCATGCCTACTGATAAGACGGCCAGCCCCTCTGCGGTTGAGGGTTCCAGGTGACGCTCGATTCAATCTTCGGCCCTTATCGCCACTTGCCATCAGGTGAGACGAAGGCCAAGAGCTTCCCGGTCTAGCCTAAATAAGAGATCCATTTTTCTGGCATTAAAAAAAGATCTACTTTTCTTCGCAATGCCAAGACATACATACATACATAAATAAATCACGCCTATATGTAGGCAGAGGTGAATTAACACCCACTTATCGCCAATTTAGCTAGGTCCCATGTAATAGGTGGCGAGCCTATTGCCATCTATCGGGCACATCAATCGCAGTATATTGCTAGATGGTACAAGAGGAATGCTGCTGCCCATTACTCATTGCTGTCTTTACCCTTAAAGAGATGGGGGTGGTGACAATTGTATTCTACCCCGCCTCTGCCGTCACCACACGGCCAACAAAATTGAGCTTATACAAAATCTTATTTCGATACATTGTAGGGATTGATTGATGTTCTCTTACCGTTGGAGCCGTAGTCGTATCTGGGCAGCTTGCAGTGCCTAGGCATCACCGCTTGCAGGGCTCTCGTGAACTGAGCCAGGGTCCCGTGGAGGAGTCCCCTGGCCACCCCGAGCAGTTCTGACACCACCATGGCCACCCCCTGGTAGCCCAGGAGGCGGACAAGCGCGTGTAGGTGGACACCGCCCACGAAGCCTGCATTATACAATATAGTAGAATACATACAAAGGGCGATAAAACAGAAAATATATATAAGATCGCAAGTATTAAAGTATTTGATAAATATGCGATCTGACTGCCGCACTCAGAGATGTCAAGTAACTTTAATGAGTACTGAATTTAAAAAAAATTGGAGTTGGTGTTGGGCATACCTATTAGCAAATAAATAAAAAATGGCCTTTAAATCTAGATCATTTAAAAAAAACATACGGTACGAATTGAGTAACCTCTCCCGTTTTTTCGTCGGTTAAATATAGTTTTGAATTTGAATGACTAGTTTTGAATTGTCATTTTTTGACATCAAGTACTCATTGACGTTAATTGACGTCTCTGAGTGGGGCAGTGAGGCTTTCTTTTTTATCGCCCCAGGTACGGCCATAGTTTTATGTCACCCGCTGACCAGGAAGTGGAATTTATCGCACGCGTAGCGGGCGCAAGTCTACTTTATGGTCAGGTGTGACATAAATAATAGTAATAAAACAGTGACTTATGTCACAGGTGCAGACGTAAATCACCAGCGAATCGAACTCTATTCATACATATACATACATCACGCCTTTCTCCCACAGGGGTAGGCAGAGATCACTTCTTTCTACTTGCTACGATCCTTACAAACTTTCTTCTTAATACCTTTTTAAATTCCAATTTGTTTATAAAAGACATATAAAACCTTTTTGTCAATCTCTTTCCACTTATTTTTTTTCCATGTCTATATAATGCGACCCTCTCTTTCCTTTTTTTCTTTGAATCCACACCTTCACCACACAGAGCTATAAAATGAAAAATAATCCCGAAGGACCATCCCAGTAGACCATCTTCCACTGACCGTTGTACTGGGCATACTGGGCGGAGTAGGCCAGGGTCAACTGCTTGGAGCCCCAGAGGAGGGCATGCCCCGCCTGCTGGGGCCGTTCCCGCTGCACTGCCACCGCGAACTGGATGCCGCGGCACTTGACGAACCTGCACCAAACGACATTCTTCATCGTCTTCTCATCGACAGGTGTAACAGAAAGGTGCAGTCATATTTAAGGGGGTTATGCAGGCCATCAAACTGAACAACTTTCGCTGGGGGATCAAAATCGAAATCTTAGAAAAAAACATCACTTTCCCATACTAAACCGAGAGCCAGCTGACATCAGTTTGTATGGGAAGTGTTTATTTTTTCTGATATTTTGATTTTGGTCCCTTAGCGAAAGTTGTTCAGTTTGATGGCCTGAATAACCCCTTTAAATATGACTGCACCTTTCTGTTACACCTTGTATACTAATATTATCAAGCTGAAGAGTTTGTTTGTTTGTGTGGGTTTGTTTGTGTGGTTGGTTGGTTGAACGCGCTAATTCACCGATTCAAATTGAAAAATTTTTTTTGTGTCGGATAGTTCATTTATCGAGGAAGGCTATAGGCTATATAACAACCTACATTAACGCGAGCGAAGCAGCGGGTACGGCGACCACTATGCGTGATTTATGTATGTACATACATACATAAATCACGCATATATGTATACAGAGGTGAATCAACACCCACGTTTCGCCAATTAGGTTAGGGCCCATGTAATACGGGGCCAGCCTATTGCCACTTATTGGGTACGGAAATCGCAGTACATGGTAGGTGGCGTAAGAAGAACGCTGCTTCCCATTATTCATTGATGTCTTTATCCTTAGTCACCTTGTACGACATCCGCGGGAGAGATGGGGGTGATGACTTTTGTATTACCTGCTCACACAATGTCTATGATTCTAGGGGGATTTGTGGAATGGTACTGGTCTAAAGGGGATTGTGGAATGAGCCCTGACTTTTCTTCTTACGGTACCGTAATCCTAGACTAACCTATCAGTGGCCGCGTTGTAGCAGTAGTTGGGCAGGAAATCGTAGTTCAACTCCCAGAAGACATGGAACGCTATCCTGCCGTAGGGGGCGAGCACCCCGTGGTCGGACTCACGCAGTATGGTCTCGAACTCGTCTAGAGTCAGGTAGCGACTGAGGAGCTTGTGGCATAGGCGGTTGACAGATATCAGGCCTTCCAACTCCTGTGATAAGGGGAAAAATTGATTAAGGCCTAGTTTGGATCCCTGTGGTACACCACAAGTCAAAAAGTAAATACATATACAGATAGATATCTAACTCACAAATTTTAATCAGAGGTGTTTTGATACCTACATTAATAGGGTTAGGGAGAGAGACTATTGCCATTCTACCATTATTTGCAGAAAACACTCAAAGGACATAATTTAAAAATAAATAACGCCTTTTCCCCTAAGGCCTAAGGGGTAGGCAGAGATGTATGTTAAACTACATGTAGTATGGTGGCGAGCCCATTGCGATTCAGCTGAAACGTTACACACAGTAATTTGCAAAAATCACTCAGCGGACCTAGTTTGAAGCCTTGCGACACCATAATATAAACACAGAAATTAATATTTTTTATTTTGTAAAATTGACTTTTAACGTTCTCATAAATATGAAATAATAAACGTACGGGACAATGGTATCTATGAGATAGTTCTGATACCACAAAAAACACCCAACTCCTTCCCCACTTACCACTACACCGGTGATGTCACCAGCTTCAAACTTGGCGACGGCCGTGTCCAGAGCTCTGTGCATGTCCGCGTTTATACGTTGCGCCACCTACAACAGAAATTGCCAACATTTTTCTGTTAATGTTCTGAATTATTGTTATATTTGAAGGAAAGGCTTAAAATATAAAGAAATATAATAAGGGCATACAACGAGTCATTGTCCCCAAGACGATTTTCGTTTCGATAGTCGATAGATAGAGGGGTACGATGGCTGTGGCAATGAAAATTCAACAATGATTTCAAAATCAGCTTGATGCGTTTTAATAATAACCGGTTACCATTTTCACCTGGTTTCATGACTTTTGAGGTAGAAAACATAAGACAAATGAATTAGTTAATTTATTCTGTGAAGTTTTATTGAGCGTTGTTGGCTGTTGGGCCTAAGAATCTTTTACTCTTTGCTAGCTCTAGAGTAATAAGCTTTATGCTAGAGAACTATGCTCTAGAAGAAATAGCCATTTTTTGAGCATGAGAAGTGAAAATAAAGTTTCTATCTACATAGTACTGACCAGTGCGCAGAGGTCGACGTGCCGGCCGAGCAAGGCGACGTGCCTTTGCCGCAGAAGCGACGCGTAGCGGCCGGCGCCGGCGCCCGTGCTGGCGCCCCTCGCCGCGCACTCCGCCCGGTACCGCTTGTCCAACAGCATGCTGTAACCGGCGGAGTCATTATTTAATAGTAGAAGCAACTCTGCTTTTCACTTCGATTGCGAGGAAATAAAACAGTAATTTATCTTAACATTTCTTAAAATTCAAACTAAAATTAGTACAGTTTTGAATACTAAAGGAAATTGTTTTTCCCATTGATATAAGGCTTGGGCTGCAGACCTATACAGCCAAGTATTAAATTAATTTTGAAATAATAATTTTCTTAAATTAATTTAATACTTACCGTACCTACTTGAATTAAAATTTTAATGTCTTTTATGTCTTAAAAAACACATTAGGCAAATAAATTTAAGTAAATATAAAAAATAACATATTCTATGTCTGAATTTCTTATTGAGTTTGGCTGCATAGCTCATTTTCTTTGCCTTAATATAGATACTTCTATGATTAGATACTTTAATGCTCTAGAGCACAAAATTCGATTTTGTGCAGCCTATATCCTGCACAAACAAGCACTTTCAGAGCATGAGAAGTGAAAAAGTATTTTTTAGATTTTTGTTTGACATTTTTTAGTATCAATATTATTTTCTCGTCTAAATAAAAATTAAAATTAAAAATTAAAACAAAATGTGGCTATAATGGTTAACGTTATGATGTATACAATATGGATATTATCTAAAATAAATGAATTATTATTATTATGCGAGCCCCTTTCAATCGCTTTCGTCCACCTGTCACTCTCGCTCATTGAGAACAATCGCAAAGTGTGACAGGTAGACGAAAACGATTGAAAGAGGCTTACATGTTCAGACAACCACTGTGTACAGTAGACGACGCATCGTCGTCACCATCACCAGACCTTTAACGTCCCGACACAACCAACTAACACTTTAGTTGTAAAAAATAACTGCCACATGAGCTGCTTAAGAGAATTTTATGAACCAAAGGTTCTGTAAAGGCACTACATTGGGTGATAAACTTATAAAGCGTCCTGTATCTCTCTTATACCCTGATTTGGGGCTGCCATTTTAGAGGTCGATGTGACTTAATGGTTTCTTCATTAGTACAAAGAATATTGTCGTTAGAAAATGTTCAAAAATTTAAGTCTTGATGCGGGAATCGAACCCGCGTCCACTGCAATAAGGACAGGTGCCTAAAACACCGGGCCAACAAGTAAGATAATTACCGTCTAATTAACTTACCGAAATTTCTCTAACCTTTACACTTCAAAGAGGTCGAGCTGAAAGGGGAGATTGAGAAGGATCTAGCTAGGGGGGAGGGGAGTGAGAAGGAGATGGAGTTGGGAGGGGGAGAGGAAGATGGCCGACCGATCGAGAACCCACCTGGCCGCCAGCTGTTTGTAGTGCGAATACACCTGCTCGGACAACTTGTAGACGAACTGGTCGAAGCACAGGTTGACCTCGGCTTCTACCTCGTCATAGAGGAACTGCTTCTTGAAGACCGTGAGAGCGTACTGGGCGGAGTCGTTGTACAAGTCGAGGGGGTAGAGCACGTATCTGGAATGGAATCGTACGAAATATGTGTTATACTCGCAATTGACAACATTTAATGTTTTCAACATACTTTTATTATGGAAGTTATAAGAAATTAGACAGAAAATTGTGTAGTGATGGCAGAGTAGAATACAATTGTCACCACCCCAAATCTCTCCCGTGGGTGTCGTACAAAGCGACTAAGGATAAATCAGTGATGAGGACTGGGCAGCAGCGTTCCTCTTATACCACCTAGCAATAGTAATGTACTGCGACTTTTGTGCCCGATAAATGGCAATAGGCTCGCAACCTATTACATGGGACCTAACTAAATTGGCGAAATGTGGGTGCTACCTCTGCCTACCCCTTCGGGAATATAGGTGTGATTTATGTATGTATGAAGACAGAAAATGAAGACACCTATATTTTTTTTTAATACCGTCGTTTTTAGACAAAAATATCATGATTAAACTTCAGGTCATTCTGTACACAGACGTTAGCGCCAAATTACGTCACAACAACGGAGAAATGGCGAAATGACTTTTGCTTCATTCTGACGCGAGCATAAAAAATAGATTACTTGTCAAAATTAACAATCTGACGTTTCCAGTGTCAAACATTTTTAATTTGGGGGGTTTTAATTTTTTTAATGTTGTCAATTCCATGATGAATACTCACTCCATCATAGCGGGCTCCTTGCTCCTTAGTATGTGGTCAGTCAGGATCCATGGCATGGACATCTCTATGGGGAACTGGATCCTCTTCTCCATGGTGATCAAGTCGTTGCACTCCTCGTTGTGCTGGTGGCGGACCGTGCATTTCTGTGACGGACACATAAACAGTACAATTTATTTATTTCAGAGGCTGGAAGAGAGTGAAATAAGAAGACATGTTGTGCCAACCCTAATTAGATTAGGATAAGGGCAGGGAGCAGAAGAAGAGGCTACCGAGCCAAATACACACAAAACAGCATTCACGGTTAAGTTGACTCATAAAACAATATATATTTGTAAATATGAGAGTGTAAAGTACAATAGGGATGATGACATTAACAAAGATTAACTGAAATAATAATTTCTAATAATAATTTAGGATAATGAGATTCGATTCACTATCACGATTCACACTTTATATTATAGAAATTGTCATGTTTTACGATATTGTGACGTCACACAGACACCATTGCTGTTTTGGCGTTTTAGCTAAAATTTTAATTCGCATTATTCAATACATGTTTTTGTTTCTAAGAAAATCTTAATATTTTACAAAAATATATTCTATTTCAGGTAAAGTAGATATGTAAAAACAATGTGGTGTAGTTTTTCAAAATAAGTCATCATGCCTATTATTTCGTAGCTAATATTTTGGATACTTACATTCACCTTCCTGCCCATTGTCATCTCCAGATAGAACTCCCTGTACCACAGCTGAGATAGGTCGCAGCACTTTTGCAGTGAATCTGCACAAAAATATTTCACTATAAATTGCATAGTAATATAAAATATACAACATGCAAGACATAAATAATAGCGTACACCCTGAATACTACCCATGCTAGCATAGTCATATAAATACTATGGTGTTATAGAAAAGACGGAATTGTTTAATATTTTCTCCCGCAATCAAATTGTTCGATGAGTAAAATAAAATGTATGGAAAATTCGAAAATAAATTTTATGTCACACCTGACCATAAAGTGGCATTTGACGCGAGCTAAATCCCATTTCCTGGTCAGGGGGTGACATATAATTTTGTACTTACCTAGGGTACCAAAAAAGAAAGCCCATATCGCATATTTATCGCCTTTCGGGCTGATGCGATTTGAGCCTTTTTTTACCGCCCTTGGTAATAAATGTACTATTACAATTTTGAATTTTCAAACTAAGTGAGCAAGGGTAGTGTTCAGGGGGTGATTTTATTCTGTTACATGTTGTATATACATGTTGAAATTTAGGTCCTCACAGTACAAGCCCAGATAAAAAAAAATTAAGCTAAATCATAATCAAACCAAGACGTTACCCGACAAATTCAGCAGATATCCCCAGTAGAAGCTCTGCCGGTGGAAGGACTCTATCTGCTGCAAGGTGGCCGCGTCCAGATCCTTGCGGAGGGTCCGCCTGCCGCCGGACTTGTCGGAGATCAGCGCCTCGAGCTGGGTCCTCACCATGTACAGCTGGGTGGACGACGGGCCTGGACACGAAGGGATATATAATTACATACATAAATCACGCCGCCTATAAGGCGTTGGCAGAATAGAATTAACGCCCACGTTTTTATTTGTAACAATACAGATTTTTCTCGTTTCCAATGTCCTAATGGAAGTTGTGTCGATAAAAATTAATGATCTTTAAGCTTAAAAAATTCCACTTGGCCTTGCCCTACTAAAATGTATAGAAAAAGTTTTCTTTGACATGTGGGTGTTCTAGTACTCTAACCTCAGTTGGTCTCAAAAAGTGTTTTAATCCTGTATGGGAATGGGATCGATTGGCACAAAAAAAAATCTTAATTCTGACGATTTTCTCGCTGACTGTACATTTTATTAAAAATCTGTGAATGTCGGTAGTCATCACTCAAAAAGTTGGGTGAGATCTTATAAGACCATTTTCGCGTGGCAGCAAGGGATCTAGTAGCTGCCCCATGTCAACTTTCCACCCTCTATAGGCGTGATTTATGTATGTATATGCTTACCGACATTGCGCCTGGGCACCTTGATGGTGAAGCTTGCTTCTGCGTCCTTCTTCCCCCTGAGAGCCGGGTCTTGCTGGGGCTCGCAGCCTCTCGCCCAGTCTCCGCAAGTTTCGCGGACTGACACGATGATGCTGTGGGGATATTATCATATTACAGTGGTGTAGACGGTGTAAACGTGACGGTGCGGAAGGGATACATTACACATTTTATCCCCGAAAGGGTAGGCAGAGGTGAATTAACAGTAACACCCACATTGCGACTATTATACAAGGTGTAACAGAGAGGTGTAGTCATATTTAAACTAACTGAATAACCCCTTATTCAGCCTATCAAACTTAACAACTTTCGCTCAGGGAACAAAATCGAAATCTCAGAAATAATTAACACTCCCCCATACAAACTGATGTCAGCTGGTTCTCGGTTTAGTATGGGGAAGTGATTTTTTTTCAGCCAGCTTTTACACCCAGTATTGTTTTCATCAACATCTCCAGCTATTTAAAATCCCCACTACAGAGGCACAGGCCTTCCCTACTATCGAAATAGATGGACCTATCACGCTGGCCCAATGCGGATTGATTTATTGTGGAGGTGTCCTTCTGAGATTGACCCACATCCTAAAAAGGTCCTCTGAGATTGTGACCCCCACCTAAAAATGTCCATCTGAGATTGTGACCCCCTCCTAAATGACCTTTGACATTGTGACCCCCCCCCTCATAAATGACCTTGGCATTGTGACCCCGTCCCAAAAGTCCTTCCTATATTGGGACTCCCTTCTAAAAGTGTCCTTCTGAGATCGCGACCCCCTCCCAAAAAAGCGGTCCCGCGACCCCACCTCCTGATGAGGTCCTTCTTGTTCTTGATCGCCTTGCGCAGCGGCTCCCGCATCACCAGCTGCACGAAGTCCTGCAGCTCCGCGTAGATGGCCCGGCGGGCGGCGTCCGCGAACACCGTCTCCATCCTCGCCATGAGCACCTGCAGCCCCTTGATCATGGCCACCACCTCGATCATGGCGAACTTCTCCTCGGACGAGTAGTTGTAGCGAGTGGCCTGGGCGCGGAAAATAAACTTTTACTTGTGATTGATATTTACATAAATACATACATAATTCACGCCAATATCCCCAAGGGGTAGGCAGAGGTGAACTAGCACCCACGCTTCGCCAATTAGGCTAGGTCCCATGTAATAGGTGGCGAGCCTATTGCCATTTATCGGGCACAAAAGTCGCAGTACTTTGCTAGTTGGTAGGTATAAGAGGAATGCTGCTGCCCATTCCTCATCACTGATTTATCCTTAGTCGCCTTCTACGACACCCACGGGAGAGGTTTGGGGTGGTGACAATTGTATTATACTCTGCCGTCACCACACGGCCGTGATTGATATTTATTTTATAAAAATATTAAATTTAGCAATTCGCTTTATTTGGTCAAACGCCGCGGGACGCAACAATTTTTTTGACTTTTGATCTGCCAATCATAATCACTATTTACAATAAAAACTGACCTATTTTTCGCTATAGTGACGTTACACAGACACCATTGCTATTTTGGCGTTTTGGCCGAAATTTTAATGTGCAATATTCAAAACGTGTTTTTTCTATCAAAATCTTAAATAACTATTTACATAATTATAATTTATTTTGAGTTAAATAGATCCGTAAAAATAACGTGGTGTAGTTTTTCAAAATTAGTCATCATGCTTACTACACTGAATTATTATTCAATAAATAATCGTAAAACAGAAAATGAGATATTCCAAAATGTATGGAGTCTGTCTGTCGGATATATTTGTACAGTTATTCAAAATTTAGGCGATAATTTATGAACCAGTTCTTAAGTGTTAATGCCTATTTTTTTATACTGTTTTTTGGCTCGTTGTACTTATGTTTAGGCTTATAATGCAACACAAAAGCCTCGCCTACCGTCGTGGCGGAAGGAAGATGTCACTTTACAACATTGACGTACGTATTTTATTTGACATTAGATACCCATCTAACCTACTTACTGCCGCACTCAGAGACGTCAAATAACGATAATGAGTACTTAACGTCAAAAAATGACAATTCAAAACTAGTCGCTATTCTTGCCGGGTCTATGGTCTAGATTTGAATGAAAATTTTTGACATTAAATACTCATTAAAGTTAATTGACATCTCTGAGTGCGGCAGTTAGAGGTGTATGTGATTTAAATGTATTTAAGCCACACTACACAATGTTTTGTACACTATACAATATTTAGGTATATTTATTTGCAATTTACCGAGAATCATTTAATTTTTTTTTCTAAAATTTTTGAGATAGTGTACAAATACATGGGCCATTTTGGAACATCCCCTTCTTTTATCTAGGTTCGTTTTACAATTCAATCTGATTACCGTCAGATCGCTTTTGTTGTATCATCATCATCATCATCACCAGCCCTTTATGTCCCCACTGCTGGGGCACGGGCCTTCCCTATGGATGGAAGAATATAGGGAGATTGGGCCATAACCCACCACGCTGGCCCAGTGCGGGTTGGTGCATATTAATGACTGCAGATGCAGCCGGGACCACCGGCTTTACGTGCCTTCCGAAGCACGGAGGAACTCGAGATAATAAATTTTTGGTCACCGTTGTATGTATGTATGCAAATGTGCTCACCCTCTCATACTCCTCGGCATCGGCAGGGCACCGGCTGTTGGTGACATGGTCAGTGGGATGGAGTAACTTCCACGAGCATAGCTCCGTTAGCACCGAGCACCACGAGGACAGCAGCTGAAGGCCTCGCAGGCAGAGTTCGGTCACCGCGCGGTTCTCAGAGTCGGAGCCGGCCTCCTTGAACGTCGTTGTCACCTACGACGCAGGGTTCAGAATGCAATGGCAATTGAGATTATTTCTCCACACAAAATAGAAGCAGGATATCGTGATCAGCCTTTTTAATGGTCGTTGTCACCTAGGGCGCAGGGTTCACAATGGAATGACAAGGTCACCGCCCTGTCCGGCCTCTTTGAACGTCGTTGTCACCTAGGGCGCAGGGTTCAGAATGCAATAACTTTCACTTCTCTACACAAAATAGAAGCAGATACAAAGCAGCTGCAGGCCCCGAAGGCAGAGCTCGGTCACCGCGCGGTTCTTAGAGTCGGAGCCGGCCTCCTTGAACGTCGTTGTCACCTAGGGGATAGAGTTCAGAAAGGAATAACATTTTGTTTGGCCTCTTTGAACGTCAGAATGGAATAACAATCCACACGCAAGAAGCAATTACAATGGAATCATATTAATCAAAAGAGAGTGGATGGTTTGATGACGTCTGACCGATTTTAAGGCGATCTGAGGCAAGATAGCCAGCCCCTCCGCGGTCTAGGGTTCCAGGCGAAGCTAGATTCTATCTTCGGCCCTTATCGTCACTTACCATCAGGTGAGACGAAGGGCAAGAGCTTCTCTGTGTAGCATTAAACAAAAACCTGACAGTCTTACCTCGTTGCTGTACCTCGCCAGCTCGGAGATGTAGTTCTGGTGCTCCTCTCTTATCTGGGGGAGGTGGACCATCAGGTCCGCTTGGGGCGACGGCGGGTTGGGGCTCGAAGACAGGGGCCACCTTGGGAACAGACCGAGATTTATCGTACCCTGATGGATGACCAGATGATCGAGCGCTCATTTTTCTGACTTTTTTTCTTTGTAGAGGAGCTCGCTAGCGCAGTGGCATAGCGCGCATTGGATGGGTGACCAAAAATTTATTAGCTCGAGTTCCTCCGTGCTTCGGAAGGCACGTTAAGCCGTTGGTAACGGCTGCATCTGCAGTCGTTAATACCAGCATGGTGGGTTATGGCCCAATCTCCCTATATTCTTCCATCCATAGGAAAGGCCCGTGCCCCAGCAGTGGGGACATTAGAAGGGCTAATGATGATGATGATGATTTTCTTTGTAATTTTTTTAAATCCTCCCTGTATTTTTAGGAAAGCCTAGCCATACAGCCATGTCTTTAGTATACTTATTTCTTATTGATACGAATAAATGAGTGAGTGAAATTAATTTTACATCACACATTTTAACGCATCTAGGGAGTGCTTGGCGCGAATCGAATGGTAACAGAGTTCATGATGGCTACTGATGAGGTGGTGAAAACGACTGTAAAATTTTTATTGTCAAACACATCATAACACTTTTATTTCAATGTCACAATGGAACGTCAGCACGGATCCTTGTGCATCAAAACATCACCACTTTCATTGCACAAAATCCTCTATGAAACAATTTTTGAATTATCCAAAATATATCAGACTAACACCATTGAAACGCCCCAAACACAAAATTTTTTCTCTCACACAAACTCGTAAACTTTTTTTCAAAAAAAGTAGTGATGCGCCAACTAGTCGGTAAAACCAACTATCCATCCGACCATTTTTGTAGTCGGCGACTAGTCGATAAAAAGCGCCAACTAACACACATCTTACTTTCTATGTGTTTCTCAATAAAATATATAGGTACAGAGTTAGTTGTATTTACAACACCAGCAATTAAAGGGCTGGTGGTGATGATGATGATTGATCGATTGGATTAAGATATTCAATCACTCACTTGCTCGGGTCGTAGTGTTTGGACCGCTTTATGTAGTTGAACGGGGCTATCTGCATGTCCCCAAACAGAGGTACCACTTCTAGATTCTGAAAAAAAAAACAACTTTGTGAAGTAAAATAAAATAAAAAAAATATAAATGGTCAAAGGGGTGGAGAAGACCGGCATACTTTTCTAAAATGTAAGTTTAACTGAACTTATTAAATTGAGAACGCTTTCTAAAGTGACTTACAGTAAAGCGCCAAAAGTCCATTCCCACCTCAATGGTTATAATATTCGCTGCACGTTTTATGAAACTGGGAATGGACTTTTGAATTCGACCGTACATATATATTTTTTACACGGGTCCTATGAGTCATGGGGCTTAACTCCTCGTCCTCATCCACCTCCTCGTCCTCATCCACCTCCACCTCCACCTCTGCCTACACCTTCGGGGATATACGCGCGATTTAAGTATGTATGTATATTAATAAGTAACCTTACCTTAAAGATCCTGTCGATACGGTCCAGTCGTATCTTCTTTTTCTGGTCCAAGCGATTGATGTTGCACACGTCGGAGTCCATCAGAAACAAGCCGAAGCCCATGACCTGATTGAGAAGAAGTGGCGGTTAAAAACTAACCAAATATCTTCTTCTCCCTGCCCTGTTCCCAGTGTATCTGGGGCCGGCGCAGTATGTTTCCTCTTCCATTCATATCGGTCAGACGTCATCGAGCCATCCACTCCCTTTTGATTCATATCATCCATCACACCATAAAGGTGCTAGTAATGAATGAATGTATAGAAAAGATACGGAACGGACCATGTCGAGAGTCCGATGAACGGAAAGGGTGATTAGAATAACAACATTCCAATCCAACTGCTCAAGGTTTTGGCTTAGGTTTTACAGCAGGCCGCCTGCCTGACACCAACCCTCTTTGGGTATGCTGTTGTTGGTCTACACGGAGCAATCTCCCTTACTCGACTTTTACGACACCTATGGGATGAGTCGGGGCTGGCCCATTCTTCGTCATTTGTTCGCTCCCAGGCCAGCAAAGAAGAAAACAAGCCAAATATATATTCCTATAAACCACAAACCAGGCAAGGCATTCCAACTAAAGCGGGTACTATTGCATATAATATTTTCCATACATCCAAGGAGACAGATGGGAATGTCTGTGTACATGAGTAATGGGATTTGCTTTACCTTGACCAGCATATGCTTCTCCGATGGCGTCAGATACATCTTGGTCTCGAACATGTGAACGCAGATGTTCACCACATCAGCCAGCAACTCTTCATAGCCTGCCCAAAGGGATTTAATATAAAAAACACTTTTCTCACAAAGGTAGTGTGAAACTCACATGTGTCAGTATTTATTTAGTTTACCTATGTAACAGTAGTAACACGAATTATTATTATTATTTATACTTAACCATGTTGTGTTCACTAATACAGGATTGTTGTCTTTTCCTTGTTACTGAGATAATCGTTTTAAATTGTATTGATGACAATCTGTAAGTTAATTTTTCGAAACAATTCCAATTTATTTTCTTTGTACTGTAAGTACTCTGTTACGACACTATTTATTGGACATTCAAGTCCAAGATTTCAACCTGCCCGGCTAGCATGACCACCGAAACACGTCATGATATAGTCATTTATCGCTTTGAACTGTCTAAAGCTCATAGATTTTTGACAGTTCAAAGCGATATATGGCTAAATCATGTCGTGTTTCGGTGGTCATGCTAGCCAGGCTGGAAAACCTCTAGTTTAGTTAAGCTGGGCCTTTTACGCACTTAGCCCCCTGATTGGGCCATTGTACGTGTCTCCATATATCGCACTGCTCCAACTGGTCTGCCACTCTCCTGCATTCTATATTCACGTGCTGTGGTGTTTCTTCTACCTCCATGCATCCTCTGCATAGAGGACTGTCTGTCACCCCAATGGTAGATAGGTGTTTGTTTAGGGGACAGTGGCCAGCTATTATGCATATCGCCTTTCGGAGCTTGTCCCTGTTTAAACTTATGAGGTTGCGAGCAAATCTGTTTTGATGCCACCGGAAATGCATTCT
Organism: Cataclysta lemnata; assembly: GCA_963931975.1. Classification (NCBI taxonomy): domain Eukaryota; kingdom Metazoa; phylum Arthropoda; class Insecta; order Lepidoptera; family Crambidae; genus Cataclysta; species Cataclysta lemnata. Next base: position 2,277,657 of record OZ008359.1, read on the forward strand.
TAGTTTGCTTACACCCGTCACTGTTTGTCCATTCTCTAAGGTGGATTTCTTCAGTGCAAAACCTCTGAGACTCACCGTTGATCTTCTCCAGGGCATCCTTGACGGTGTCTCTGATCTTGTTCTGGGTGGCGAGGAACATGGAGAGGTTCTGGGACTCCTGAAGGCTCTGGCTGTCAGACATCACCTTGAGGAACTGCGCCGCCCTGAGCAAGTAAGAGAGGGGCATATCAATACAAATACTTACTCACACTTCACTTTTTTATGGTCAGAAGTTCTCTTACATAATCGCACCTGATGGCAAGCAACGATAAGGGCCGAAGATGGAATCGAGCTTCACCTAGAACCCTCAACCACATAGAGGCGTGCTATCTCAATCACACATTGTCGGAACACAATAATGCTGTTAACATTATTATTATGGCGACAGATTTTGATAAGATGGTGGTAGCTAGGCTAGGCAGCTAGCCAGGCAGACTTAAAAACAGTCCGACCAACAACCGAACCGAGTAACTGGTGATCTTAATCTCGTTGGACGAACCATTAGACCACGGAGGCGGTCGAATACATATTATTATAAGAAAGAGGCTACTTAAAAAGGAGAAAGAAAGAGAAAAGAGAAGTTGAAGTCGAGGAGCGATATTTATGGAAGAGGAAAGATACTGCGCCGACCCTAGATAGACTGGAAACAGGGCAAAAAGAAGATATAATTAGGTTGGTAGCTGAATTTATACCCCCATATACAGAAACGCTACTCAAAGTTTGAGCCCTGCTTAAATGTTAATTTAAGTATTGTCTAAATTGACGTTCTTCTATACAAATTCCGACAGGTATTGTCTATAGGCAGTGCTCAAAATTTGAGTAGCATTTCAGTATTTGGGGCTCATACACGCAGAATAAACCCCACTCACCTCCTATACGTGGAGTAGTCGTTCTTCACGCTGCTCTTCATGTTCTTGAGCTCGTCGAGTACGGCGAACATGTTCACGAACTTGCCCAGCGTGAGCAAGTACGCCTCGGAGACGAAGTCGCGCCGCTTCTCCGCGTGGCATAGGCGGCGCACCTCGCCGCAGAAGCGTTCGATGGCTTTTCGCTGGAATAAAACATTGTAGTGGTAGAATAAAACATTGTAGTGATAGAATAAAACATTGTAGTGGTAGAATAAAACATTGTAGTGGTAGAATAAAACATTATAGTGGTGGAATAAAACATTATAGTGGTGGTCTATTCGATTTTAATTTTAACATTATATAATTTCGAAAAAGAATTTCGAAAAATTATGATCTTGAGGCGGGAATCGAACCCGCGTCCGCTGCTATCCTAGAATAAGAATTTCTAACCACCAAAATCTGTGTACTAATTTTTCTAACATTTATATAATGTTAAAATTAAAATCGAATAGTTTATAAAGCAAACCCAAGCTTAACCGATCGCACGGTATTTGTAAAAATATCTGCTTTGGAATGTTTGAAATTTATTTATACATTGCGAGGGTACCCGTTGGCTTACAACGTGAAGTGTAAAGGTTAGAAGAATTTCTGCAAGTTAATTAGTGTCTTGGGTGGCCGAGCGGTCAGACACCTGTCCGGATAGCAGCGGACGCGGGTTCGATTCCCGCCTCAAGATCATAATTTTTCGAAATTCTTTTTCTAACCACCAAAATCTTTGTACTAATTATTCTAACATTTATATAATGTTAAAATTAAAATTAAATAGTTTATAAAGCAAACCCAAGCTTAACCGATCGCACGGTATTTGAAAAAATATCTGCTTTGGAATGTTTGAAATTTATTTCTACATTGCGAGGGTACCCGTTGGCTTACAATGTGAAGTGTAGAAGAATTTCGGTAAGTTAATTAGTGACTTGGGTGGCCGAGCGGTCAGGCACCTGCCCGGATAGCAGCGGACGCGGGTTCTATTCCCGCCTCAAGATCATAATTTTGCGAAATTCTTTTTCTAACCACCAAAATCTTTGTATTATAGTGGTGGATTAAAACATTGTAGTGGTAGAATAAAATATTGTAGTGGTAGAATAAAACATTATAGTGGTGGAATAAGACATCGAAGTGGTAGAATAAAACATTATAGTGGTGGAATAAAACATTATAGTGGTGGAATAAAACATTGAAGTGGTAGAATAAAATATTATAGTGGTGGAACAAAACATTGAAGTGGTAGAATGAAACATTATAGTGGTGGAATAAAACATTGAAGTGGTAGAATAAAACATTGTAGTGGTAGAATAAAACATAAAAGTGGTAGAATAAAAAATGTAGTGGTAGAATAAAACATTGAAGGTTCGTTAGGTTGGTCATAGGATGGGTGACCAAATATTTAGTATCTCGAGTTCTTCCGGGCTTCGGAAGGCACGTTAAGCTGTTGGATAGTTGGAGCATATGTAGGTGGCATAAGATTAGAGTAACTTTGCTACCCATTACTCATTGCTGTCTTAACCCTTAGTTGCCTTGTGCCATATCCGCGGGAGAGATATGGGTGTAGTGACAATTTTATTCTGCTCTTCCGTCACCGCACGACACACAGACACAGGGAAATACATTTATCCAAATTCTAATGCTGGTTTCAATGACCGTGTGAGCAGAATACAATTGTCACCACCCCAAATCTCTCCCGCGGGTGTCGTACACTAAGGGTTAAAACAGTGATGAGTAATGGGCAGTAGCATTCCTCTTATACCACCTAGCAATGTACTGCGACTTTCATGCCCGATAAATGTCAATAAACTCGCCACCTCGAGACCTAACGTAATTGGCGAAACATAGGTGTGAATTCACCTCTGCCTACTCTTTCGGGGATATAGGCGAGATTTATGTGTATGTAACAAAATCCGCCATCTTACCTGGAAGTACATGAACTTGAGCAGCTTGTCCACCTCAGGCGCCAACACTTCCACCGTCCTCTCGTAGATGTGCACACGGTCCGGCTGCTCGTTGGACCTCGGCTGCGGTATGGCACGGCTGCAACATCTCCAGGTGTACAGCATCACGGCATGCGCATTCCCTTCCTCTAGCAGCTCGTTCTGTAGTGCAAAGACAACAATCATCATCATCATCACCAGCTCTTGTGGGGTGGACAGATGATGTAAGTAAAGCAATGTTAAGTTTCATTGGTACTAATGGGGCATTCACCCATATTCAATCAACTATCGGTTGCTTTCGTCTCATCATTGCCAGCCCTTTAATGTTCCCACTGCTGAGGCACAGGCCTTCCCAATGGATAGAAGAATATATGGAGAATGGACTATTTACCCTCACTGGAGACAATGTATTTCTGGTCATCTATCCAATGACCAGCCTTGGCGAACACTGCTCAATTTACATAATCGCAGGCAGGCATACTTAGCCAATGCTACCAAGCTCTATGTGGTTTTAAATTACACAAATCTGATCTGAAGGTGTAGCAAATCATATGAAATACCATATGATTATAATCATTCAATGTAAGGGAATAAATTGTAATTTTCCATACCAAGTTAGCATGAACCGTTGCCTCTTCGATATATTTTGCAATACCAGTAACAAAACCATTGCGATCTTCAAAATTTGTGTCGAAGTTGGCTTGGTACAGGATAGAACAGGGTGCTGCCTCGATACATGGTTGCTCATCTGAAAGGAAACTTTACACTACAAATTTAAAATAAAACAATCCCCCCCCCCCTTCCTGAGACCATGGTCACTATAATTGAAATGTTAAAAAATATATACATACATACATACATACGTCACGCCCTTCTCCCACAGGGATAGGCAGAGATCACTTCCTTCCACTTGCTACGATCCTTACATACTTCTTTCGCTTCATCCAATCTCATCAATCTCTTCATGCATGCCCGTCGGTTTCGGGTACTCTTGACCTGGCCCTTTTTCAATAGACTTTCAATTTGATTATGAAAGATCCGCCTAGGCCTTCCCCTTGCCATTTCTCCATTCACTTTCGCCATGTAAATCCTTTTTGTCATTCTCCTTTCATCCATTCTTTCGACGTGACCAAACCATGCGAGCATCCCTTTCTCAATCCTTGTCATTACATCTTCTTTCAAACCACACCTTTCTCTTATCACACTGTTATACAATCGGTCGCTCAGCCTTACTCCAGCCATGCTCCTCAACGCTCTCATTTCTACTGCATTTATTCTACTTTCATGCTTCTTCTCCCATACCCAACTTTCGCTTCCATACATTAATGTCGGAACCAGCACTCCGTTATGAACAGCCATACGAGCCTTTCTGGACACGCTTTGGCTGTTCATAAAAGTGTGCAAAGCCCCGTTTACCATATTCCCAGCTTTCACCCGCTTTTCAATATCACTATCACACTTTCCATCTCTCGTAAATACAGATCCTAAATATACAAACTCTTTCACTTGTTCAACATTCTCACCCGCAATCTTAATTTCACACTTCGTCATTTGTTCATCCCTTTCAAAAACCATAACCTTTGTCTTGCTTACATTTACTTTCATACCTTTCTCTGTCAAAGCTTCATGCATAACTGTTACCATCTCCTGCAAATCTGTTTCTGATGATGCTAATATAACCTGGTCATCAGCGTACAGCAGACATTTGATAAGTAACTCGTTCATTCGTAATCCACAATCAAATTCTTTTAGTCTCGTCAGACAATTATCCATGTATAAGTTGAACAGCCATGGTGACGCTACACATCCTTGTCTCACACCTGTACCGATGCGAAACGACTCTGTGTATGCGCCATTTATCCTAACACAAGCGTTCGAATCCTCATAAAGAGATTTCAACGCCTGTATCAGACTGCTGTTCACCCCATACATCGACAAAATCGACCACAGTTCATTCCTCACCACTCGGTCATAAGCCTTTTCTAAGTCTACGAAAGCGCAATATACTCGTTGGCTTTTAGCCAGAGATTTCTGAGTAATGCATCGTAGAGAAAAGACTTGATCCGTACATCCCATTCCCTTCCGAAATCCTGCTTGCACGTCCCATATTCTATCATTAGTCTCTTTCATAATCCTTTCAATCAGAATCTTTGCATACAATTTGCCGACAACACTGAGAAGGCTAATACCACGGTAATTTTTGCATTCCAGCTGCGACCCTTTACCTTTGTACAGTGGCACAATGACGGCTTTACGCCAGTCTTTTGGTACTTGGCCACTTACCCAACAAAGGTTCAAAAGGCGGTGCAGCTGCTTAGCAATGGTATCCTCACCAGCCCTCAGCATCTCAACCGATATCCTATCACACCCTGCTGCCTTTCCTGCTCTCATACCTTTCAATGTTTGCACAATCTCATGCATACTTATTTCATTCTCATTCAAATTTTCTTCCACATGATTAGCCTGGGACTGGACTATATCATCTGACCTTTCAAATAAACTCTCGAAATATTCCTTCCACCTATTCAGCACTCTTTCTTCGCCATTCAAAACACTTCCATCCTTGTCTCTGACTCGTATCAACTCCGAGTTTGCGCTCTTTCCTCGAGCTGTCCGTACAGATTTCCAAAAAACTTTAATGTTATTTTGGAAATTGTCAGAGATTTTTCTATCAAACTCATCTTTTCGTTCATCTTTCTTTCTATTCACTACACTCTTCACTAACAAATTCAATCTTTTATATTTCTTTTTCGCTTCGTCTACATCCGCCATTGTCACCTTACATATCCTTTGGTCAGCTCTCTTTGCTAACCAATCTTGCCAAGCTTTCTTCTTATCTTTCGCTACCTTCTGTACTTCTCCATCCATCCATTCACTCTTCTGTCTCTTTCCTTTCCCTCTTTTCGCCACACCGCATACTTCAGTAGCTACATTTACAACGTCATCTTTAAAAACCTTCCATATGTCTTCTATCTCAGCTACTGAATCTACGTCAGATTCAATTAACCTTTCATTCAACTTTCGCACATATTCCTCATGCACCTCTTGCAAATTTTCTACTTTTATCCTTTCCAGGATACTTATAGGGGCCGTGGTACGGTGCCGCCATCGTTTAAACAGACCACTTATTCGGCTAACTACCAGGAAGTGGTCTGAGTAAAGACCGCTACCTCGGAACACCCTTGTATCCTGAACCTTGCTTCTCAATCTTTCATCCACAATCACAAAATCAATCATACTTTTCGAGTATTCATCCTCTCTTGTATACATATGGATCCTCTTGTGGGCAAACATCGTATTTGTCACTAAGAGGTTCCATTCCAAACACACATCTAACAAGCTTTTCCCATTCTCATTAACTCTTTCATCCCCAAATTTACCTAATACCTTTTCATATCCATCTCGCTTTATTCCTACCCATCCGTTAAAATCACCTAACATTATAATTCTCTCATTCTCCTTGCACTGTTTCAGGCAATCTCTCATGCTATCCCAGAACTCCTCCTGACTTGTAAGGTCTGTTTTGGACCTACTCGAACCTAAATCTGTAGGTGCATATACACCGAGGATGAAGATTCGAGTAAGCCCAACCTTCAACCTAAGCCAGAGGAGCCTGGGACTCACGCACTTATGTTCAGTCACACACTCTGCCATTCTATTGGAAAGTAGGACCCCAACGCCCTGTTTGCCTCTGCTGGATCCGGGAACTCCAGACCAGTATGCTGTATAAGGGCCATGTTCGGTGGTGTCACTACTTTTCCTTTTCGTCTCATTCAAACACAACACATCAATATGCCTTTTATTCATAATCTCGCATACTTCATCTATCTTACCTTGCATTCCTCCTCTAACATTCAACGTAGCAAAGCGGCTCTCCGTGAACCACTTTCCGCCCCCGCGAGGTCCGTGACGTGATGGGTGGCGAACCACATCGCCGCCATTTTTATGGATAATTTTACGAAATTCCATTGCGTCCCCACGAGAAGCTAGGGAAAAGTTTGTCGGCCCTGGCAGAGCCCCGCATGCCAGGGTAAGGCTAGCCTTTTTCTGGGTTCGCCTGCTCCCAGGGCTTAGGCACGCTTGAGACTAGGCTCGCCCCTAGCCACGCATTCACAGGCACGGCAGACCCTGGATTGGCGGAATGGAAGGGAAAAGAGGAGACAGGGTAGGATAAGGTCTAAATATGAAAAGGACGTGGAATTTTGGGTAGGAAAGGGACAATTAGGATACTACTGACTCGGAGAGGATCTTTGGGAAAAAAGTCGTAGTAGCTCGGGAATCCGGGGTCGCATACCCGTGTGCACTTAGAGATGTGTACCCCCTTAAGGGTGCACTGTGCACCCCTGAATCATAAAAAATATATAATATCTTAAATAATAAAAATGCAATGCTGCCGGGCTAGCATAACTACCCAAACATGATATGATATAGCCATTTATCATGGAGAACTTACAAAAATCATTGGATTTTGGACAGTTCAAAGGGATATGATATAGCCTTAAATGCTTATTCAATTATGCAATTCAGGCTTATTCAAGTGCTAAAATCCAATGTTTTTTGACTGTTCAACGCGATAAATGGCTATATCATATCATGTTTCGGTGGTCATGCTAGCCGAGTAGATGCTTGGCTGGCTTATCAAATATAGCATAGTAAATAGGGAACAATAATTGTAACATTTTACGGCATATTTGTTTGATGACAAAGCATATAACGCCCAAAACAGTAAAACACACAAATGTTTTTAGGTTTCATAGATAGATAATACATTTTCCTTAATACACTACACATTGTTCAGTTAAATGGTAGGGTAGAGATTAAGCATTATATGGGTAGTTGACACTGTTGACAAACAAATACCAAGTAATAATTTTAAGAGACTAAAATATTCCTACATTTTTAACTGTAGCAAATTATCCAGAGGGGAAGGTGATTCATAACTTACTTCAAATAAACTTAATACCAAATACCTGGTAATGTAAGCTCGTCCAACACATCCACGTTGCTGAGAGCATCCGAAAGAGACACCTTTTCACTCACAGACATGTTTTGGTGATTTAAAATGCGAAATTAAAACTTGAATAGGCACGGTGGCCGGATGTATCAATAACAACACCTAAATAGCAACTATTGTTGTTACTGAAACTTGTCCAAGCACAGCAACATTAGAAATAGAAATAAACGACATGCGAGATTGATTGCAAACCTTAATATTCCATTTATTTTACTTATTTTAGTAAATACAGATATTAAAAAGTCTAAAACACAATTTATTTATTGACTGACTGACAGTAAGTAAATAATCAAACATAGATTAAAAATATAAAATTATATTAATACAATAACCGATAATATCATGTCTCATATATAATTATAAAATATAAACATACTTAACCTTAAAATAAATTCAACTTAAACTTAACTTTAACTCAAAAAAGTAATTTCTATCGTAAACAGTTTTACTTTTAGACGCTGGATCTATGTGAGTTTAAAAATTAATAAAGGAAAAATTATTTAATCGAATACCGGTTAATAGTAATTCGACATGGTGCAGCACAGTGACCTACGCCCATCCCCATCCTACGCCCAATTAAATTTCGTCCAGAAACTGCATGCTGCTTTCATCTTAAAAAGTATTTACTTACTAATATATTAACGAATAAATATTTACTTCACCGATAATAAAATTATTATTCAACTGAAACTTCGTAATTTGTATGCCTCTTTTTTATTGAAGGACCTAAGCTGTTGATTAAGAACGGAAACCTTAGGACCCTCTCGAACCTTGCATTTGGGCACCTGCCCCTATAGCGCAACATGTAGACAAAATCTTTCGGGGAAAGAAAATATTTTCCCCTCGCTCTAGCGCACTAAATCCCGAGACAAAACACTGTTTCTGTACAGCAGGCATCTCCCAAGGGAGTATCGCTGCCCTTAGTGAATTGAGCCTCGCAGGACCATTCTTATCGGACAGGAGCTCAGAGTTTACTCCGAGGTAATCAGTCACAATGACGTGGAAACTAATGATCTTAAATTTAGAATAATAAGTTGCCCCGATATGCCCCGACAAATATTGTTGTCAGTGTGTATCGTAAAATACGTCAAGAAGGAGGTTAAACTCCTCTGAGGGTGTAAATCTATTGCAATCGTCAATTTTAAAGCGCGTCGTAGATTTGACCGATTAGTTGATACATACCAGATTGATACTTTTACCTATAGATTTTTTCTCTTTGTCACTTATATTAATATTACAACGTTTTTATAGGGGTTTCCAATAGGACTATACGGCGAATCATAGGTGAAAGCGTATCGAATCATGGTATATTTTCCACCCCTTGTAAAAAATAGGTTCTCCTATTTTTTGAAAGAAAAAATCAACTTGATTTAGAGTTAGTTAAAATTAAATAAAATAATTTTACATTGTTGATGTAGAAGATTGGCGTAAAAGTTGTGAACTTGTAAAAACAAAATTGAAAATGATTTTATAGAACAAGATTGATTAATAGAGATGCTGGAAGAACGCTATAAAATAATTACCACTTTATTTTCCTCTACAGATCCTGAAGAGCAAGATATGCATGTGGAGTTTTTAGAATCGTTCTCTAGTTCTGATTGAAGATGTTCATGACATTACTTTTATGGTGGCAACATGTTATAGATGGCGCCATACTTCATACAAGTAGCGATAACACCTGCTAGATATAGCAACAGCACGCCGTATGCTGTGCTAAAGTGTTACAAGTTGGTTATTATCTACGATACTAGATGGCGCTGAGACCGAACTGCATCGCGCTATTGTTTTTTCTTTAATATTTCATAAGTTATTTGCACATTTATTGTATTTTAAGATTTCATTCTTCCGTGCAATATACGCACAATTTTAACAGTACATGTGAATTTATTGCATTGCATTCTCACCCTTAGACCATCGTTTACAGAAGATTAAATCTAGTTGTATAATAAAATTTCAAACAACACTTTAATAGTATTATTGCCCTTCTCAATCGTGTTCTAGTTTATAAATGATAACAATCATAATAATTATATATTGTTTGATTTTAATTTCAACATTATATAAATGTTAGAAAAATTGGTGCAAAGATTTTGGTATTTCTACATAAATCCGTTGTCTTATTTGAATATGTAAGAATTTCATCAATTTAATTAGTGTCTTGTTTGGCCGAGCGGTATAGGCCTGCCCGGATTGCAGTGGACGCGGGTTCAATTCCCGCATCAAGACCATAATTTTTCGAACTTTTTCTGACTACCAAAATCTTTTGTACTAATTATATCTTAACCTAGTATGAATAATTACTGCTACGTCTGAAAAATAAATAAAAATTAAAAAGTATCAGGGCCATTTTTTTTTTTCCAATTTGCCATGAGCTTCTGGTAGATCTATATTGACCGGTACTAAATGGAACCGTACGACCTCAATCTCACCTGACGAAAAACTTTAATGAGGCGGGATGCCTAAGATGACAAGTGGGCATTCTATTTTAACGAATAGAATACAAATGTCAATGTTTAACAACTACATACATACATAAATCACGCCTATATCCCTGAAGGGGTAGGCAGAGGTGAACACTTCGCCAATCATGTTAGGTACCATGTAATTGGTGGCGAGCTTATTGCCATTTATCGGTCACAAAAGTCGCAGTACATTGCAAGTGGTACAAGAGGAACGCTGATGCCCATTCCTCATCACTGATTTATCCACAACTAGGTACTTATATTCTTCCATTTGACACGACGATCGTTGTGTTCTCAGTTTCATACATTTGTGTTCTATTCGTTCGAATAAATTGGTCACTTGTCAAGAGGGGCTGGCCATACGCTTCTGTATAGGTAGCTAGCGAGGGATCACGCGGAGTGATTCTGAAAGACCATCTTGAAAAGTAGTCCTACGTTTTACACACCCCTCATCTTCACGTGTGAACGGTCAACAAAAAAAATTCACAGTCATCAATATCCGTGAAAATATTTATTTTAACAAATATGTACTTAGGTTAAATCTTAACATAATAACAATAAGTGATAAAATCAGCACGTACCATCAGAAAAGTTCTTCTGTTCGACATTTCACTAAATTAGGGTCAAAAAGTGGTCGAGCTAGAACTTCCCTGCGAGATACAAAATAAAAAATAATAAAACCATAACGTATTTAAATGAGAAAAAAATCTTCAAAAAGGCGCTACCTCGCGAATATTCAACATTCTCAGTAAGGATTTACTTCTATGTTTCCTACTACATACTGTTGTTCTGACTTTCAATAATCAATAAAGTAATTCATAAGGACCAACACATGAATAGTAATCCAAAGATGACCTTTCTATCAGTTGTATAATCAAATGGAAGATTATTTAAAACCCAAACCAGATTTAAATATTGGAAGAGCAATAAACCAGTTTAATAAACAAATAATTTCCACTAAGTCTCTTTTGTTACGCCAGCACACTCTACTGTTATCTTTTTTCCTCGTGCCTAGAAGTCATATCTATCTCTCTCCGTCTATGCCGAAAAAATCCTTCAACCCCAAAAAAAACAACATTTATAGAAAATATTTGTACTTATAAGGACAATAGCAGATGTAACTACCTACTTAATTTTGTTTTCAATATTGTGGTTACCTACAGACAGCAAGGTTACAGCGCCACCAACTTATCTGATCAGGCGGCGAAAATTAGAACTACTATTTACCCTTTCGGTTTTGACACTCCTATCTATCCTCTTTGTACACCATTAGCGCCACCACCAAAGGATCAGTTAAGTTTGTCGCGCTGTACTGAAGTTTTGTTGGCTGGCATTTTTTGTTAAATAACTAACATTATCAAAGGATAAAGTTAATTATAATCTGTTCCGAATACAAAGTCTTTTTTGACAGCTGTCAATCCCTTAATAAAACACTTGAGTCTGGTGAAATATCCTAATACGAATCGAATCCTAATCGAAATTGCTGTCTGTACAATAGCACGTTGCCATTCATAAAAGAAGAAGAATATCCTAATATTAATTCGAAAGTGAAATTGTTTGTTACGCTTTCACGCCTAAACCACAGACGGTTTTAAAACTTCTTACACCAAAAAGCTACATGAGCGAGTAAGATGTTTTTTTTAATTAGAAATCGCTGCAAAAATTACAACAATGCAACCCAAGGTATCAAAAATTGGCCCAATGACAATTATTTGATTGCCGTGCGCTGTCATTTTGTAATGTCTAATGATTATTACTTTGACAGTGTCTTAAGGACATCAACGGGAGCGAAGACGCGGCCGCGGGTAAAGGCTATTAATGAATAAATGCCATTAACCAAAGATAAAGATATTCCTCTGCTCTCTCTTGTTACACAGTGAAGTATGACAGACGGATTTGTCAAAAAGCATGTCGTATTTGAAACAGAATATAAACCGTTGTGTAGAATTTTGAAACAGAACAATTTCTCCAACTGCTACCCTGACGACCACAATCCAAACAGCAAAGGTTTCTTTCGTAATGGCTTTTTAGTTGCGCTATATATTTGGTCACCATCCAATGACAAACATTGCTTAGTATAAGCGATCGCAGAACGCCAACCACTGTCCCATCGATCTCAGTCATATGGTTATTGACTACAGTGCGTCCACAGTTATTTTACCCCTGACACTTGTCATTATCCTGCTCTAACATATGGTAATGTCATATTAGTATCCTTCTCTCACATAAAACGGAAATGGAAACGTCAGAGGTAAAATAACTGTGGACGCACTGTAGGTGCCTACTTTTTTTTGGTTATTTTTACACTATTCAATTTATTTACAGCGATTGCAGTACACAAGGCAGCAAAATCCAAACCACATCACTCACATAGAAAATCAATATACAATACATAGTACATTTTATAAAGGGGCATAATAGTTTGAGCTGTACCTATAAATATTATTAAAGGTAAATACAGACATTAGTTATTGGAGTCACCAAATATTCATGTGAGTGATGTGACTGACTGACTGAAAAAGGCGTTATAATTTATTATTCAATCAACACCAGCCAATCTACAAAAAGGTCCCACACCTGACATCAGATACACTTTTAAACATATTTAACACCAGTACTAAAAACCAATATTTAAATTAAAATTCCATTTCAAAAATTATACAATTTTTACTACACAATACAATTTTAATTTGACATAAGTACTCAAAATTAAATTCAGAAAAAAAAACAATATTTTTGAAAAAAAAAAATCTATAAAGAATGGTACATAACCCTGTAGCCTTTATAGGGACACATTATATTTTAACCCTTTATAGGGACCAGTGGTAATAGTTGCTACTATAATTTCAAGTTTAGTAATTTCTTAGTTACAAAAAAGGCATGCATTGCCTATAATGGGTTAAGTGAATATACTATAATGTGGGTGTTAGTTTACCTCTGACGCAGAATGTGTAATTCGCAAAATGAGCACTCACCTAAAAATGTCCATTTCGCAGAATGTGCATTTCTCACAAGAGGCACTTCTCATAATGTGCATTTCTCAAAATGAGCATTTCGCAAAATGCGCACTTTGCAAAATGTGCACTTTCCTAATTTATGTCTAAATGGCCTGTATAACAAAGGTAAGTCCAAAAATAAAAAATATATGGTTCTATGAGGGTACTGGGTATTTAAAATATAATAAACACTTTTACAAAGTAATTTAATTAATTAATTTAGTTAAACAGACTGGTTTTTGATTGTCAATTATATATTTCTACGTAGAACATAACAGATATGTAATTAAAACGGGAATATCTCTCTGAACAAGAAAAATTGGGTTAAAAGGACATTTTTTTACTGTGTAAAATTGTATTGTTTTATGTATGTATGTAAAATTGTTTATAATATTTTAAATACCTTAGTTAAGACATACATTTTCCTAAGATATGACATTTAGTCATATCTTAGGAAAGTGCACATTTTGCGAAGTGCACATTTTACGAAGTGCGCATTTTGCGAAATGCTCATTTTGAGAAATGCACATTCTGCGAAATGCTGATTTTTAGGTGAGAGCTCATTTTGCGAAGTGCACATTCTGAATCAGACCCCCTCTGCCTACCCCTTCGGGATATAGGCGTGTATGTATGCACTATACTTTTTATACAACAAAAATCATAAAAAAACGAATTATTGACATCGCTTTTTGGCTTCAAAGAGTCATTAGCATGCATAGTGACGAAGTCTTCCACTTAAATATTAAAATGAATTGGTACTAAGCGCCAAAGGAAACCTGTAATGTGGTCCGAGCACTTTATAGTGCCGTTGACCAAACTTCAAATTCACAAAAATAGGGACAACATTAGATTTTAACACGTCTTACTTATACTGCTATACTCGAATATGGCAACACAACCCAAATGCTACCATTGCCATAGATAATAAAAGTGTTAGTCTAACTTTGACGTGTAATTAAGGCTCAAAACGCACTAGTGGCATAGAGCATTTGTATTTTACATGAATTAAAAAAATAGATAAAATATTGGTGTCTTCATTTAGGGTCTAATATACCTTCATAATAAAAGTATGTTGAAAATATGCAATGTTGTAAATTTGGAAGCGTCCCTCGCACTGTTAGGCATATAAATACGCACGTTTAAATAGCACATCGTTCGCTTGTAGCCAAAAAACAGCCAGCCAGCGGCTGCAGCGTTCAGAGAGTGGCACCCTAACAACTTGCCCAAAGGTGGATTTATACGCGCCGTTTTATAGACTAATTAATAAAAATATATTTGCATTGCAATAAAATTTCAATGGCCTCACCAACTCTCGCTGTCTCTGATGTTGAATTACATAATGTTAACACAAAGGAAAAAACTTTACTATACTTTCGCGAAAAGTATACAGCTACCTACACGAATGACCCCTGTATTACACCATTGACCATCGGTTACCACAGTATGCAATATTTCTAAGTCGACCTTGGGCTTTATGTCAAGCATGAAGCAAGTCAAAGTTGACTATCAATTGGCAATTTTGTATAAATGGTCTAACATGACGGTATGTTACAGGAGTCATTAGGACAGGGTTTTTTGGTGGCCTTAACATACAATACAAAAATGTATCTAATATCTCCAAACCATCATAAAAAATTTATAATATACAAGGAAGGCATTTTCAAACTACTGTCCAAAAGGATATTGGCAAACAAATAATCAAAAAGCAAAGCTGCCTGTGTTAATAACCAACTTATCTGGTCAGGTGGCGAAAATTGGAACTACAATTTACACATAGATTTTGACATTCTTTGTTCATCACTAGCACCACCACCAACTGACTAGATGTTTTTGTTTATCAATAAATATTTACAGTTATGGATCTTGTATTTTTTTATATTTTTTTCTACTTTTAGCTCATGTCCATACCAAACATTAACATTTGTTTGATTTAATAATAAATTAATGATTATTCAAACATTTTTTTTAAATTTACCCTTAAAATTTTATTTTAATTATTTAATTTGAACTTGAGTGCCATTGTTGCCATTGAAGAAAACAGTCATTATGAAAAAACCTCCCTTTACAAAAACTTTAATCCCTAAAGGAAATATAACCATTGCAATAGCAATAACATACAAACTTAATTGTTGCAGTTGTATCATTTTAAGACTAAACACAAAAACTTTTGTGCTTATATTAAATATTTATTTACTTATAATGACTTGGACACAAAAAATAAAGTCCTAAACCTCGCATACAGGTTATAATTACGCACTATACATATACACTTGTTTCAATCGTTAATAGAATTCAGAATTCTATTGGAACTTCCTGCATAACCACTTTATAACCTAAACTTTGTAACGGAGTCACACAGTTAACATTGTTCATATACACATTTGTCCCTTCCGTTAGCTCCACAACAGGAGCTGGAATTTCAAAGTCCACTGAGTTCATATAATCATCATTATCAGCAATATTTAAATCGTCAAACCCATTTTGGGGGATTTCATGCAAATTGTCAAAGTGTATCTCTGGTCTAGCATCATCAAATGGCATTTCCGGTATATTGAGACGTATACATTTATGGCTTTTTAATAGAGATGGCCACACAAACACTTCCTCGCACATGTTGCACCTAAGGCTTTCATAGTCACAGTGTTGTGTCTCAATATGGCGATTGAGGCAATAATTTGAGGAGTAATATTTACCGCACGTCTGAAACATATAGAAAAAAATTATATCAATATGTAAAATTCTTATAGATGGGTAACCAAAATTATATTTTCCTGAGTTCTTCCAACCTTTGGAAGGCATGTTAAGCTGTTGATCCTGGCTGCACCTGCAGTTGTTAATAACCACAAATTCGCAGTGCTAATGGCATACTCTTTCTATATTCTTCCACCCCAGGGATAGCCTGTACCCCAGCAGTGGGGACCTTATAGGGTAGATGATGACGAAATATTATTCTAAACCTAAAATAAATTTTCATATTTATATCTAAATCTAAAATTTAATTTTCATGTTTAATATAGTATGTATTATAGAAGTAGAAAATACACTTTTTAGTCAACAATGTTATATTTATAATAAACCATCTTGCAAAAACATGACAACAGTGTTCAATACATTAATTTCCTAACTATCATAATTGCATAACTAACCTGACATTGGTGTTTTGAAAATATTGTCTTTTTAATTGTTTTCTTGGGCTTAATGCTTTCCAAATATTGCTTGACAGTATCTTGATTTACATTTAATTTATTTAAAACAACACTAGGTTTCATATGCTCTGGTATTCCTTCTTTAATGTTGTATGTTTTCTTTTTATTTAACAAATTCTTACGGTGGACCAGAGGTTTAGCACCATTCTTCAAAAAATGAGACCATTTGTGTTGTAGCATATCTTGTTCTGTGTCAAATTTCTTCAGGCACTGATCACAAAAATAATAGTCTTTGTAACCTGTCATTGCACGATTGGCCAAGTCCGGTAGTAATTGCACATGGGCCTCTATTGCTTCTCTTTCCACAGAGCTTTCTTCGCAAAATTTGCACAAATAGAGTCTTTCATTGCCAAGGTTACGCATATCATACAACGTCGTTGGTCGTTTTTTCGAATGCAGGAAAGCAATATGGTGGGCCACTGCGCATTTCGTTTCAAATTGGTCCTTGCATATATCGCAAATAAAGAGCAAACTTAGATGTTCGTAGCTATGGTCTTTTAGGTCCATGAACTTAAAGAAACTACAGTTGCAAGTGGTGCATACTTGCTTCTTTACAACTCTACATACATTACGTCTGTGCTCCAAATACTTTGATCGATTTGCCAACAGCAAATGGCAAATGTTGCAGTGCAATTTTATGTGAACTTTAAAGAACGTTCTGTCAGCAAAACTCTTATTACAATAATGGCATATATAGCATTTCCGCTTTTTGTGCCGCTGTTTCATATGTGTTTTTAATAATTTATAATTTTCGAATATCTTAGTGCATTTCCTACATTTATGATACTCCTTGACTTCATGAACAATGATATGATCAGAAAATGATACACGCTTCTGGGGTTTGGCCTCTGGTTTATAAATTATCATATGCTTATTGTTTTGATGATTATGAAGCTTTTTTTCGGTGGCATATAACTTGTCGCAAATTTTACATTTGAAAGTGGCCATATCTAGATCCATTTCTAGAAGCTCCGAGGCCGATACGTCGGACCGTGATGAACTAACAAACGAATTTTGCAGTTTAGTTAAGTTTTCGCGTACAAGTCTGACATGACAGCCTTGCAATATTCTCGTCAGATGTAACTGGTTAAGGTTAAGGCTAAGGGAGATATCTATAAGTTTCTTGGCTGGCAAAAGAGTTTTAGTCCCATTTTTTAGGTAAGGCGTGATGTCGTAACGCGATAGCAGAACTCTCGGTACCTTAGTGAAACCCCTAAACGCCACGGTGGGGAGAATATCCTCAGTCTTTCCTGGAAAATTGTTATCAATCGAAGTGCTGTTTTTCCTCTTCCCTTTTCCGTGTCCTGGTATTTTGCTAAGTCCATTGTAGTTTTTGGACATATGAGCATAGATTTAAAGCAGGAAAATAAATTAAAGAAAAGAAAAAACCAAAAATGTCAACAACAATAAATGTCATAAATCGCAGAAAAACATTCAAGTTTCCAAAGACAACACAGAGAAACAAATCAGAGAAACAAATCAGTCTAGAGACGTGGCTTGTTTTTAGTGTTGTTTACCGCTTTTATCGCAAAAATGGACTGTTCAAAGATAATTATATAGTTCTCCCCAATGTAAAATATCTTGCTCAGGAGTATACCAGCATTAATCAACATCAAAAGACCCGCAACTTTTGTATAACTTTGATGTACCTCCGAGATATACTATACAATGGTAGAGTGTCCATAGTTCCTCTTCAATCTCTTCATCCTGTAGGCCTATTCGCTATCTTTTTTTTAACTTAAGAGTGATAATCACTGAACTATTTACTGATCCATTACTACTTTACTATAACGCTATTGTGACACTTGTCCTGTGAAAACAGTAATGATTAAGTAAATAGTTCTGTGATCATCACTTTCAACTGTCAAAAAAGTTAGCGAATAGGCCTACTGGTATGGTGATTTTATTTAAAAGTCCACTTCATCAGTCGCCTTCATGAAGCTCTCACTAGATACGTTTAAATTTGTGATACGGTTAATTGAATGTAAAATTAGAATTAAAATTACCAAAGAAATGGGTGTATGGGCTAGATTCCTTTGCTGTCTCTAAAAAGGGTGAATGTTTTACGTTTTTGCAGCTACGGGGGCTCCACGGGACGTGGACACATCTCCTTCGGGTGACAGAAAATGATTTTCTTTCGCTCTAACTCCCACTAAGTCCCGAGACAAAACACTGTCAAGTGGTGGAGAGAGACTTGTCCGCGTCCCCGTGCTAGAAGTGCAGGCTAGATAAGTCCGCGCGTGTGGGGTGGCACTGCTCGCTAACATTGACACTCCTAGACAAACAAAATAGGAGACGTAATTTTAGTTCCAATTTTGACCACGCGCGGACTTATCTGGCCCGCACTCTATGCCAGCCCCCGTAGCACGGGACGTGGACACATCTCCTTCGGGAGGAAGAAAATCTTTTCCTCTCGCTCTGCCTCGCACTAAATCCTGAGACAAAACACTGTCAAGTGGTGGAGAGAGACTTGTCCACGTCCCCGTGCTAGGCCCGCTGCTGCACTATTTTGAATTTGACGTTGACACAATTGACAGATTGTCGTTTATTTTGACGGAATTGATCACGTTTATTTCTTGGCAAAAAATTCCAATTCACTACTGCTAAGTCTTATTAGATTAAAGTAAAAAGCTACATAGGAAGTTAATAAAAAAATATTTATGTGGAAGATTTATTTATTGAAGACTGTGTTCAATATTTATTAGACAAAGTCAACTTTAATTACATATCGTCATTATATGTCATTTAAATTCTACATGCATTCAAAACGTACCGCATTTTTATCCTTGAAGAAACTGATGTTTGATAATCGCAATTTGTGAAGAAGATAAACGTTTTTATTTTTAACCACGTTGCATTGGAAGGTGCTCGGGTGCGAAATGTTTCCGCCGACGCGCATTCGTAGCTGCCTTCCAGTGATCAACCCGCTGTTTCGGCAGAAACTACGTCCACACCGTCCGTTCCGAACCACTGGTACGGTACACAATCAAACAAAGAATCCATTACTACAGAGAGCGAAATGGATGGATTTGCGCTCGATTATCACTCGCTGGGTGCCTCTAGGGAGTGTCATTTACGTCGGCTGGTGTTACATACGAGCGAGCATAAACTATGAAGTTTCCAAAGTGGAAATTAGGTTCTACGAAATGTTCCCTTTTCGCGTCACGAGCCGTCTCTGGGGGAAGTTAGCCGCGTGCGAGCTGCCTGTGTCGCTGAGGAACATAGTTTACGGCACATACGTGCGAATGTTCAGTGTGAACATGAATGAAGCGGCGATATCCGACTTGACTTACTACAGGAGTTTGTCTGCGTTTTTCACGAGACCTCTCAAAGACGGTGTCAGGTACATCTCACCAGCCCACTGCGTTTCTCCGTGCGACGGCGTGGTATTAAACTGCGGCCCGGCTGACACAGACAAAATAGAGCAGGTCAAAGGAGTCACATACAGTCTCGAGGAATTCATTGGTGAAAACAAATGGTCGAAAAACAAAGGCAGCAGCTACTACGACTCTCTGTTGAACAACAAAGAGAATATACTCCACCAGTGCATAATATACTTGGCTCCGGGCGATTATCACCGCTTCCATTCACCGTGTAACTGGACCTCTACCTTTAGACGTCACTTTTCTGGAAAGTTGTTGTCAGTGAATCCGTGGATGGCTCGGTTGATCCCAGGACTGTTTACAATGAATGAGAGAGCTGTGTATATCGGTGAGTGGAAACACGGTTTCTTCAGCATGACAGCAGTTGGTGCAACGAATGTTGGTTCAATCGAAATCTACAGTGACCCACAGTTGCAGACGAACACCAAGGGAAAACGTAACCGTGTTGAAGAATTAGATCTTGGACAGGTTGCTGTGAAAAAAGGTGAACTGTTCGGTCAATTTAATATGGGTAGTACTATTATTTTACTCTTTGAAGCCCCAAAGGATTTTAAATTTGAATTAAGAGCTGGAGATAAGGTGCTTGTTGGTCAGGCTCTGACTTCAGCGTCCAAAGAGCATGCAAGATGACCTGTTTGCTATGTAATGGAACAAATCATAGAATTTCTGCTACTTTTCTATGCGGTCTCAGTGTTGCTGTGAGTTTATATAATTTTTTCTATATAACTAACATGGTGTCCAGCAGTGCTGATAGGGGTAACTTTTATGGAATTGTACCCTCCATTATATGTCTTCACAAAACTGTATATCATTCAGTCTTCAATACAAGTTTTGAACATTTATTTAAAATTTTTATAAATTACTTCAAGAGCAATAGTTGAAATATTGCCAATCAAATATTCCCATAACAAGCCCAGTGTAAGCAGACATCATGAAAATGCTTGTGTGAATAGACATTTTGTATGTTAGCTGATAGGTAGTTAGATGACAATCATGAATTTAAAATTATGCATGAAATTGTTGCAATTTTGTATGTGTTTTTAAGGCATGTGAAAAACTGAAGGTATTTAGCATATTTAATATGTGACTAGATAGTATTTATGATAACATTGTTGTTATGTAAAGTGCGACTTTTATTTGTGTGTAACAAAATTAGTTTATAACTTGTCAGCTTGAGAAAAAGCTAGATTATGCCCTGACGCTATGCAATACACGCTTTGGTCTTTAAGACCGCTGCAAGCGACACTGCCTGCCCTTTGTAGTTTTGCTAACGGATATTTCAGTTCCAGACCAGAGTTAGATCAAATTTTGGTGATAGGAATTATAGTATCTTGATTTTCAAGATACTTATTTCAGTTATATATAAAATATCAAAAAGGAGACAAAAATGTGAAAAGAGAGACTTAAATACAGGTGACTTTTTATTCCCTATTTAGTAAATGAAAAAGCCAATTAATAATCAATAACTCATTTTCAAAAAAAGTAAAGTACAAAGCAAAAGTCACTGCTTGCATTCTATTCTCAAGCTTGTGTTTTGATAACTTTTATATATTAAAAACAAAATAAATTTAAAAATCATTTAATAAAAAGTCACCTGGTATAAAAATAGTATTATATTATTATAAGGTGTGCTGTGTCTGATGAACAAAAATATATTATACTCAGAATCATTGCAACAACAGTATTAAATGAAACAAGATGTTCTTGGATTAATTTAGTATCTTAAAGCTCATACAATCGGGTTACGATATTGACGATTCGTCACGATACGTCATGACGGATGGATGATTTTTGATAAAATACGGATTCGTGTTTTATCAAAAATACCCGAATCGATGTTCATATTCATTTCGTGACTCAGAGATTGTACAAGTTAAACCTGACCAAGATCTACTTTGTGTACTATCAGAGTGACATCACGTCGGTATCCAATATTATGGCGAATGGCGTTTTAGTTTGAAAAAAGGCTATTTTAAAATTGACCCAATCAATTGCATTTTTAAGAATAAATATCGACGTTTCTCGTTTACTTTGTATGAGATCATTTTTATAAATGTTTTGTTACAATTGGGTGTGTAGACAATTCAACACTGTTTAGATTATTCCCCCATAAAACTTAGTTTGGGTTTTAAATAATCATCAGTGTTGATTGTTAAATGGAAAAAAGGAAACGAGAAGGATCTTATTCGGATTTTTTTCTATCCGGAAAATTGTAATACCATTCATGTGTTCGCTTTTGCAAAATACTTTAATGATAAGCCAACTCTGACATAGTTGAAAATTAGGAGTAAATCCATAGTGAGAATGTTGAATATTCGCAAGGTTTACCTTTAAAAGGCTTCCAATGTAAAAATGTGAAAGAAATATAGTATGTCTATATCTTTACTTTGTATGGTTAAATAGAATATCCTGTTTCCTCAAAGAGTACTTTACGAGTTTACAGTGCGTGCCACCACCTTATCTGGGGACCTAGAAATCCATCAGTACTGGTGGAAATGACATCAATTTTCTGCGAGCAAAGGGATCTATAAGATATCAATAACTGTTATACTGTGTATAGATAGTATTGTTTAGGTTTGTTTACTGTTTTTGGAAAATTATTAATCTGGTATGCTATTCATGTGCTAGCTAAGTACGAAGTCTATGTTTTTAAAACTTAGTTTGTCGAAAACTCGAAAATATGGAAGAGATCTAAGTACGTAATCGATGTTATGAATTTATAATAATATTGAATAAAAATCAATGGGTGTATTATTTTTTAATGGAAAATATTTGTTAAAAGTATAGGTTGGTATAATACTATAGTTCTGGCAATACAATACCTCGATGGCACAGTGGCTTGGCGCGCTCGGCCTGCGATTGCGTAAACTAAGCAATACTTATTCGCTAAGGCTGGTCATTATTTGAATGGCCAAATAAATGTTATCTAGAGTTTCTCTCTCGCGATTCAATCTTCGGCCTTATCGTCGCCGTAAAACACTTTCTTATGAGGTAGACTGATAGGACTTTTTTCCTTGATCTTTACCTACTACATGATAAAATTAAAACTTTTTCTGGTAAGAAACAGTGCCGGTACCTACGAAAAAACAAATATAGGTACATACCTTATTTACATAATATTCAGATAAGATAACGCCTACGCGAAATGGACAATATATAGGATAGGTAGCTGCGTAGTAGTACCTACCAACCAATAGATAGATACGTCTTTTATAACATAACAAGAGAAATCCTTCTAGAATAATGCGTAAATATGGTACCTATTATATAACACATTTTTTTTCTAGTTTATGAGTTATAAAAAAAATCTCCATTTTTGGCATGGGTAGGCTTCGGCGGATCTTTCATAATCAAATTGAAAGTATTTTCAGGTCAAGAGTACCCGAAACCGACGGGCAGCATGCATGAGGACATTAATGAAATTGGATGAAGCGAAAGAAGTATGTATGGATCGTAGCAAGTGGAAAGATGTGACGACAGAGCCGAATAGATACAATTGATTGTCACCACCCCCAATCTCTCCCGCGGGTGTCGAGTTAAGACAGCGATGAGTAATGGGCAGCAGCGTTCCTCTTAAACCACTTAGCAATATACCTACCAACTGCGATTTACGTGTCCGATAGATGGAAATAGGCTCGCCAAATATTACAGGGCACCTAACATAATTATTATTGGAAAAACATATGGGTGTTATTTTACCTCTGCATACCCCTTCTTTAGGTGTGTAAAATGTAAAAATGTGTAAAATGGAAAGAGGCGTTATCGTAGTATTGTTAACTAAAATTTTCTCAGAGACCAATTAAGATTATAATTTATTCTGATCCAATGCAGATTACATCAACGTTGCAATTAATTTGTTTGTATTACGCATTATTTCTGTATATTGATGTAATAATATGTAGCTGGACTGAGTTAGCTCTCAAATCTGGGTCATATTTAATTATGTTCATGTGGAGACTACAAGAGTTCTACGCTAGATTTTTGAATAAGAATGTTATAAGCATTATTGTGTTCCGACAGTTTGTGGCCAGCCCCTCTGTGGTCGAGATGTCGAATCGTCTGATCGCTCATAATTGGTCAAAAGGTCCCGGGTTCAAATCCTGGTAGGGGCACATATTTTTCAATTATAGCTGTGTTTATATAGTATATTTTCACTATGATTCCATCCATCCATCCATAAATCACGCCTATATCCCCGAAGGGGTAGGCAGAGGTGAACTAGCACCCACGTTTCGCCAATTATGTTAGGTCCCATGTAATAGGTGGCGAGCCTATTGCCATATATCGGGCACAAAAGTCGCAGTACATTGCCATTGCTAGGTGTGGTATTAGAGGAACGCTGCTGCCCATTCCTCATCATCGATTTATCCTTAGTCGCCTTGTACGACACCCACAGGAGAGATTTGGGGTGGTGACAATTGTATTCTACTCTGCCGTCAGCACACGGCACCATCACTATGATTAATATAACATATTTGCCCTGTGGTAACTGAGAATACAATTGTCATCGCTCCTCTTTGCCGTGGGTGTTGTACAAGGCGACTAAGGGTAAAGACAGCAATGAGTAATGGGCAGCAGCATTTCTCTCATACCACCTGGCAATATAAATTTGTACTGCGATTTATGTGCCCGATATATGGCAATAGGCTCGCCACCTGTTACATGGGACCGAACCTAATTGGCGAAACGCAGGTGTTAATTCACCTCTGCCTACCCCTTCGGGGATAGGCGTGATTCATGTACCTATGTATGTTATTGATTTTTTTCACACTTGGTTTAGTACCACGGTCGGTGCGTGTTGATTTTGAGCTTTATTATATTCATTATTGAACAACTGCGTGTTTCCATCACACTTGACATCAGAGTCCCCCCGTGTCAATATGAAGACATTGTTCGGTATAAAACTGCACTTTGGCCATGTATGTATGATTAATCGATTCAGCACAATAAACACAATAAACTATAGGTATTATATAAAGCAACGCAATACCAATAATATCCTTTATGGAGCCATTGTTAGTCATACATAGCATTATCATCTACGAACCTAACTATAAATGTTCAATATAGGTCTCATTGGAAATGAAGTCACGGTATGTTAGACAAAAGACACTGTACATGTCAGCCATTCAAACCTGGTCTCAAAGAGTATATAATACACTACGTTTAAGAGTCGGGACTTCATACAAGCTTTTTGACCATTTTGACTCGCAGTTTAGGCTAAGATCTCGTACCAACCAACAGAGACAGATAAAAAAGTAATGCCAACATACTACAAAAGCAAACTAAGGATGTGGTGTACGCTACAGAATGTCGATATCGATAAAAACGAATGGGTACCCCCCCTGCCTTGCAGAACTTGCAGACAGGTTTTTTTATCCTACAAAAGCAAAATAAAAAGCTCTGTTCGTTTGAAAATATTGAGTATTATTTAATACAATTTATTTAATAACAAAAAATTAAAGTTATGTTTACAATGTGGAAATTAAAATTGTTGGTAATTTTCTGATCTCATTTTCTAGGCGGGGTCTTCAGATGTTAGCTGATCGATCAACACACGTTTTTGCAATGTTGTGTAAGCAAGTAAGCAGGACATTTAGATCTGAAATAATAAATAGAGATTAGTGAATATATCGTTTGAGTTTACACTGGTCATCATCAATTCAATTTATTGTTCACCGCTTACCATAGCGGACTATGTGTAACGCGCCTGAAGGTCTGGTTCTGCCCAATCAATGAAATCTGGTTCTGAAATAAACCACTCATTAGCTTCAGGAATTGAGCTATCAAACCATATCGGAAAGATAAGTTATGTAACTTATCAATAGAGGCGCTTATGCGGTTGTAGGCAACGATCACACCCGACGGGCATCGTGTACCAAGGCGGCAGTCACGCTGTCTTCTTCTTCTAGTGCCTCTTCAATTCGGAAGATAAGCCGTCAGCTTTTTATATTCATCTCTGTCAGTCGCAAACCGAAACGGCTTTTCAACGGGGTTAATGCCGATCCACTCTCATATGCTTTGCAGCCATGACTCTCATCGCCTTTCAACAAGTCACGCTGTGATCTGAAAAATAAGTGGAGTTGAACACAGAAGAACTTTTGATGATGATAATGAGAGATGAATAATAAAACTCATACAACAAACTTTGTTGTTAATGATGTTAGCTATCTAGTCATGGGAGGTTTTTGTTGTTTTATAAATAACCCTATATATGATATACTATATTATAATATATTGCAATAGACAATATTTATATGTATAAAACTAATGAAACATCTCAAGTACATTTGATACTCAAATTTACGAAAATAGATTTTTATCGATAATTTGGTAAGTAGTAAGGACATCGCTACGGCGCATATGATTTTTGATTAAAGTGACCAGAACTTATTTCTAATTACTTAGCGTTTATATATTAACATGGAAAACTACTTACCGCTTCTCATCTAGTGGGAATTGGCCATGAAAACCCTCTTTTGGTTTAATTTCCTACTAGATTTTAGTCAACATATTTCACACCTTTTGTAAAACATTTCGCTGTTATGCACATAAATAAATGACACAAACTAGTTAGATATACACTAATGATAAGTCACTGAAGACAATAAATAAGCACAAGATGGAAAATTAAACTAAAACAACGCTTTAATTTATATTTTCAAAACGGCATAGTGACTTATGACATTAGTGACACACTCCGGCAGCGCGAGACAAGGAAGGTTAGATCGGAAGTAAGAGACAAAACAAGTCGCCATTAAAAATTGCCTAAACTCCATACATTTTTTCTGCAGTATGGGAGTTTCGCCAGGCTGCCTGGTCTATGGCAAGCACGTGTTTCCGAAAAAAATGTGTAAAAAATTATTCTTCTGATGCGGGAATCGAACCTGCGTCCTAATAAGCAACCCGGGTGGCTGCCTAAGGACCAGTTTTTTGATCCGTAGTTAACTCAACCAATTGTTAAAAATGGTTACTAATCGTTAAATATCAGGCTGCTATTTAACTATTAGTAACATTTTCATTACTTATTTTAATACTGGATAAATATCAGTCTGATATTGTGACTGATGGTTAAATATCAGACTTAGGGCCTGTTTCACAATCGAAAAGTAAAGTTATAAGTATTTACTTAGCCAGTAAATTACATAGAGGTTAAATCCTTCCGTTAACTTTCTTTGCGTTTCACAATCATCCAACTAGTAAATTAAAGTGAAGATTAACTAAAAAATACTTACTTCGGAGTATGCTGGCAACTTTAGAGTTTATCGTTTCGTTTCAAGGTAAGAATAATTTCTGTGTTTGTAATAAGCACAGTAAATGCAGCAACTAAATTACAAATATTTTTCGTTATGATTTTCACATAAAATAAAGATGTATTCACATGAAAAACATAGTACATTGTGAGGTTATTGAGTGATTTCACCTTTTCTAAAATTAATGTTTCTGTAAGAATGGAATGTAACGAGTTGTCAACAAAACATCCATGTCAAACGTTTGTCAGTGAGATAGGTTTCAATAGTGTCAGTCAATTTGTTTTCAATAATTCAAAAATTGTTTCAGAGTGGATTTTGTGCAGTGAATGTGGTGTTATTTTGCTGCACAAACAAGTTGAAAATAAGTCTTGTGATGTGTTTTATGTTGAGAATTCTACAGTCGTTTTCACCACCTCATCAGTGATCATGAACTCTGTTACCATTAAATTCACGCCAAGCAGTAGATGCGTTCAAATATCTGACTCCAGTGATTAGTCTGTCTCGGTCTGGGCCTCACGAGGATATATTTTCATACACTTTAGCCAAATGAAAATTTCTTTAAATAAATAATTTCCTACTTGTTTTAGGTAAACAAAAACCAATGAGACCTTTTGAAAAGGTGGCAGAAAGCAAACTAGAAATCGCAGAAACAAATTATAGAAGAGGAATGAGAGCATAAACGGAAACAGTGGTTGTTTGAAGAAGAAGACTGGTTGCAAAATAAAATTGATAAAAATTTGTGAACATTTTATTTTAAATAAATTTCTTAACTAACTATATAATGTTTTCTTATAATAAATTAAACATTACATTGTGTAGTACACATTTGTAGGTGTTTCGATTTACACAAACAGAGCTTACAGTAGGTATCGTTGTTTTTGGCAGTATGAGGACGGTGTTGGGATGGAGGTGGTATGTTCCAACCATTATCCGTATTGATGTTTGGATGTTTCTTGATCAGTAGCTGTGCAATCGCATGTGAAATTAATTTAACAATTCGACTAGCAGATGCCTTGTTTACACCAGTGAAGTCACCAACTACGCTGAGGAAACTTCCTGTTGCATATTATCTTTGTGTTAATAATAGACGATCCAAAGGTTTCACTGCATAATTCCTAGAACAAGGACATAATATATTAATAAAACTAGGTAAGTAGTAAGACTAGGATGCATAAAATAATGAAAAGTGTAAATTTTACGTACTGTCGCTATATATGTAGGAATACATAACAACTTACCTCGACGTAGGAGCAGTTATTGAATGCTCTATTAGAAAAAACATATATTTAACACCCTCTTTAGAAAGTCGGAATCCTATCTTGAAGTCAGTATCATAATATTTTTCCATGTTGTTTACACGATACCGAAATATTGGTTCCCTACGCGGTCCCGTCATGCGACCAAAAAAAATCATCAAATTTATCTTCAATAAGATCAAAAATTTCCATTTTAAATGACAATAATAAACATTGTTGATGAATCTAGAAATGTCGTATTTGAGGTTATCTTGTCATAAATAGATTTACTTCTCACAAGTATACGGCTACTTGGTAGTGCATCCGTTGATTAATTTAATCTGCAGATTACGTTGTAATTAACCCTACTCAGAGATTGTGAAACGCAAAAATTTGTTTACTGAGCAGATAAGTTCGAAGTAGCTTACTTCGAACTTTACTTTTCGATTGTGAAACAGGCCCTTTAGAAATCAGAATGAATTTTTAACAATTGGTTGAGTTAACTACGGATCAAAAAACCGGCCCTAAGCAACTCGTCCAGTCAGGACGTTAGTTAACTTCTAGAAAAAGTGTACTGCGACTTTTGTGCCCGATAAATGGCAATAGGCTCGCCACCTATTACATGTGACATGACATTGTTGGCGAAACATGGGTCTTAGTTTACCTCTGCCTACCCCTTCGGGGATATAGGAGTGATTTATGTATACCAGGAGACATTTTGGTCACTGCAAAAATTTTTGGAATTCGTTCAGACCATCAAACTGATCAAATTTAACTATGGGAGCAACTCCAAATTAACGAAAAAAATAACAGCTGTTTCATACATTTGCGTCAAGTAGGTATTATCATTTTGTATGGAACAGCTGATATTTTTTCGTGAATTTGGAGTTGCTCCCATGGTGAAATTTGTTCAGTTTGATGGTCTGAACGAATTCCAAAATTTTTTGCAGTAACCAAAAAGTCTCCTGGTATACTTATTTCCACGTGCAGGTGTAGGCTTATTTCCACTTGTAGGCAATGCCTACCCCAGTTAGAGAAAGGCGTGACAAAATACATTTGTAAACTATTCGATTTTAATTTTAACATTATATAAATGTTAGAAAAATTAGTAGAAAGATTTTGGTGGTTAGAAAAAGAATTTCGAAAAATTATGGTCTTGAGGCGGGAATCGAACCACCCAAGACACCTGGTGTCTTGGGTGGCCGAGCGGTCAGGCACCTGCCCGGATAGCAGCGGACGCGGGTTCGATTCCCGCCTCAAGACCATAATTTTTCGAAATTCTTTTTCTAACCACCAAAATCTTTCTACTAATTTTTCTAACATTTATATAATGTTAAAATTAAAATCGAATAGTTACATTTGTAAGTTACCCAACCCCAAAAAAAGTAAAACAACAACAGTCATATCTGTCTGTCCATCTTTATTTCCACCCATCCATCCATCACCACCGAACCCTCGGCCTGTACTCTTCGCACACAGCCACCCGCTTGATGCTCTCATAACCCAGGATGATGCTGAAAGAGAAGCAGGCCGACTGCACCAGTCGTGCGGAGAGCCCCTTCACGTAGAGGCCTAGCAGGCCTTCCTCTACCCAGAGGTCCCTGAACACTTGCCTCATGGTGCTCACGCCTTCTACCTGAAAGGGGGGCGAGGATTATTATTGCATGACACTTTTTTGTTGACCTACTTATCTTAAAAAACAGTAACGTGGGGTTATGTTGTACTTTTCACATGCCACACATGTACATTGTACTCTTTGGTCACACACCACACACGGCCGTGTGGTGACGGCAGCGGCAGAATACAATTGGCAAAATTAAAAAAGAGAATACAATTGGCGATAATTTCGAAACCATTTGAAGCTTCGGTCGTCTAGAACACTAGATGCCTATATACTTTTTTCAGAATTTATTGTTTGCTAAGCTAAGAGATATTTCCAATATAATAAAACTGCCGCACTCATAGACGTTAATCAACTATAATGAGTTTTAAGAATAGCGACTAGTTTTGAAATAATTTTTTGACATTACGTACTCATTAACGTTGTTTGACGTTTTTGAATGCGGCAGTTATGTCAAAAAAAATATTATTTTCATCTAGAGTCTAGATCTAGACCATAGAACCGGCATAAAAGCGACTAGTTTTAAATTGTCATTTTTTACATTGTGTACCTACATGAACATTAATTGACGTCTCTGAGTGCGGCAGTAAATGCAGTATTTAAAAAAAAAACACCCATCACCCACCTGCAATCTGGCACGCACGATATCCAACGGGTTGGTGAGTATGGTGGTGGTGAAACCACCCATGGTGCCCGCCACGCACTGTATCAGCAGATGGGACACCCACGACGGACTCAGTCTGAGAAGCTCATCTGTAACAAGGAAATTAATAATAGTACATACATACATACATAAATCACGCTTATATCCCCGAAGGGGTAGGCAGAGGTGAACTAGCACCCACGTTTCGCCAATTATGTTAAGTCCCATGTAATAGGTGGCGAGCCTATTGCCATTCATCGGGCCCAAAAGTCGCAGTACATTGCTAGGTAGTATAAGAGGAACGCTGCTGCGCCCATGCCTCATCATTAATTTATCCTTAGTCGCCTTGTACGACACCCACGGGAGAGATTTGGGGTGGTTACAATTGTATTCTACTCTGCCGTCACCACACGGTGGTTAAGCCTCAGTAAGTATTTGTCTATATATTTTCGTCTCCAGTAATTTGAGGCAAATCTCAATTATGCGTGGGTATTCACTTTCTGTACCAATAGATGGCGCTAGAAGTCGTAAAAACAATTGACGACCCATTTTTAAGCTGTGTAATTTACTTCCGCCGATTGGACTTTTTTATCTGTGGTTGTGAATTTGACTTCCGCTCTTGTTACCGCCTCTGCCCCTGTAGCACGGGACGTGGACACATCTCCTTCGGGGGAAAGAAAATCTTTTTCTCTCGCTCTAACTCTCACTAAATCCCGAGACAAAACACTGGCAAGTGGTGGAGAGAGACTTGTCCACGTCCCCGTGCTAGGCCCGCTGGAGCTGTGTTTTTGCTGCTTCGTGAAATTAATCAATTAAAATTGTTTTCGCTAATTCAAAAATTGTTTCAGAGTGGATTTTGTGCAGTGAAAGTAACACACTTTGATGCACAAGCTACCGTGTTGATGTGCAATTATGCAGAATCATTGAAAATGAGTCTTGTGATGTGTTTGATGTTGTGGTAAAAACTACTGTAAAATGTGGTTTTGTCCACCTCATCAGTAACCATCATGAACTCTGTTACCATTTGACTCGCGCCAAGCACTCCCTAGATGCGTTAAAATATGTG
Source organism: Cataclysta lemnata (assembly GCA_963931975.1). Lineage (NCBI taxonomy): Eukaryota > Metazoa > Arthropoda > Insecta > Lepidoptera > Crambidae > Cataclysta > Cataclysta lemnata. The sequence continues at coordinate 2,309,408 of OZ008359.1, forward strand.
ACACGCATATTTTAACGTAAAATTCATTTCATTCATACATTTCACCCGCTCATTATTTTATAAGACTACAGATAAAATATACACTAAAGACTTGGCAGTATGGGCTAGACCCTTTGCCTTCCCTAAAATATAGGGAGAATTTAACAAAACAATTAACATAATTGAACAATAATATAAAGCTGAACTATCCCGACTGTCCTGAATGCTGAGTGGGAAGGCGCCTATCTTGCAGATATATCCAGGCCAGTGAGTGTTTTAGTTACGTTTATTTGGGTTTTTGTCACAAGTTACGGAGACATTTATTCCCTTTTAAATTATTCCCGGTTATGATTCCGCCTGGATTAGACTATTTACACGTCTATCCACACATAGTATTAATAATGGTAGTTTGAAATTATGGTAATTGTTACGAGAGTGCTACTGTATCACAATAGATTAACTAGCATGAGTGTTACAATGAATATTTGTAACGCAATTGCATACATTACATTTTCTACGACCCTAATTAGGTATCCAACCCAACTGATATTATATTCATCACCAGTATTCACCAGCCATTTTAATGTCCCCACTGCTGGGGCACGGGCCTTCCCTATGGATGGAAGAATATAGGGAGATTGGGCCACATCCCACCACGCTGGCTCAGTGCGGGTTGGTGGGTATTAACGACTGCAGATGTAGCCGGAACCAGTGGCTGAACGTGCCTTCCGAAGCACGGAGGACCTCAACATAATAAATTTTTGGTCACCCATCCAATGACCGACCTTAGCAAACATTGCTTAGTTTACACAATCGCTGGACAAGCGCGCTATGCCAGCGCTAGCGAGTTCCTCTGCAATTTCTTTATCCTCGGCGTCCATCGTATAACCTCGGCGGCTGTCGGGCGTGCACCACAGACCTATATTAAATAAATACGCAGGACTGAATACTTCTACTAAAATGACAAATGTTTCTTGTGCCGGTTTGAAGCGCCCCCTTGAGAGACAAGGGTACTAAATTTGACGTTTATTGGTTGCATTTGACATTCCAAATGCATCTCTAACATTAGTTCGGTGGACGTTCACCTTCGCACACCCGTGCCATCAGCGCCAAGATGGCGATAACCAAATTGGCTTCATCTTTTGGATGAAAATTAACCTTTAGTCCAGCGTACTTGTTTATTAGAGGTCAGTGATTTGTTATGTCAAATACAAGCAACAAACGTCAAATTTAGTACCCATGCCGCTCAATGGGGCGCTTCAAATCGGCACAAGAAACATTTGTCATTTTAGTAGAAGTATTCAGTCCAGCGTTCTTGTACAATAGAGGTCGGTCAGTGACTCACCCTGGTACACCAGGTAGAGCGCCCACCAGAGCGCGGAGTTAAGCACGTAGGCGGCCAGCATAAAAAAAGCCGGCTGTCATCGGGAAACCTCGGCGCCCGTCGTGCAGCCTCGGCATCCGTCGTACAACACCTCAGCGATCGCCGTACAGCCTCGGCGCTCAACGTGTAACATCGGCATCCGTCGTACAGCCTCGGCACCGCGATCATCGTACAACCTCGTCATCCGTCGTGCAACCTCGGCGCTCGTTGTGCAGCCTCGGCATCCATCGTACAGCCTCGGCACCGCGATCATCGTACAACCTCGTCATCCGTCGTGCAACCTCGGCGCTCGTTGTGCAGCCTCGGCATCCATCGTACAGCCTCGGCACCGCGATCATCGTACAACCTCGGCACCCGTCGTTCAACCTCGGCGCTCGTCGTGCAGCCTATGCGCCCGTCGTACAACCTGGCATCCGTCGTACAGCCTCGACGCCCGTCGTGCAGCCTCGCCTCTCGTCGTACAACACCTCGGCATCCGTCGTGCAACCTCGGCGATCGTCGTGCATCCTCGGCGTCCATAACCTCGGCGGCTGTCGGGCGTTTACTCACCCTGGTACGCCTGGTAGAGCGCCCACCACAGCGCCGAGTTGGGCACGTAGGCGGCCAGCGAGGCGCAGTACCCCCGGTACAACCTCGGCGATTGTCGTTCAATCTCGGCGTCCGTCGTACAACACCTTAACGATCGTCGAACAGCCTCTGCGCTCATCGTGTAACATCGGCGCCCGTCGTGCATCCTCGGCATCCGTCGTGCAACCTCGGCGACCGTCGGCGGCTGTCGGGCGTTTACTCAAATACTCACCCTGGTACGCCTGGTAGAGCGCCCACCACAGCGCCGAGTTGGGCACGTAGGCGGCGAGCGACGCGCAGTACCCCCGGTAGTAGCCGGCCAGCCCCCGCCGCCTGTACACGCGACTCGCCACCTCCCTGGCCAGCGCGGCTTTCGACCACCGCTTGTCCAGGTCTAACTCGAGGGGATTGATTTTCTGCAACATAAAATAAATTGTTATGGGGGAATCAGTCAGAAGAGAGACACCCAATCTTAGGCATAGCCACCCCTACGGATCTCCAAGCCGATCGGTCCTACCCTTCCCGCAGCCAAATCGTCAGTCTACCTTGTGGGGGGCCTACTAACGCGGCATCTCAATTCGATAACAGATACTGTAGGTACAGTGGTATACGAGATTTTTAAATACATATTAGATTATTATCTATGTAGGTAGGTAAGTACCACAACACAAGCTGAATAGTTTGTTTGGTTAAATGCATTATCTCCGAAACTGCTGATTCAAATTGAAAAAATATTGTTGGGTTGGATTGTCCATTTATCGAGGGAGGCTATATACATAATATCACTCTACCACCAATCAATTAACATTTTGCAAAAACGAGGGAAAATACATAAATACATACATAAATCACGCCTATATCCTCAAATGGGTAGGCAGAGGTGAACTAGCACCCACGTTTCGCCAATTATCTTAGGTCCCATGTAATAGGTGGCGAGCCTATTGCCATTTATCGGGCACAAAATTGCAGTACATTGCTATTGCTAGGTGGTACAAGAGGAACGCTGCTGCCCATTCCTCATCATTGATTTATCCTTAGTCGCCTTGTACGACACCCACGGGAGAGATTTGGGGTGGTGACAATTGTATTCTACTCTGCCGTCACCACAATAGTGATTATTTTTAATGCTCAATAGGAATTAGCGCTTGGCCTTGCTCTCACCTGATGGTGAGCGACAATAAGGGCCGAATATGGAAGCAAACTTCACCTGGTACCTTCATCCACAGGGGCTGGCTAACATATCACAAAATGATGGAACATAATAATGCAGTTGATGGCAGTTATGGCCTCAGATTTTGATAAGATGCTGGTAGCTAGCCCGCGGGACCCCCCGATGCAGTATCGAGTAATCGGCGAAGTAAGCATTTTAATACAAAGATTTTGGTGGTTAGAAAAAGAATTTCGAAAAATTATGATCTTGAGGCGGGAATCGAACCCGCGTCCGCTGCTATCCGGGCAGGTGCCTGACCGCTCGGCCACGCAAGACACGCGGGTTCGATTCCCGCCTCATGATCATAATTTTTTGAAATTCTTTTTCTAACCACCAAAATCTTTGTACTAATTTTTGGAACATTTATATAATGTTAAAATTAAAATTGAATAAGCATTTTAATTTTACATAAAACTAATTGCGCCGCATTACCCGAGTCAGTTGCACTTTAACTCCCAAACCGCGTCCGCGTAACCAAAGGAAAAGTGAGGTCCAGAGAAGTTCAGTTAGTATATAAGCTCAGTATTGAGGAATAAATAGTGATAAGTGAACTTTGGTGTTTTTTTTAAAAGACTACCGTGCCCGGCCGCCTGACACGAACCACGTATTTCATTTTCGTTTCATATGTCGCTGAAAGGGTTAAACTAGGTATTTGATACTCACAGGGTTTTTGCTGCCACCCGCTCTGCCCTTCACCAGGCCCAACACCATGAGGTGCTGGCTGAGCACATCGAAGGGAACTATTATAGTTTGACCGACGAGCGATGCGCAACCACCACCGATGAACGACTGAAAGAAAGCAATAAGTTATGCATTAACGGCGGCTCCCAATATCCATTACAGTTAAAAGTAAGCTGACTGAAGTTTAGTTGACTGGCATTTTGTTGTTACATACATACACACATAAATCACGCCTATATCCCCGAGGGGGTAGGCAGAGGTGAACTAGCACCCACGTTTCGCCAATTATGTTAGGTCCCATGTAATAGATGGCGAGCCTATTGCCATTTATCGGGCACAAAAGTCGCAGTACTATTGCTAGGTGGTATAAAAGGAACGCTGCTGCCCATTCCTCATCGCTGATTTATCCTTAGTCGCCTTGTATACGACACCCACGGGAGAGATTTGGGGTGGTGACAAATGTAGGCCGCCTATTGTACTGTTTTTTTTTTCTTTCTTTATACTGTTGCTTTTTTTTGTATTTTTCTATGTGTGCAATAAAGAATATATTATTATTATTATTATTGTATTCTACTCTGCCGTCACCACACGGCACACACATTTTGTTGTTATATTACGATAAATAACAGAAGTTGCTAGGCAACTAAGCAAAGTCTATCTTCAACTGTTAATAGAATATTGGGACCCGCCGTAAGAGGATTGTGAAGTGCCAATCGATATGCGGCGACGCGAGTAATGGCTACATTTCCTTTTTGAATACTTGTCTCGAGCGATAACGTTTTCACTCCACTAAAACTTTACAAAATAACATTTGGTTAATCTAGGTCTGTACGTTCTTTTTAATTAAGTAATTCAGTTTAGTTAAATCATAAATATTGTATAATCCTCAAGGAAGGAAGGCCGCACTGGGCCAGCGTGGCGGGTTATGGCCCATTCTCCGTATATGCTTCCATCCATAGGTAAGGCCCCTGTACCAGCAGTGGGGACATTCAAGGGCTAGTGATGATGTTAAACAATAAAAATTAACCATCTCACCTTTGTTTTTGGACTCAGGTCGTATTTTCTCAATTCGTGCCGGACCCCTTCGTAAGTTGTGATGTAGAAAACGCCTGAGATTATCTGAAACTGAACGGACAAACGTTACGCTTACTCATCTAATAGTCAACATCACATCATACATGAACATGTATATGTAGATAGATGTCGAAGTATAGATATATAGTGGTTTGGCAAGTGGTTCATCCTCGGAATTAAGATCCCGAGTTCGATCCCCAGGGGACGCAGGGGAGTACAACTATGTACCCGGTTCGGCCTGTTTTCAAGTTCGCCTGGCTAGCATATTCTTCTTCTCCCTGCCCTGTTCCCAGTCTGTCTGGGGTCGGCGCAGTATGTTCCCTCTTCCATTCATATCGGTCAGACGTCATCAAGCCATCCACTCCCTTTTGATTCATATCATCCATCACTGTATGGTAATGAGACCAACTGACGTGTATATTTCTGTATTAGTTTTAATTATTTTTAACCAAGTAAATTAAGCTATGCTAACTACCAGTAATAATTATATATATTTTTTTATACTCAATGAAAGATGTCCATAAACATTCAAATTAAATATATTTTATAAATATGATAACATAGAATATAATAGGATATCATACATACATACATACATAAATCACGCCTATATCCCCGAAGGGGTAGGCAGAGGTGAACTAGCACCCACGTTTCGCCAATAATGTTTAGGTCCCATGTAATAGGTGGCGAGCCTATTGCCATATATCGGGCACAAAAGTCGCAGTACATTGCTATTGCTAGGTGGTATTAGGGGAACGCTGCCGCCCATTCCTCATCATTGATTTATCCTTAGTCGCCTTGTACGACACCCACGGGAAAGAGTTGGGGTGGTGACAATTGTATTCTACTCTGCCGTCACCACACGGCACATAGGATATCTAATATATTAAAACATTTTATGACATCTTTCATTAACTCATAACTTCATGTAAAGGGAGGAACAAACTTGCTGAGTTTCTTGCCCGTTCTTCGGATGGTGTAGCTTATAACGTTAAATATTGGAAACTGATTTTCATTTCGTTTCCAGTGTTTAACGGTATTTCTTTGACGATTCATCAGTGTATGTAATCATACCTTATATGAATAAACCATATTTTCATTTTACTGTGTTCCGACAATTTGTGATAAGATAGTCAGCCTCCCTGCGGTTGAGCGTTCTTGGTAAACCTCGATGCCATCTTCGGCCCTAATCGTCACTTACCATCAGACCTCCTCCGGGCGATGGCCAGCCTTTTGCGAGTTTGACCATTCAACCGTGGTAAGCCGCGTGGTGACGGCAGAGTAGAATACAAATGTCACCACCCCAAATCCCTCCCGTGGGTGTCGTACAAGGCGACTAAGGATGAATTAGTGATGAGGAATGGGCAGCAGCGTTCCCTCTTATACCACCTAGCAATGTACTGCGACTTTTGTGCCCGATAAATGGCACTAGGCTCTCCACCTATTACATGGGACCTGACATAATTGGCGAAACGTGGGTGCTAGTTCACCTCTGCCTACCCCTTCGAGAATATAGGCGTGATTTATGTATGTATGTATGTACTATTCAACGTCTGTAGACACTTACACTGGACAGCCAAAATCCCCTGTAAAGGCCGGAGACGCCCTCGTGCCTGTATATCTTGGAGATGGCGTCCAGGACTCCGCTGTAGGCCTCCTTCTTCCTCTGCACCTGGAGTTGGGTCTTCACGAGGGTCAGGGGGTAGAGCGCGCATCTTACTATCGGAGAAGACATTCAGAATTATATAAAAAAATAAAAACATGACGTAATGACAAGAATTGAGCGAGGGATGTTCGATTGTTTTGGTCACGTCGAAAGAATGAATGAAAGGAGAATGACAAAAAGGATTTATATGGCGGAAGTTAATGGAGAAATGGGACGGGGAAGGCCTAGACGGATCTTTCATAATCAAGTTGAAAGTCTATTAAAGAAGGGCCAGGTCAAGAGTTACCGAAACCGACGGGCATGAGATTGTATGAAGCTGAAGATGTATATAAGGATCGTCGCAAGTGGAAAGATGTGATCTCTGCCTACCCCTTTGGGAGAAAGGCGTGACGTATGTATGTATCATTACATATACTCGTTAATCGTCAAAGAAATACCTATAAATAAATATTTTTTTACACTTACACCTATCAGCTAGCCCAAAGTAAGTAGCCTAAGCAGTTGTGTTAAGGTACTAGATGACGGACATATTTTTAATATAATTATGTATATAAATGTTGAAAATATACTACATAAACATATACACAACCATGACTCGGAAACAAACATTTGTGGTCATAACAAAGTTTGCCCCTACCAGGATTCGAACCCGGGACCTCTTGGCCAATACCCAGCAATCTGAGCATTCGACCAAGGCGGCCGTCATGCTACATTGTACCTATGTTAAACATTGTAAACTAACGTATTGAAATCAACATACTGCATACATGGGACCTAAGGGCTTGTACCTACACAAGAATTTGCGCATTGATTCGCACCGCGCATTCCTTCAATTTCATACTGCTTTGTTTCTTTTTCCCGTATCTTGCTTGCCGCACCATGACCAAATCGCACGCAGAAAGGCATACCTACATAGGCGTGTTTTGTCATTCTCCTTTTCATTGTGAAGTCGAAAGGTGAGAGAAATTAACGTCCTGGTTAGCCGATTGGTATAGGCAGCCGTAAGGTAAAAAAATGCAGAAACCAATTACGCGGAAGTCTCTGAGATACGATAAGATTAGATAAATGCCCACACTATCAGATTAACCTAATAAGAATACACTTACGTTATCCGATTCTTATGGGAGCATATAAGAGACATTGACCCAAAATTCACCCTACATATACTTATTTTTAATCAATATTTCTGCCTTGCTGCGTGATGAAGGCAGAGACCACCTAGCAATGTACTGCGATTTCCGTGCCCGATAAATGGCAATGGGCTTGCCACCTATTACATGGGACCTAACCTGATTGGCGAAACGTGGGTGTTAATTCACCGCTGCCCTACCCCTTCGGGGATATAGGTGTAATGTAGGTATGTATTTCTGCCTTTTGGGACACGCTTTGGCTGCTCACAAAAGTGTGCACGGCCCCTTAAACCATATTCTCAGTCATCAAGGGTTATTAGAATCTAGAATCGTGTCCTTCCGGTAAAAAAGCAAAAGCAAAAGCAAAAAATATAAATTACCTGTGAAACTACTTAGAGCGTAGAGCGGGAAGAATTTGGTCTTGTCCATCATTCCCCATTCTATTGTCGTGATCAGGTGAGGTGGAGGAGACTCTACCATAGTTGTCATCTGTCTCTAGGGTCTTTAAACAGCAGATATTCCAATCCTTGTCTATTGTTGTTCTTTATACCGAACAACGAAACCTACGTAATCTCAACTAACATAAATATATATTTAAACTTTATTGCAGCAAGTTATATTATTGTTATTTATTCATTTATGATCATTAATATATTATACTCTTTGGTAACTCTTTCAACCTACATCAAAATTTAATTTTACTTTTGCAATGTATTAAATACACATTTATTTTTACAATGGAATTTTCTTATAGCAGAATAGAAATCACGATTTTTTTATTATTATGTTATACAACAAAATTTATATTAAAAAAATAAAATAAATACATAAATTTGCAACTGTTACTACGTAACTTGTGTTAAATTTGCACTAATTTTCTGCGTACACCGTTTAGGATCTAAGATATTTTGAAGTGATCCAAATAATATTTGTATGATTTTGATACTTCATTGTAAAGGGGATCTTCCATCATTTTTGTTTCTCAGCAGCTTTCTCTTCTGGTTGAAGCTCTGAAAAACATAAAATATTAAATATTAGGTCTACGGTAGACCTACAGTGGTTTACTGTGATAATATGTCTTAATTAAATCATTATTATGATAGACTAATCAATTTCAACAGCCGTGTGGTGACGGCAGAGTAGAATATAATTGTCACCACCCCAAATCTCTCCCGTGGGTGTCGTACAAGACGACTAAGGATAAATCAGTGATGAGGAATGGGCAGCAGCGTTCCTCTTATACCATCTAGCTATGTTGCTACTTTTGTGCCCGATAAATGGCAATAGGCTCGCCACCTATTACATGGGACCTAACATAACTGGCGAAACGTGGGTGCTAGTTCACCTCTGCCTACCCCTTCGGGGATATAGGCGTGATTTATGTATGTATGTATGCTAATCAATTTCCATTTTTAGTGAACAGTTGGTTGATAAAGGCCAATGCACTTTGAACTGTGAACTGACAATTACTGTAAGTTTCGGTGACGATAGATAAATAATAAACCTCAAATAACATTCACTTTGTTTGTGTAGGTGCAAACAGAAATTGTTTAATTTAGTTACTAACGAGAAGTTAATTGTTTTCTATACCTACTTAAAGTCCTTAGGAGCTCGATAGTGCAGTGGTTTAGTGCGATCGGCCTGCGATTGCGTAAGCTATGCAACTTTCGCTAAGGCCGATCATTGGATGAGTGACCAAAAATATAATATCTCGATTTCTAGTAATCTTAAAGAGAAATTGTTTGTAATCAACCGCCATCTCTCCCGTGGGTGTCGTACAAGGCGACTAAGGGTAAAGACAGCGATGAGCAATGGGCAGCAGCATTTCTGTCATGCCACCTAGCGATATAAATGTACTGCGATTAATGTGCCCAGTATATGGCAATAGGCTCGCCACCTAATACATGGGACCGAACATATGGCGAAAAGTGGGTGTTAATTCACCTCTGCCTACCCCTTCGGGGATAGGCGTGATTTATGTATGTATGTATGTATGTATCATACAGTCATAAATTTGTTGTTTTCTCATGAAAACATTTTAATTTACATAATTCTTCTTCTTCTTCCTGCCCTGTTCCCAGTCGGCGCAGTATGTTTCCTCTTCCATTCATATGTCAGACGTCATCAAGCCATCCACTCCCTTTTGATTCATATCATCCATCCCACCGTAAAGGTGCTAGTGATGAATGAATGTATAGAAAAGAGACGGAACGGACCATGTCGAGAGACCCATGAACAGAGAGAGTGATTAGAATGACAACATTCCAATCCATACTGCTCAAGGTTTTGGCTTAGGTTTTACAGCCGGCCGCCTGCCTGACACCAACCCTCCTTGGGTAAGGTGTTGTTGGTGGTTTGCCCTCCACCATTCGGGTGCCCCAAGGTGCTTATTGGTCTACACCGGGCAATCTCCCTTAGTCGACTTTTACGACACCCATGGGATGAGTTGGGGCTGGCCTATTCTACGTTATTTGTTCGCTCCCAGGCCAGCATAGAAGGCAATTTTAATTTACATAATTAAACGTCAAAATACTTTTGACGGTTAACTGACTCTTGGCAGGTACACAGACATGTTTCCATATATTTATTAACCCCCGAGTTGGCTGTCCGACACAGCCACAGCAGGGGTTAATGGCTCAGAAAACAAATTATTGTCACTATAATAATATATTTTACTAAATGAGAGAAAATGAGACAACCACTTTAAATGTGGGCACAGTAAGTGTAAAATAAAGGAATGTTAACAATTCTACAAACATGAATAGAAAACGTGATTTTAGATTAACGATTTAAGTATGAAATTAACTATAGTGAAGAAACTATAACTATTATGCTTAAATAAATAAATTATTTCTCTAAATTGGTCCTGATCTTTATATTCAATATTATTATACATATACTATTACATGCTAGAGTTTTGGTCTAAAATTTTATTTTATTATATTTCTAAAATTAAATTTTTAGTTTTAATTTCAACATGTGGTTATAGATGAATATTATCTAGTTTGACTACTTAAAAGTACTTAAGACACATTAGAAGATTCATTTAATTTCTTTTTTATGTTTGTACAGCTTATAATATAAGTAATTAGTGGAATTCAAGAGATAAGTAGCTAAAGAGAAGTTAATACTATAGGCATTCAATTGTAATGACAATCAATTTTTCTATGAAATAAAGTACATTACAAACAGTATTTAGTTATTCCTTAATGTCACAACAAGGTTAATAATTTCATCACCAATAAATGGAAGTAATTTAGAACTATTTTATGTGGCAAAGTTTTATTAAAAATCTCTCAGAGATAAATAAAATGGAATAGAGAGAGTGACATGCGTAAATTAAAAGTAATACTGCTAAGGATTCTCCAATCTCTTCAATCACTCAAAATCAATCACAAGAAAAAGGAATGATATGTATTAATCAATTTCTAGAACGCCTGTCTTGTCTGTTCATTCCTTTTGCAAAGGTGTATATTGTGCAGCATTTTTACGTATTCGTAACCCTGTAAATAGTCTTACCCTTGAATATTGATGGTAAAATTAGATAACACTGACACTGAAGTATTAAAACACCACTGTAATCGAATCGAAATACTTACTTCGTGTTTAAACTGTTTTCCATCACAGCTGAATGATTTTTAGGTAGTCAGTATGCAACGTGGGTCACTGAAACTGTTTCTTGGTGTTGTTTATGTAATAAATTGATGAATTTCAATAAATAATCACGAAAAATTATTTCGTGGGAACTGTCAGCTGATGCGAGATACGACGTTGATCTTGACAAATGTCAAAGTGTCAATGTCAAAATTTCAGCTAAGCTGCGTTCGCTCGTGAAAATTTTGTTTTATTTATTTCAATAAGTCAAAAAGTTGTGTTATTGTGATACACTAGCATCTGTGTTGATGTGATGGGGAATTAATGAAAAACAAAGAATAATGATGTGTTTGACGTTAAGATTTTTAAAGTGGCTTTCACCTTCATAAAGTTTGTTAGGTATCAATTAATTCACGTCAAATATTTACCGACGGGTTCAAATTGACATCCAATGCAAAATTCAAGAAACAGATACTTGTCTATAAAGTCGTGGCAAGAATGTTATACAACACATTGTAAACTAGAGATATGGCTGTATGGGCTACATCCATTTGCCTACCTCAAAAGGTTTGTCATTTTCATCTCATCATTGACATTCTGACATTCTGTACTGTAGTGTAGTTCTTGTTCTGCAGTTCTGTAGTGTATTATATACTCTTTGCTTTCTTCGTTCCTATTTAATTGAAAATGGTAAGCAAAACAATTTTTTCTTTTAGATTTCTTTAAGTCTATTTATGATTTAATTGGCTATATTTCTGTTTCAGGCTCGGTACTTTAAAGAACAAGATATAGACGGTACGTTAATCTTAAAACACAAATTAACTAGAATCTAGAATAGTGTACCAATGGTCCACTTACACATTAATCTTTATTATGTTTATTTTAAGTAATTGAATTTATTTTCAAAGTGTAAAAAAATACACTGCACATTATTACTTAAAGTATTGAAATATCCATTTCGATGCTTTTGTTGTATTTATACTGTAATTCTTTATTCTGTGAGACTTAATAATCAAACAATGATTGTCTTATCTGATTCTCTATCAGTTCACAAATTGGAAAGCAATTCACATCTTAAAATCATACACAATTATTATTTTACTACTTTAATACGTACTTTAACTTTTTCAATAAAAACATTTATGATATCTATGTTCTGTAAAATTAGTGCATAAAGATAATTTTAGTTTTGAGGAGTTTAGAAGTTCGAACCGAGACCTGATTTTAAAGCTTGTTTTTATTATTAAAATAAGGAACATTTCTTATTGCACCCACAAACATGCCAGAATATATGTAAAATAAAAGATGAGAATGTTAAGGTGGATGAGTGGAGCAACAAGAATCTCAAAAAAACTAGATAGATGGATTGTAAGAAAAATTATATGAATGACAAGGGAGTGGATGATTTTATGACAGTTGACAACCTGCAAACATAGGTGAAGAATGATGAATATATTTAAATGAATTTATATCATTAATGATTGGAAGAAATAAATAAATAATATGTAAATGACTTCTCCAACAAATTCAATCATGTTTTCATTAATTAGGTTATAAATCATCAAGGTTCATTAGTTGAGTTCAGTTTTAAACTGGCATATTACTGTATGTATTTAAAAACTTTTTTATTGTTTCAGAATTTCGTGAATGTTTCTATCTATTTGCTCGTTCAGGACAAATAACTTCTCTTGATGAGTTGACCGTTGTCATGAGATCTCTGGGAATGAGCCCTACTATACAGGAGTTAACAGGTATCCTTTTATTGATGGTAATGTATAATTTGACATAAATAAGGAAAAATTAAGACATTCAACCACTGAGAATATATCAAAAGATCAATTTTAATTAACCATGACTTTTATAGAACACGAGTCTCCATCTATAAAATTTTGTAAAATCATAATTATGCTATTTAATATAGTTTATGATGTAAAATTCTCATAGTAAATTCAGAAAACTAGATATAGCTTTTGACCTTTTTAATAAAACTTTCTAATACTTTTAATTTACTATTCGATTTTAATTTTAACATTATATAAATGTTAGAAAAATTAGTACAAAGATTTTGGTGGTTAGAAAAAGAATTTCGAAAAATTATGATCTTGAGGCGGGAATCGAACCCGCGTCCGCTGCTATCCGGGCAGGTGCCTGACCGCTCGGCCACCATATTTCTACATTGCGAGGGTACCCATTGGCTTACAACGTGAAGTGTAAAGGTTAGAAGAATTTCGGCAAGTTAATTAGTGTCTTGGGTGGCCGAGCGGTCAGGCACCTGCCCGGATAGCAGCGGACGCGGGTTCGATTCCCGCCTCAACATCATAATTTTTCGAAATTCTTTTTCTAACCACCAAAATCTTTGTACTTTTAATTTAATCGTAATTTTTAAATGTTTACTTCTACCACATAAAATATTATGTTCACAAGTAATGGAATTCTTTGTAAATTATCCAGTGCAGTCACAGATTCTAACAAAAGCCAAAATATAAATTCATAGTAACAATTCTACAATCGCTTTCAATTATGCTATAATGTAATTTGTTTGTGGATAAAATTAAAATATACATCAATAATTCTTCTTTCAGGATACCTCAAGGGTAAGGGTGGAAAGATGTCCTTTGCGGATTTCCTCGAAGTCATGCACATACATTCCAGAGCTGAAAATTTGCCTAGCGAGGTTAGTTCTTCACAGTGTTATAAAGAAAATAGAGTAACAAAAACTTTCAAACATTATCGTCATGATGCGGGAATCGAATCCGCGTCCTCCGTAATCCGGACTGATACCTATACCACTCTGCCCCCTATGACGCGTTAGTTGACTTATCGAAATTTTTCTGACCATTCACCACTTCATGTTGTATGTCACGGCTACCCTCACATTCTATGCAGCACAGGCTGGTTGTTCGCCCACTCTTCTGTCATCTCCTCATACACCGATCACCTTCATATCATACCTACCTCACACAATCCAGCTGATCATCGAGGATCTTCAGCTATCGAGGGTTTCCAGGTGGTGAACGCGTTCAGAGCTGGGGACGGGGATAGGAAAGGGGTCATCCCCGCTCGGCAGCTGCGCAATCTACTGCAGACCTGGGGAGAAGGACTGTCAGCAAGAGAGGTAAGGCCTGAGGCCTCTTGTACACACACGGTTTTTACGCCGTCAAAATCTACGGTTAGTTCGCCGTGTGCAGGCACGGTCATCAGTGTTGTATGGATCACCGGCACATAAATCACAGTAGGTATATTGCCGCGTGGTGACGGCAGAGTAGAATACAATTGTCACCACCCCAAATCTCTCCCGTGGGTGTCGTACCAGGCGACTAAAGATAAATTAATGGTGAGGAATGGGCAGCAGCGTTCCTCTTATACCATCCAGGAATAGCAATGTACTTCGATTTTTGTGCCCGATAAATGGCTATAGGCTCGCCACCTATTACATGGGAACCTAACATAACTAATGGGACTTAACATAATTGGCGAAACGCGGGTGAGAATTCACCTCTGCCTACCCCTTCAGGGATATGGGCGTGATTTATGTATGTAACCTAACATAATTGGCGAAACGTGGGTGCTAGTTCGCCTCTGCCTACCCCTATAGACGTGATTTATGTATGTATATTGCTAGGTAGTACAAGAGGAATGCTGCTGCCCACTCATTGTTATCTTTATAATCCATGTATTTTTGACAGTTCAAAGCGATAAATGGCTATCATATCGTGTTTCGGTGGTCATGCTAGCCGGGCAGGCAGGTTAATACTAGGGGGGACTAGGGAGCAGCAAAGCGGATCATGCCGTTTTTTAGTGGGTAGGCCCAGACAAGCTGGGAGAATCTCACATAACCCCGGTCGTATAAAACATTATATTAGCCGTGTGGTGACGGTAGAGTAGAATACAATTGTCACCACCCCAAATCTCTCCCGTGGGTGTCGTACAAGGCGACTAAGGATAAAACAGTGATGAGGAATGGGCAGCAGCGTTCCTGTTATACCTACCACCCAGCAATATACTGCGACTTTTGTGCCCGATAAATGGCAATAGGCTCGCCACCTATTACATGGGACCTGACATAATTGGCGAAACGTGGGTGCTAGTTCACCTCTGCCTTCCCCTTCCTGGGATATAGGTGTGATTTATGTATGTATGTATGTGTATAAAACATTTCCGACAAAAAAAAGGGGGTGCTAGGGACCCCCTGTCCCTAGGATATTATAGTTGCTGACTTGCGTATTTTCTCGGCAGGTGGACAATATTTTCCGGGAAGCGAACGTCACTAATAACGGAACCGTGCGATACGAGGACTTCGTCAAAATCGCCTGCGCCCCGGTCCCGGATTATTACTGACGAGTTTAGAGAGAACACAAGAGAGTAGCAACTAGTGATGTGCCGGGCGTCCGTTTCAGTATCCGCGAATATCCGAGTGAAAAAGATCCGTGTTCTTATCCGTTACTTTTTAGAGGCGGGGGCCCCATTATTCTATCTACAGTTAAAAGTAAGCTTTCTAAAGTTTAGTCGCCGGGCATTTCTTGTTATATTACGGTAAATAACAGAAGTTGCTAAGTGACTAAGCTGTAGTACGTCTATCTTTGAAGATAGAATATTGGGACCCGCCGTAAGTAGATCTTTTACCTTATTAATTTTCAAAACATAGATGACATTATATTATACATATCCGCGGATATACATTTTTTTATGATCCGACACATCACTAGAAGCAACTCTAAAAGTATTTTAAAACATTATGTGTACTAAATTGATGACAATAAGACTCATTGTTGCATGAACGCAATTCTGAGTTGTGTCTCTTTTGTGTACAGACTTCATTGCGTCCCAATCACATAACTGTAAGTTGTTGTACTTAATTGAGATACTTATTTATAAAGGTGTATGGTAAATAATAAACTATTATATATTTTTTTATAAAAATTGGCATTTTATTTTCAAATGTAACAATTTAACATGATATGGCACTATTTAGTCTGTGGTCCGTTTGCTATGTCATAGTTATTCTATTACTGGTTTAAACGACATTTTAGCAGTGTTTTGCGCGCTTTCAATGGCGTCAGTCAGATTTTTGAATTATTTAGGGCCTGTTTCACAATCGACAGTTCTGAGTAGTAAGCAGCTTACTTGGTAGTTCAATTGACATATATTTCATATTATTACAAGTGTCAAATGATCTGCCAAGTAAGTCACCAGGACTCGCTTGCCGATTGTGGAACAGGCCTTGAAACTAATAATTAAAAATGATTAAAATATCGCATTTTTAATAATGTGGTTTTTATTTTCTACGATTTTTTATTCGGTATTCGGCCGAATACCGACTAATGGCCGAATATCCGTGGCATCTCTATTTTTTACAATGCTATTGGGACCTATGGTTGTTCATACCAGTAATCAAATAACGATAAGATTAATATAACATGACAGCCCGTGTCCTATACACTAAAGAATCTCGACATTGCTCTTAATATTCACAATAATAATAATGATCGTCCATATGCGCCTACTGATTGTAAGTATTTAATTAATTGATGATTGGACATACAAAAAAATATCTAATTTTTTAATCGCAAGTATCTGTTGTTACACGCATTTTTTAAATGTATTCATTTGTGGAAATTATTGTGTTGTCAAGCTACTATCGTGTTCGTCGACTTGTGATGCTGACTGTACCACCATACATTCTCACAAGTACGACAATTATATGTTGTGTTAAATACGTGAATAATAGAAAATCTTCATAGTCTTATTTAAAAAGACTTGACTATTTTGAAAGCATTAGAAATTGAAGAAATATTATCATATAAATAAAAGTTTTATGAAAACCGGACTTGTATATTATACAAGGTCATTTTTAACACACCAGCCACCTCGCAGGACCAGATAGTATCGTAAACAACGTTTGTTTTACGAGTTTTAACATAGCTCTGTTTTATTGATAAACGAAAGGATGACGCTGCGCTAATTTGCGGTGATGCGCTTCGAAGCATTACATTTTATCAAAAGTCGTAGAACAAACGCTCTTATTTACTATCAAGTCCTGCAAGGTTAATTACATGTAACAGGAATATCGCACACCCAGAACACTCTAGCCACGCTAACTTCGTTATATAAAAACTGTGGTGATATCGAAAAGTTCAAAATTGTAAAATTACTTTTAACGAAATTTTCATACATTTTGCTTTACTGACCGTACAATTTGTATGGAGTAAAAGAAAAAATTAAAATTTTCTAATAATGTTGATAATGTAAAAGTTTTCAACCCTTATGTGAGTGACAAATAAAACTCCTTTATCAGAGTGACGAGGTACCCGGGTACCTTTATACAGTTTATACCACAGAGAACGCTGTGCGTGGTTTATAAGCAATGTAAACAATTAAGATCTGCTTTTTTTGGTTTTAGGTTACACATACTTTGAATAATGGTATTGTAGTAAAGCTAAACAATTGACGATCTGTGGCGATCAAAGCGGAGGAGAGGTGCAGTGCGGTAGGTACATTATCGGCGCGCAAGAAACACTGAAACCATTCAATGTACCGTGCTTGATATTGACACTTGACTTACCTATGTTTCTTTATATTGTACGAAGTTGTGTTTTGAGAGTTTGTAATTATTTCATTATCAATATTAAAGGGAGTACTTCTAAACAAAGATCATGTGTTCGAAGATATAACTCAACATAACTACTAGCAATATTAACGGAATGTTTTAGTAACGAAGGTGAGTTTGTAGGTTCTGATAATGAACATGATTATATTCCTATGGTTGAAGAAGGTAGATCTGAAATTTCGGATGTTGAGCCAGAAGCTGAAATCGAAAATGAGATTGGAATGGATAAGCTGTTAGCAGAATATACCGTAAAACCCAGAACAAATCGGTGGCCTTTAGCACTTTTTTACAACATCATTGACATTGCAGCTTTGGCAGCATATATCATTTACATGGAACATAACCCACATGTCGTCTCAAGTGACAGACGTAGAAAGTTTTTGAAAACATTGAGTCTACAACTTCTTCTTCCTGCCCTGTTCCCAGTCTATCTGGGGTCGGCGCAGTATGTTTCCTCTTCCATTCATATGTCAGACGTCACCAAGCCATCCACTCCCTTTTGATTCATGTCATCCATCCCACCGTAAAGGTGCTAGTGATGAATGAATGTATAGAAAAGAGACGGAACGGACCATGTTGAGAGACCCATGAACGGAGAGAGTGATTAGAATGACAACATTCCAATCCATACTGCTCAAGGTTTTGGCTTAGGTTTTACAGCCGGCCGCCTGCCTGACACCAACCCTCTTTGGGTACGCTGTTGTTGGTGGTTTGCCCTCCACCATTCGGGTGCCCCAAGGTGCTTATTGGTCTACACCGGGCAATCTCCCTTAGTCGACTTTTACGACACCCATGGGATGAGTTGGGGCTGGCCTATTCTACGTTATTTGTTCGCTCCCAGGCCAGCATAGAAGGCCTACATTGAGTCTACAACTGTGTGGCAATAATATAGAACAAAGATCAAAAATTGCATTGTGACATCATAATTACATGTGAGATCGGCAATGCAGGATGTGCTTGGCCATGAACTAAGGCTTTCGATTTCTTCTGGATCTATAACTTCTGTAAGACAGACTAGATGAGATTCTACAGGCCGTGTTGCAGTCGTCGGCACTTGCTACTTATGCAGAGAACTCAAACGCAAGCAAAGAAAAACGCGAAAAGCCTGCACTAACTGAAAAAAAAAACAGTTTGTGATGAACATGCAGTAGTTCGTCCAATATGTAACACCTGCTTCCTGAACTGTGCTAATTCTGTGTAAACAAACAATTTGGGATTTTTTATAGAAATAAATAATTTAAACAAATTTTTAATAATTTATTTTTGTACGAAATAATAAAAACTCTTTTCATCATACAAAACACAAAGAGGTACCCGGGTGCCTCGTCACTCTATTGTGAGTTTAAAATATATTTTGGTTTCCACAAAAAATTGTTAAGAGTTGCATAGGTCAAATTATTGAAAAATATATAATTTACAAATAGTTAAGAGCTCTCAGGAAGTCACAGCTACATACAAGGCGTAAAACATACTTTTATTTAAATTTGAAAATGCTAAAGGTACCCGGGTACCTCGTCACTCACATAAGGGTTAATAGCAACACCAATTGTCATTCAAAGAGTATAGAACAACCTCCTTCCTCAATTTTTGTCTGTGCTCTAGTCTTGTAATGTGTCCAATATAATCCTACCTATTCCAATAGTATTTTATTTTCCTACATGTAATTCATCATCACCAGCTCTTTAATGTCCCCACTGCTGGGGCACGGGCCTTCCCTATGGAAGAATATAGGGAGATCGGGCCATAATCCGCCACGCTGGCCCAGTGCGGGTTGGTGGGTATTAACGACTGCAGAGTGCAGATGCAGCCGGGACCAATGGCTTAACGTTCCTTCCTCACAGAGGAACTCGAGATGATAAATTTTTGGTCACCCATCCAATGACCGACCTTAGCGAAATTGCTTACTATACGCAATCGCAGGCCAATGCGCTGGCGAGCTCTTCGATGTAATTGCCCTAATTAACCTCATTCCACTCAGCTGGAGGTTCTATTGACCTCACCATCAATCGGACATTTATTTGAACAAATAACACCATATAGTATTTAATTTATACGGCTATATTAGCATGGCATAGTTGGCGAAACGTGGGTGCTAGTTCACCTCTGCCTACCCCTTCGGAAATATAGGAGTGATTTGTGTATGTTAGCATGGGTAGTGTTCAGGGTGTGCGTTATTTTGTTACATGTTGTATATTACCTAACATATAAGTACCTACATACCTAAATCGAATACTACTATGGTAACAAAACAATTTGTAACACTAAGGACAGTAGGTATCACGTCACATAACACAATAACAACACGCAAAAGGAGAGACTTCTTGTCTTGTTAATTCTTAATCTTTCAATCGTAACAATAGTCACCTTATAAAACAAACGCTTAAATTATTACGTACTTATTTGCACACTACATCTACTATCTCACTCTCGCTAAAGGCCAGGAACATATATCCCTCTTTATCTACTATAATAATATACCGGGTGTCGTGACATGCCCCTCCAGACATATGGCCAATCTATACGAACGAATAGAATACAATTGTATGAAACTGACGTATTACAAAGAAAACATGGCGACCGTCGTGTCAAATGTAAGTGAAGATGTCAAAAATTTACATTTGTTCGATAGAAACGTTGTATCTATTGCCACTATGATCTCGTGAAGAAAATTATTTATGACTACCCTCGACTTTGCCTGCGCAGGGTTAGTAAATTACAGCCTATAACGTTATTCTGGTGTATGAGCTATATTACAAAGTTACATTACAAACCATTCAGTAGTTTTTGCATGAAAGTGTAACAAACACCCATAAATGAAAAGTCACCCGGTATTCTAACCTAAGTTAGGATAAGCAATCAAAATACTCGCCTACTAAACTTTATAAGCTCTCAAGCTGAATAGTTTGGTGAAAACTTTAGATTAAGATCTTTGGATGTTTCAATAATAAAAACGGTTCAAAACTTTCCCATGAAGAATGTAATTTTTTTTCGGTACCTATCATTGTATAAAACTTATAATTTAGAATTAAAATTGGTGCAAGAAGACAAGTGATATAAAAGTGTCAAAATCTATTTAGCCCTAGTACAATTACTGTGGTACCAAACTTGCAGCAGCCCCCGTAGCACGAACGTGGACACAATCTCCTCGGGGAAAAGAAAATATGTTTCTCTCACTCTAACTCCCACTAAATCCGGAGACAAAACACTATCAAGTAGTGGAAAGAGATTTTGTCCACGTCCCGTGCTAGACCTGCTGCAACCCTAATTTATTCCAACCACTTTTTTGCCAGCCCGTAAAAGAGCGAAGGCAAAGGGAGCACACTTACACAGCTTCCACTGGCAACACCACAATCAGACGTGCTTGTTCTTGCCAGTGTGGCCCGCTTTCCGCCTCCGGAAGTTGCCCATTTGACGTAGAATCTGCGTGTTCTCGTCCTCCATCTCGCGGTCCATGCCGGAAGTGCCTGGGATCTGTCCGAAGAGTTTGAGCTTCGTCGGCAGGTATATGAGGCCGATCAGCGTTATAACTGGAAGGTAGAACAGGGCGGTAGACAGACATCATTCCTCCGAGTAAAAGGTGTTAAATATTTAGGACCATCCACTGCACTAAAGATGTGGATGTTTAGTGTAGCAGTGGATGTTCCTATATTTTTAACCGCCTCCGTGGTCTTTGGTTCGCACACCAGAATTAAGATCCAGAGGATCCCCAGGGGGGTACAAATTTGTAAACTGCTTAACGTTCTTTCCTCACCCATCCAATGACCGGCCTTAAAAACATTGCTTAATTTACGCAATCGCAGGCCAAGCGCGCTATGCCACTGCGCTCGCGAGCTCCTCGTGCGGTTATAGTCAGACAAGTACGTGCGCGACCTTCCTGCGGTATGAGATGGTGGTGGGGACGGGGCACTCTTGATATTAGAGGGGGCAGGTGACCACACCCGTCACATACCGCAGGAAGGTAGCGCACGAAGTTGTCGGAGTTAAGTCCAGTGGTTGACGTCCACCCGTGAACCACCTGCAAACAGCAACGAAGCAGTACAGGTAGGGTGCTGGGTGGGTCTAATGAGCTGTGACTATAATATAGGGCCTATATTCTTTCCTCCATAGGTGAAGCATATGCTTAACGTTTCCTCTGATGCACTATAGATATGGCATATTTTTGATTACAAAGCCCATGACAAGCCTCAGCAGACATTGCTTAGAATTAGAACCCAACTCCTTAAGGTCCCCATGTAAAGTGTATAAGGTACTCACTGTTTAGTATGCAGGGGAAAACCACGTAGAAGTTGAGATCCGTTGAATGGTAATAGAATGCTTCAGTGAAGTACAGGATAATTGTGAGTGTCAGCGACCAGTAACCCATTGACACTATACTGAAATTAGACACATATACATGCATAAATCGCGCCTATTCATCCCCAAGGGGATAATGTGTATTGGGGTTTAGCTGGTATATCCCTTCTTCCACTTCAACAGCATACAAACCATTTTTTGTTAGTTTGTTTGTTAATTCAAAGTACTTATTTGTTCTAATATAATGTTTTTAACTTACGGTCTATAGTGTATGTATAGGGTGCAGTGTATTAAGGCTAACGCTTTTAGCACAGAGTACATTCCCAGCATTCTGGATATTGTAAAATCACCTGGAAAAAGTTGTATTTTTTGTTATAAATATTTAACAAACTATTTAGAGATCCCTCTTTTCCTGTGTGTGTAAAAATCAATATCAGATATTGTCTATTTGATTTATTAAATATTCACTGCTATAATTGTCAGTAAAAATAAATCCCTACAGTTTGATCTAGCCTACCCCTTCGGAGATATAGGCGTGATTTATGTATGTATGTATCTATGATCTAGCTAGGTCAATGTAATAATAATATTATAAATATAATGGATATAGCCATTAACTTAAAAATATTTAAATATATCAGGTAGAAGAGAGATATTAACTCCATTCTGCCTTACCTTTCTGGGATTGGCAGGCATGAATTTAATAAATATTTCTTACACTCACACCTATTATCTAACCCGAAGTAGGTAGCAAAGCACTTGTGTTATAGATACTAGAGAGAACAATATCTGTGTTAATCACAACATTTGCCCCTACCAGGATTCGGAAATAGGAACTTTTGGGCGACAACCAATTACAGCTATCTGACCATTCGACCAAACCCGCAGTCAATGTGGACTGTTTCTTTGTATTTCTTAGCACACTACTCACCGTCCAAGTGTTCGTTGTCAGTGTTATTACTTAAAAACGATCTCCTTTCTATGTATGAGCGGCCAGCAGTTCCCAAGTCCATAAAGGCGACAAAGGCAATCCAACCCCGAAAGGCATACAAGACTTTGTTTTGCACAGCCATAATTAGTTTATAAGGCTAATCTTCTATCTTTGTATGAATGGTATCTGGGAAGTCTATCGGAAAATACTCTCGACCATATAAACAAACCCTAATTAGAGAGCCGAATGTTCTATTTAAATTCTATTTTCATGGTTTCGGGATGGTTTCAAATGGCATTTTGTAAAAATCTCTGCACTAAATATCACTTTTCAACTTGAGGCCAGTCTGTTATATAAAGCTGTATGAACTCCTGAATACTTGCTTGCATCGCAATGCGGCATTTTAAATCTTCCTATTTAAAGTATTAATTATTTTCATACTGCTAAAATCGCTTAGCGCAGGCCCGGCACATGTCAATGTCATGCAATGGTCATGTCATAGACTATACAGCAGTATTGTCAAGCATGCCTGATGCATGCCATGCATGCAGCCAAAGAGTATATAATACACTACGCATAGAGGACAATAATACTACGGATATACGTTTACATGCAGCGGCCGTTATTGACGTTATTTAGTTTTAATGTTTTCTTAATTAATAGGCATTGAATACTATGTTGTTTCGACTGCATAATAAAACATAACATATCAAATCAAAGGAATTGGAATTTTGTCTCGTAAAGGAATAGAGTTCTATTTTAATTTTCTATTTAAAGAATGTTTGTAGGTATGTACGTAATGATATTGTAATAAATATTTGAAAAAGATTTTAAGTTGTAGGTATCTCTTACATCTACACTGATTACTGACTCTGGGCTGATAAAATAATAAAGTTAAAAATTTCAATCATTAATTTTTCATAGTATTTAAAGATATAATAATGTAAATAATTTGCTTAAAATCAAAAACATTACTTTTGTGCTACATTAAAAATCCCCTTTATGTAGTTCTTATCACTACCTATAGGACCTTTCTCTTTGTCAGGATAACAATTATGTTGCCATATAAATTAATGTTACGTTATCCCCTCGAGACTGGTCAAAAAGCACCTAAAAATACCGTCGCCATATTGGTATTGTCAAAAAGTTCGGGGTATATCGGTTCTGATAGAAAAATGGTTTCTTATGTATTAAGGTCCGAATTAACGCTGTCCGAGTGATAAACCGACGTCTGCTGTAACTTTAGATGTTCCGTTCATCACCTCTGTTGTGTTGTTTGGCTGACTAATGATGTTTCCTACTGAGAAGTGCAGTGGTCATAATGGGTCTGGTATTTCGGAGAGTGAGGTGACTGGACCCGCAGCATTGGGGAAGGAGTCGCGCTGTGATGAAGTCGCTTCGGCAGTAGCGGCTGTGTCAGACGAGATTGGGGATATCCTCAAAGACGAACTGGAGCTAGATGCTGACAGGGCAGACAGGATCGGTGCCGAATTGGCGGACCTAAGCGCGGAGTTGGGTCGCCTTGCTGGCTTAGCTGACGGTGAACAACAGCAGCGTCTGCCATCTCTGTTCGAATTAACAGTAAGTAGCAACAAACTTGCTCTACACTTTTTCCCACGGTTGATAAATCAGTGTACCTGTCTCAATTTTTGACATGAAGAGTAGATAGGTAAACCATTGACACTTTCTTATTGGTTTCGGTATGTCGACAATTGCAAGTTTCGAGTTTGGTGTATGTATTTGAGGAACTCTGCTTCTAAATCTCAATTGTCTGTGGCCTATTTTCATAACAGTTGAATAATATGACTGCAGACATTGACTTAAACATTAATGTTAAGGATAGATATATTCAATAATATGTATTAATTACAATCTACTTAAATTGGTAATGAAATCGAATAGTTTGGTAATGAAATTGAAGACTTAAAAGATGACAAGTGAAGTGGTAAACGTGTTTTTTCCCCACCATAACCAAATACCACAGGAAGTTTTCAAGCATATAGCTCCTAACTGCTGCATACATAATAAATGGAATATTCCATTATATGCGCCTAGGATACCTTTTTATTTTTAAATTTAAAACGTGTCTGGGTAATGTAATAGATTCATCATGGCTCTAATAAATATTAAGTTGTGATGTAGTTTTCCTATTGCTTCCATTTTATATTTAACATTGTTCAGTAGTAGGACAAACGTTTTGACAATTGAATCAAACTGAACTTATATGCGTTGCTTTCTTTTTAACATTGCACCTAAATAAGCTACCTGGACTAATGCCAGGTTTAAGCATGGAAATATGCCAGAATGAAGAGTCATTACATATTTATTGTTGTGTGTATGTTAAAAAAAATGGTTACATCGTCAAGCACCCAGATTTAGAGGGATAAGTAACAAACTGACTGTGTATATGTTAAAGTCAAAAGTTATAGCCAGTCAAAACAATTTTTAACCAACGAAAAAAGGAGGAGGTTACTCAATTCATACCCCTATGTTTTTTACATATAAATCAGGTATAAATCAGCCCTAAGTAAGTGGTTTAGAGCAATAGCCTTAGTCGAAAAAAGTTTTGGCTACAAAAATCAGTCTAAACTGGTCTTTACCAGTAATGAGTTTGATATATTAAAAAAAACTTTAGGATTCATTGTTTTCTCTTGAATTTCAATGTGATATTTCAGAAGAATAATCATTTTTTTCCGACAAAAAATGTTACAGCTTAAGCAGGGAAGTTGTATTTGTCATACTAAATTTTGGAGATCAATTTACTTGCAATGATTTAAAATATTTATGTTGTGCCAACCCTGCCTTGACCAGGATAAGGGCCGAAAAAAGAAGATTTTATTTACCTCAGTGTAACAGCTAGTCATTGAAAATGAAAATATGATTTATTCATATAAGATATGATTACATACACTCATGAATCGTCAAAGAAATAACGTTAAACATTGGAAACAAAGAAAAACAGTTTCCAATATTTAACGTTATAAGCTACACCATCCGTTCGTAAACTACCAGGAGGCCTTGTTCTGAGATGAACGGGCAAGAAGAATCTTGAAGCGTTATTCAACGCCCCACTATTGTCAACTAACGGTTATTTACTTGCATATTGTTAATTTAGATCTCTTTTGTATTTAACTCTAATATTCATCATCATCATCACCCTGCCCTTATCCCATCCTATTTGGAGTTGGTGTAGTATGCCCTCTTTTTCCATTCTCTTCTGTAACTTGCCATGTCCTCATTTGATCCATTGATTCCATATCATATACCTGACACATCCCATTTTCACCACTGTGACTTATCTCTCTGCCCAGCCATGAATAATGTAGTGGGCACCCTAAGTCACAATTCATTACCAACTTTATGTAGATGTTCGATATATATTATTCTTCCAGCCCTTATCCCATTATAGGAGGGGTCGGCACAACATGTCTACTTCTTCTACTCCTTTCTATCCTTCACCGATGTAAATAGGAAAGTTAGATGAGTGGATCATAATCCACTCCTCTTGCTTTCATATCCTCCTTTACACAAGACATCAATCTCTTCTTTGGTTTTCCTCTCCTTCTATTTATGTTTGGTATATATTACTGAAATTATATTTAATCATTTCCATTGTAATAAGATAGACATAACAACAACTGGATGTATAATGTGCACTGATAGTATTCAGTAGAATATGTTGGTATAATAAAATTTAAATCCTTCTGTAACCATATTCTAGCAAATATATTATTTATGACTACTATTATTATCACTGTTGACTCTTGGTTAGACACCAAAGATCGTAAAGTAAGCAATTGTGATGCGCTTTTTATGTTTTTCCATTGGTTGTTGTATTTAATTGATAACCAGATTAACCTAAACTAATCTGGTGATCAATTAAATACAACCCTGGAAAATAGCTCCTGCTCGCTTCAAAAAGGTGGAGAACCCTACCAATAGCATAGTATAATATGAAAATTTATAATTATTGTATATTCTTGTCTGTCATCTTATTTCCATAACATAAGTGTTTCAGCAGCTTACTTTCTTCAGGATGAAAGGTGTTTAGGCAAGAAAATGATGTAAATAAATGCTATTTTGTTGGATATAGAATAGACATACATAAATCACGCCTATATCCCCGAAGGGGTAGGCAGAGGTGAACTAGCACCCACGTTTCGCCAATTATGTTAGGTCCCATGTAATAGATGGCGAGCCTATTGCCATTTATCGGGCACAAAAGTTGCAGTACATTGCTATTGCTAGGTGGTATATGCTAGTAGGAACGCTGCTGCCCATTCCTCATCATTGATTTATCCTTATAGAATATTTAATTAACTTTATATTGTGGTGGTTTGTAGCGCAGTTGAATTTTAATCGACACAGATAATTAAATATTTTTCAATGCACACTGTATATAAACTTTTTGCTCAAGTAAAGATAAAATAAAATCATGACTGGTGTGAACATCGCAAATGTGAGAAATATTCATTGTTACACTCTCACTTTTCAGATGGGTCACCGAGGATCAGGCAGTGGTTCATCCTCTTCGTCTTGGTCTGGTGGCAGGGGCGGGCGCCGGGTGGCACGCCCGCAGCGGACCGCTAGGCGGAGACCCATCGCCAAGGGAAAGGAGGTGGGCCTTGGGAGTTGCTTCTTGTATGGGTGTTGTGGACGAATATTGTTGTTTTTACTAATTTACCCGAATTTTTTCCATAGTTTCTCACCTTTTATGCCTTGCCTGGCTCAAGACAATACATTCATGATCAAAATCAGATAAAACGGCCCAGCCTTTCCCAAGTGACTAGTTTTGAATTGTGATCTTTTGACATTAAGTACCTACTCGTTATCCTTAATTGCCGTCTCTGAGTGCGGCAGTTAATAGCTGTTAGTCTTCCCCTAGTTAGCCCAGCTAAACTAACTTTAGCTGGGCTTTTTCCGCACTTAGCCCCCTGATTGGGCCATTGTACGTGTCTCCTTATATTGTACTACTCCAACCATCCCAGATCATCCCAAAAACTTAGGAGCTTTTTCAGACAGCTGAAAGCTTCCGGGACCGATACTGGGGATTGGAGAAGCCTTGCCCGTTGATTTGCCACGCTCCTGCATTCTATATGCACGTGCTGTGGCGTTTCTTCTACCTCCATGCATCCTCTGCATAGAGGGCTGTCACCCCAATGGTATAGTCTGCCCCTAATAAAAGTGGCTTCCATTGTCAGGTGTGCCGACGACGCGCGGCCGCCGCTCGGCGCGCGGCGTCGATGCGTGTGCGTCGCGCTGACGCCTCCGACGCGTCCGACGTCGGCGCCGACTCGGACTCGGACGACCAGTGGACCGAGCTGGACGAGCAATGTAAGTAGTGTCTCATCATCATCATCAGTAGCGTCTCATCATCAGTAGTGTATCATCATCATCAGTGGTGTCTCATCACCACCACCAGTGGTGTCTCATCATCATCATCAGTAGTGTCTCATCATCATTAATCATATGTGGAAGCTTGTAATTGGCCTTTGACAACCTAAA
Source organism: Cataclysta lemnata (assembly GCA_963931975.1). NCBI lineage: Eukaryota > Metazoa > Arthropoda > Insecta > Lepidoptera > Crambidae > Cataclysta > Cataclysta lemnata. Next base: position 2,338,029 of record OZ008359.1, read on the forward strand.
TTTTGTAATTACCATTTAGTAAAGTGCCGTAAGCTTTCCGAAGAAAAATAAAATAAAAATAGTCATCAGCCTTTTTTAGGGATAATTTATAGTGTCTACCAAAAAAATTGTAGAATGCTCACCAAAATGGATATGGACAATCTTTGGTGAGCATTTATCCTTTTTTGTAGGTTAGGTTAGGGTTGTTTGGTGTTAATTTAAATACAAGCTCTTTTCTATGTCCCCACAGCTGGAGCACAGGCCTATGATGGAAGAATATAATTTTGAGCTCTATTTCTAAAGCAATAAGAATTGTGCATTTTGTCAATTTAATTGTTTTTTCCATCGTAAAAGTTCAGAATTGCAATTCATAAAAAAGTCACTTATTTTTACTAGGCGCTTTTAGTCGCATTATACCGTACTCGTGGCAAAGATTTTAATAATTTGTTTATTAATAATTCGCAGCTGGATCATCGGACAGCTCATCTTCTGTGAAAGAAGCGGTCAACCACGAAGATATGGACACCTACTCCCACAAGGATACGGTATGGCAATCGTGTGGTTTCTTCATACATACATAAATCACGCCTATATACCCCGAAGCGGTAGGCAGAGGCGGGTGTTTATTCGCCTTTCGCCAATTGAGTTAGGTCCCATATTTTTTGCTCGCTATGCGTACGAAAAATTCCACTTCATAGTCAGGGGGTGACATAAAACTGTTATCTTACTTCGGGCGAGACATTCTTTGTTTTATCGCCCTTGGTATATAATCTACTATTTGTTAACAGGTGGAAGCGCCGGTGATGGGGCAATTTTTGTTGCCCCTGCTGAGCGCCGAACCCACCTCGCCCGACGCAGAACACTTCCTCATACGCCACGAGGACATACTTCAAGTTTGTAGTATTTCTGTTCACAAAATTTATTCTTCTTTTATCTTGGCTAAGCTTTGTTTGAACAAGGTTTATAATTAGATCATCATCACCAGCCCTTTAATGTCCCCTCCTGAGAATGGGCCATAACCAGCCTGGAGCAGCACCTTAACGTGCCTTCCGAATTAGTGATTTGATACGTTTTAAAATTAAAAAAAAAGAAAAACGTTTTTTGGCATACTGTTGGCTTAAATATTTTGAACTATACACAAAGAAAAAAAGGTATCTTGCCCGGCATTTATAAATGCCGGGCAAGATACCTTTTTTTCTTTGCTTGCTTTGAACTGTCATAAATCCATGTATTTTTGTCAGTTCGTAGCGATAAATGACTTAATCATATCGTATTTCAGTGGTTATGCTAGCCGTGCCGGTGCTTTTAATTTGCAATAATTGACTGTATTATTATATTTTCCTTTCAGCTTCTTGCTTCAGCCGAAGAGAGCGTCCGAGACGAGGTCCAACCCGACGATGACAACTGTTTCGATCTAGAAATGTGAGTAGACCTATTCATATTTAAGCTTACTGATGGTTAGTTAGCCAACGGGCACCCTGGCAATGTAGAAATAAATTTCAAACATTCCAAAGCAGATATTTTTACAAATACCGTGCGTTCGGTTAAGCTTGGGTTTGCTTTATGAACTATTCGATTTTAATTTTAACATTATATAAATGTTAGAAAAATTTCTAACCACCAAAATCTTTGTACTAATTTTTCATTGCGAGGGTACCCGTTGGCTTACAACGTGAAGTGTAAAGGTTAGAGGAATTTCGGCAAGTTAATTAGTGTCTTGGGTGGCCGAGCGGTCAGGCACCTGCCCGGATAGCAGCGGACGCGGGTCCGATTCCCGCCTCAAGATCATAATTTTTCGAAATTCTTTTTCTAACCACCTAAATCTTTGTACTAATTTTTCTAACATTTATATAATGTTAAAATTAAAATCGGATGGTTAGTTAGTTTAGCTGAGCTTTTTCCGCACTAACTGCCGCACTCAGAGACGACAATTAAAGTGAATGAGTGCTTAATGTCAAAAAATTTCATTCAAATCTAGACCATAGAAGAAGTAGCTTTGTAGTAGTATTATTATAAACCAATAGTAACAATTGGTTAAATATCAGTCAATATCATATTGAGTTATCTATGCATCAAAAAAGCGGCCCTTAGCACCCAGATTGGGCGATAGTGCATGTCTCCTTATATTGTACTATTCCAACCATCCCAGGTTATAACCAAAAACTTAGCAGCCTTTTAAGCACGTGCTATGGCGTTTCTTTTACCTCTTGCATTCTCAGCATAGAGGCCTGTCAGGTACCCAGGTGGCGACGGCAGAGCAGAGAGAAATCGCTAAGCCACGGCTTTATCGAGCTCTTTAATTATATTTATATAATGTTACAACGAAAATCATAATTAGGAATGGGCAGCAGCGTTCCTCTTATGCCACCTAGGCTAGCAATGTACTGCGACTTTTGTGCCCGATTAATGGCAATAGGCTCGCAACCTATTACATGGGACTTGACATATTTGGCGAAACGTGGGTGCTAGTTCACCTCTGCCTACCCATTCGGGGATATAGGCGTGATTTATAAATGTATGTATGAAAACCATAATAATAATTTATTTGAGAGGTAGTCATTGTCAAGTGATTTAATTTTTTTTTGCTTACAGAGTGTCTAGTAACGAAGTGTTCTCATGCGAGGAAGAACCGCCGGTGACACCCGAGGAAGAAGCCGCTCTGTTACACTACGTTTGCGGTAGTATATTTGTTATTTATAACTGGGTAGTACAAAACCTTGAGCAATATGGATTGAAATGCTGTCATTCCAATCACTCTCTCCGTTCATCGGTCTCTCGACATGATCCTTTCCGCCTCTTTTCTATTCATTCATTCATCACTTACTTAACGGTGTGATGGATGATATGAATCAAAAGGAAGTGGATGGCTTGATGACGTCTGACCGACATGAATGGAAGAGGAAACATACTGTGCCGACCCCAGATAGACTGGGAACAGGGCAGGGAGAAGGTGATTGTTATTAATAACAAACGACAAGCTGTGTGGTGACGGCAGAGCAGATTAAAACGTCACACATAAGACGTCAAGCGGCGTTTGACCAAATATGGCGAATAGCTAAATTCTGTATTTTATTTTTATAAAACAAATATCAATAACAAGTATAATCTGGGAGCAAGTGATGTTAATCAAATCTCTATATCCTAAATTATCATTATAAATCTTTATTTCAGTGATCCTTTTTTAGTGTCATCATCTCTATTATTTTATTCTGATCTGTCGTCACCACATGGCTGGGTATGAAAAAGGGGATTTTGATTTGAACCGCTTATGATGATGGTGATGGTGATGATGATCTTGACAGCTGAACAGACCGGTGACGAGGCATCCGAAGACTTCGCGGCTGTGGAGGACTGGCTACTAGGGGTCTACCACTCCTGGTGCGAGATCAGTGCCCTCATGTACACCCTGATCGGAACTAACATGTGAGTGTGATTTCATTTCTATTCGAACACTAGCCTTACACGCGATTGTGCTTGCGTTGATGTCTTTAAATAACTTTCGAAAGCCCTAATCATTATTATAATTATTAATAACAAAAAATAACTCAATTAGGTATACGTTTGAATGTTAATTATCAAATGGATCTACAAAGTAACCCAAATCTTAGATAATAACAATATGGCAGCGCACAACAAATAAATAAAATTTTCAAAAATCAACTTCACATCATATGTTTATTGTTTACCCTCGCAATGTAATACGTTTCTAACATTCAAAGCAGGTATTATTATAAATACCGTGCATAAGGTTAAGCTTGGATTTAAGATAAATTCAAAAGCAAAAAAAAGTAAACTTTGTGACAAAGAAAAAAGTCAAAAAAATTGTGGTGCGAGAATTTTTCTGTTTACCGTTTTGTAAAAATATAATATTGCGACAAGGCAGAATGTGTGTTCCTCCCCTATTGCTTCCTTTTCCTTTACCTCACCTTACCCTACTGTAAATAACTAATGTAATAAAAGCAAATAATCACGATTGCTCATAAAAATTGGTCTGTTTTATTTAGTCACTTATTTTAAACTTTCCATATTCATGTCGTCATTTTCAAATATCTATCAAAAAATAACAATCATAAAGGAGTTCTTGTGACGTTGACAGTAATGGTCATTTAAATCATTTTTTTTAAATTGGCTTAACGTTCTTGGTTACAAGTTAGGAACTGTCTTTGTATACTTTCGTTTATTTTCTTATTTTGAATGAATGATAAATGAATGAATGAAAATAATGTATGAAATGAATGAATGATCTTAATGCATGAAATGAATTGTACATTAAAATATGGGTGAAACACATTTTAACGCATCTAAGGAGTGCTCGGCGCGAGTCAAATGGTAACAGTTCATGACCGTGACCGATGAAGTGGTGAAAACCACTATAAAATTCTCAACGTCAAACACGGCACAACACTTTTATTTCAATGATTCTTCATAATTGAACATCAACACGGATCCTTATGCATCAAAATAACACCACTTTTACTTCACAAAGTCCACTCTGAAACAATTTTTGAATGATTGAAATAAACATTTGACTGACGCCATTGAAAGCCCGCCAAGCACTCCGTTTAAATAATACATTGCTTGCCATACTGCAAAAAGTTGAAGTTGAAGGAGTTCTTAATACCTACTTTACCTCATCCGCTTGGTGGCGATTGTCCATCAGGAGCGTGGAGATGGTGCGCGAGGACTGGGAGTACCGCGCCCACTTCGGGTGCCACTGCCGCGTGTGCCTGTGCCTCGCGGACAACGAGACGGCGGTCGGCGCGCTGGTGCGGCGGGTCGTCTGGGCGCTGGCGCACGGTCAGTGATAGGGGGTCCACGGGGGTCACGTTGGAAGGGGTCCAATTCACAGTGGGGGTCACGTCTACTGTGCGGGGGTCACGTGTTGACAATGCAGGTCACGGGGGGTCCCTTGGGGTCTAGTCAACTGAGCGAGGGGGGTCATGTGTGGACAGTGCGGGGCTCAAGCGGCGGAGCGGACCCCTTGAAGAAAGAAGTCGAGTCAACAGTGCGAGGGGAAGGGGTGGGATTGTATGGATGAGCCACGTGTATATAATGTGATATGTAAAAAGTTATCTCTGCCCACCCTCGTGAAAGAAAGGCGTGACGTATGAATATATTACTTGGGGCCATGGACGTAATATTAATATATCAGGACTGAACACTGTAAATATAGTTTTAAAGTAAAACAAAACATATGCGTACGGATAATGTTCTCTTATATTTGCACGAGCACTACACATTTGAATAAAACAACTTTTACGGATTAGACGGGTGTCACCCGTGACCACGGCCGCTGTAAAGTGATCGAAACGTCGGGATAAATAATAATGCCAAACATCTAAATATACGCGAGTCTTATCCGTAAAAGTTGTTTTATTTCAAATATGCGTACGGTATAAGGTTTACTTCGGAAAACAAATTATATCAGAGGAAAAACGAGCCGAGTTCGCCCCACGACAAAAGTTGACATGACAATTATTGTCATTAGAAAAGGTCGAACAACGATATTAGAAGAGGACGAACAACCCCACTTCTATACGTCTCACTCTCGGCTAGTATTTTCGGCTCTAGTGAGTCCTGTTTTTTTATACTGCGGTCATGCTTGGGGCTTGGTTCCAGCTAGGTGTTTTTTCACTTCTCGTGCTCTGAAAGTGCTTATTTGTGCAGAATATAGGTTGCACAAAATCGAATTTTGTGCTCAAGAGCATTAACGTATCTACTCATAAATGTATCTATATTAAGACAAAGAATAAGCCATGCAGCCAAACACAATAAGAAATTCAGAGATAGAATTTGTTATTTTATAATATTTACTTTAATTTAATTGCCTAATGTGTTTTTAAGACATAAAAGATATTAAAATTTTAATTCAAGTACGGTAGGTTATTAAATTAATTTAAGAAAATTATTATTACATAATTAATTTAATACTAGGCTGTATAGGTCTGCTGCCCAAGCCTAATATCAATGGGAAAAACAATTTCCTTCAGTATCAGAAACTGCACTAATTTTAGTTTGAATTATAAGAAATGTTAAGATAAACTACTGTTTTATTTCCTCGCAATCGAAGTGAAAAAGCAGAGTTTCTAACTCGTCCACAATAAAAGTCTCGGATAAAAGTGATTCGTTTTGTGCGCTCTATGGAAAATCTACTATTGTGTGCAGGCGGCAACACGGCGGGCGTGGCGGCCGGCATGGTGCGGGCGCTGCGACTGACGGCGGGCCCGCCGCGACCCCAGCGCTGGGACCTGGCGAGATTGCGACGCCTCGATTTTGGTCCGGACGGTGCGTATACATGTCTACATTAATATTGTTTTTTTTTTTAAGAACACCTATCATCTAGCCCAAAGTAAGTAGCCTAAGCACTTGTGTTATGGATACTAGATGACGGACATATTTTTTAATATAATTGTGTATATAAATGTTGAAAAAGTACTACATAAATATATACACAACCATGACTCGGAAACAAACATTTGTGGTCATCACAAAGTTTGCCCCTATAAGGATTTTAACCCGGGACCTCTTGGCCAATACCCAGCAATCTGAGCATTCGACCAAGGCAGCCGTCAAGTGGTTTGGTTTGTTGGTTGTTTGTTTGTTTGGTTGCTTGGTTAAACTGTCCGTAAACATTGGAAGAAATTCTATTTATAAGCATGACAAAGATGGTAATAAATTACTTATAATAGTTTATGAATGTAAAGGGTCGAACAAAACTTCTGAGTTTCTTGCACAAGGCCTCCTGGTAGTTTGGGAACGGACGGCGTAGCTTATGCGTTGAATAATGGAAACCTTTTGACTTTGACACACACTTTTCTAATGTTCATCGCATTTATTTGATGTTTCATGAGACCTTATATAATAGGTTGGGGAAAAAGTTTCTTCGCATTTTTTAAGAAAATTCAAAACATTTTTTAATATAGTTTATTTACATTTAACAAAAGTATGTAGGTACCATTTTGTTCGATAACTTTTTGCCATCTTGTAGGTAGGGACATGATCCCATTGCTATAGAAATTTTGGGACTTCTGGTCAAAATACCGCGACAAGTGGTTTTGGCAGTCCTCTCGTGATGTTAACCTGACACTGCCTAAAGAATTCTGAAGAGACCGAAACAGGTGGAAATCTGAAGGTGCAAGGTCAGGACTATACGGCGGATGCATTAACACCTCCCAGCCAAACTCTCTTAATTTTTGCTGAGTGGCTAAAGATGTGTGAGGTCTAGCGTTATCATGATGAAAAACCACACCCCTTCTGTTGATTAATTCCGGCCGCTTTCTCTCAACTTCTTGCTTTAATCTCATCAGTTGTTCGCAGTAGAGTTCAGAATCGATGGTCCTGCCTGGTGGTAACAGCTCATAATGAATAATGCCCTTCCAATCCCACCACACACACAGCATCACCTTGTTGCGAGTTAACCCGGGTTTCGCCACAGTCTGTGAAGCCTGACCGGCCTTTGACCACGACCTTTTTCGCACATTCTTGTCGTACGTGATCCACTTTTCATCACCAGTTATCAGCTTCTTCAAAAAGGGTTCGGTTTCATTACGTCGTAATAAAGAATCACAAATGAGTACACGGTTCATTAGGTTTCTTTCAGTGAGCTCGTGAGGTACCCAAATGTCGAGCTTTTTTGTGTACCCAGTTTTTTTCAAATGCGCCAAAACTGTTTTGTGGTCAATTCCCAGTTCTTCAGCTACGTCGTAACTACTGACATGCCGATCTTGCTCCACTTTTTCAAAAATGGCATCGATTTTATCTGTAATAGGGCGACCAGAGCGACGTGCATCTTTGACATCAAAATTTCCGGATTGAAAACGCTTAAACCAAATTTGTGCTACTCTCACAGACACTGCACTAGGTCCATAAACATCGCAAATTTTTTTCGCGGCTTGCGTTGCATTTTTACATTTTTTGTAGTAAAATTTTAAAATGTATCGAATTGCTTCATTTGATTCACTCATCTTGGCGGTACGAAAAACAAATGAAAATCACACATTTTCCTAATTTGAATTTGGAATTATGTTCTTTAAAATTTAAACTTTCAATGATACCATACATACTATAATGCGAAAAGATTTTTTCCCCAACCTAATATTATAAAACCATATTTTCATTTCATTTCCTATTTGGAGGATATTCTAGTAGAACCGAATAAGTGGCGCAAGATTTAAGAAAATTTAGTTACATACCACGTTATAGGGTGTTGCGTTCAATTTTTTTTCATTGGTTTTAAACATTATTACCTTTACCTAAGGATTCAAAATATGGGGTGATGATAATGTAGGAAACGATCCACGATCAAAATCAGCGGATCGCGATCGAGATTGGCTGTGTACGGGCCGCGATGGAGTCATAATGCACAGTTAGATCGTAATGTTAGCAACAGAGTCCGCAAGACACCCGCCGTCGTCATCTACTTCATCATCATAATTTCAACCGAGATCCTATATTTGGGGCAGACCTATGCCCACTGTTGGGCATAGGTCTACCCCAAATATCTCCAAACCGATCTGTCTTACGCTGCCCCCATCCAGCGGCTTCCCGCGACCTTTACCAGATCGGTTGACCGATGAATCGATCGATCAATACATTCATCAGTCGAAGCGATGGGTGGATTGTCTGAAAGATAACATGAGAAATAGGGGAGTCCGTGCGTCCGTGAGCTCATGTCTGTAAAGGAGAGTGAAAGAAGAAGACATGTTGTGCCTACCCTACTTACTGCCGCACTCAGAGACGTCAATTAACTTTAATGAGTATTAATGTCAAAAAATTTCATTCAAATCAAGACCATAGACCCGGCAAGAATAGCTAGTTTTGAATTGTCATTTTTTGACGTTAAGTACTCATTAACGTTACTTGACGTCTCTGAGTGCGGCAGTTAGAGTAGTATAAGGGCATGGAGAAGACGAAGAGTCCGTATATTTGCAGGTGCGGCGGTCATACACGAACAGCTGTGCCGACTGGCGGCGCATAACGATATCTCTTCGAAGATCGTCCTCAAGACCTGCCTCTGTCGGGAGTTCCAGAAGCCGTTGGAGAAAGAGTGAGTGTCTTACTCACTCTGTTAGTCCCTTATACATACCCCCGAATACAGAAAGCTACTCAAATTTTGAACACTGCTTATGCTTATAAAGTTAAGTGGACAATATATGTTAGATTTAGTACGGAAAAACGTAAATTTTAACATTACTTAAATGTTAAGCAGGACTCAAATTATGAGTAGCGTTTCTGTGTTCGGGGGATATACAACAACTCTCACGCCGGGTCCCAATATTTTATCTTCAAGATAGACGGTACTACAGCTTAGTTGCTCAGCAACTTCTGTTATTTATCGTAATATAACAAAAAATCCAGGCAACTAAACTTTAGTGCGATTACTTTTAACTGTAGATAGAATAATGGCACTCTCCGTTGTATGTAGTTAGTTGTATGTAACCAGGCAATGGGAAATTGGACCGAAAATGAAGTCACTTTTTATCTTACTTTATTTTCGCCATTTCCATTGTAAACAAAAAAAATTAAGTTAGCTGTTATGACAATAAAAATCGTTCGTGTTCGCAGATACGCAGTGGAGAGGTTCTGCAAGATATTGGAGAATTTCAAATCTGCGTCCACCATCAATTTTAAGGTATTATTTATCATTTGGTTAATTTCGGTCTGACTTGATTAAGCCATCAACTAACTTTAGTTTCGTTTATAAACCCTGTATCGAGGCATTCTATAGAAGGCACTTACTGTAAGAAAGATTTATTACTTTTATTCCTATACATACATACATACATAAATCACGCCTTTATCCTCGAAGGGGTAGGCAGAGGTGAACTAGCACCCACGTTTCGCCGATTATGTTAGGTCCCATGTAATAGGTGGCGAGCCTATTGCCATTTATCGGGCACAAAAGTCGCAGTAGGTACATAGCTAGATGGTATAGGGAAGAACGCTGCTGCCCATTCCTCATCATTGATTTATCCTTAGTCGCCTTGTACGACACCCACGGGAGAGATTTGGGGAGGTGACAATTGTATTCTACTCCGCCGTCACCACACGGCTATACATGGATTCTCCTATTTTTAGGGTATTCCGATCATATCCGCAGGGTCTTGGCTAAAACTTTAATTCAATGTTTAGATCGATAAAAATTTAGTATTCTTACCCCCTTATTCATAAAACACTGTTTCAACTAACTTTTTTGTCTGTGAAAAGAGACAGATCAGTGATTTAGTTAAAACAGTGCTGAGAAACTGATTTGTTATTATGAATAAGGGGGTTAGTCAGCTTCGACATATTTGGACACCAGGGGCCGTACCATAAGGTGTTAGTGCGATCCAAACGCGGGTAACAAAACGGGACGCCGCTCTACTCGGCTTATATCGTTGTCTCACTTTAACAATGGGAATTGTGTCGCGTTTAAGTCGGTGGCAAGGCCCCTGATCAGTACTACGGTACTAGGAAAAACTAAATAAATCCTCATTATAAATGTTGAATGACCGCTAGATAGGCATAAGCGCCTTAAATGCAAAATGTATTTTGATTGAACGGTCTATATATACATTGTTAACACTTGAGTAAGCAAAACTTCTTTAGGTTTCCGCTGATCGCGTAAAAAGTCCCGACAATCGAAATAATGGATAGACAGGATAAATGACGAGAAAAGGTACTCACCAGAGGGTTATTTGCAGTGCGCGCACATGCACTAGGTACTTTCAGAGATCTCGGTTAATTTTCACTGGACTTTGGAGAGACGCTCGCGCCATTGACGGCAGTAAATCTTCCTCTTCTCGCTTGACACACACGATCCGCGCGCCGCGCGCGGTCGATAAAACGGACCAAATAACTTGCAATCATGTTACAGAGATGGCGCTAGTATCGTGTAACCATGGTGATAGAAAATTTGGAAATGGATAAGGGGAATAGGAAAAGGACTTATTATTTGAAAGTCGGAACATACATTATGCATCCAAATGGTGGGGTGATGATGATTTATGTATTTATGATGATGGTGATGATGATTTGGTTGTTTTAGGTGGAGATGGCGGGCGAGGCGGGGTCGTCGCGCTGCCTGGCCCCCCGCCGTGGCCCCCCCTGCGCGCGCACCCTTCGCGACATGCGCGCTCGCACCACAGCCGCTCACCGTCAGTACATTGCATACATACATACATAAATCATGCCTATATCCTCGAAGGGGTAGGCAGAGGTGAACTAGCACCCACGTTTCGCCAATTTTGTCAGGTCCCATGTAATAGGTGGCGAGCCTATTGCCATTTATAGTGAACAAAAGTCGCAGTACATTGCTAGCCTAGGTGGTATAAGAGGAACGCTGCTGCCCATTCCTAATCATATTCAGATTTATCCTTGGTCGCCTTGTACGACACCCACGGGAAAGATTTGGGGTGGTGACAATTGTCTAATCTATTATTCGATTTGCGATTGATTGATTGATTAATTGATTTGCAGTAACTGCCTGGTCCGGGTACAAGCATCGGTGCGACTGCCTCACGCCGCGAACCCTGTGCGCGCAGCAGCGGAAACAGCTACTGAGGTGAGTCGAGTGCGCATTTTTTTTTCAGATATAAATAATAATGTCTCCTCTCTCTCTCTCTCTCTCTCTTTATTGTTTGATGGCGGCAATACGATAGCGAAACGACTTAGCATTCACTTAGCCGCACTCAGAGATGTCAATTAACATTGATGAGTATTCAATGTCAAAAATTTTCATTCAAATCCAAACCATAGACCCGGCAAGAAAAGAGACTAGTTTTGAATTGTAATTTTTTGACGTTAAGAACACGTTATTTGACGTCTCTGAGTGCGGCAGAAAAAGGCTGATAATGCTGATGACGATGATCTATGAAATGCGACATTGCAGGATCTCGTTCTTCGGCATGATGCAAGCGGTGAGCGAGTTCAACGGGGCGAAGCTGGACGAGCGGACGGGGGAGTGCGGCACGAGGACGCCTTGCGACGACCTCGACAAGTGAGTGCTAACGCTCTTGTGTGGTTCAAATTAGAATAGGACCGGCCCCCCGCTAGCTGGGCGGCAGGCGTTAGCGCTGTATACTGTGCGTACTTATTTGCATAATCTGTGGCGCGCGACCGTAGTTAGTAGTTTATAGTTATAGTTGTACTTTATCTATTACACTTTTCAATATTCGATTCAACTAAACGAATGTGGTTCATTAGTTAAACATTCATTTTGATACTTATAAACGTAATATTTATTACCTACACCATACGAATACGAAACCCACAACAAAAGGGTAGAATAGTTTATTTATGAAATGCAGGTCAAATTTGTCATACAACATGTAACAGACGTAACGCACACACTGAACAAACAGCTAACTAGCTAGCTGATTTCGATTTTTTTTTAATAACACCATAATATTTATATGACTAACAGCTAACATAGTCATATAAATAGTATGGTGTTATTGAAAAAAATAGAAATTCATTCATTATTTTCTTCCCTCATTCATATTGTTTTTTTTCTTACGGCGGGTCCCAATATTGGCATTTTTTGTTATTAGCGATATATAACAGAAGTTGCTAAGCAATTAAGCTGTAGTACGTCTATTTTCAACTGTTGGGCAAAGGCATGTTGTGACAAATCAAAACAAAAAGACAAATTCGTAAATTAATTTTACAATTTTGAATTTTTGATATAACCAAAATTTTTTAATTATATGACTAACTTAGCATGGGTAGTGGGTAGTGTTCAAGAGTGTGCGTTATTTATGTTACATAATGTATATAGATTGTCATCTATGTATTAAAAATTAATAAGGTAAAAGATCCGCTTAAAAAGTATGGGATACGAAACGGATCACTCTTCTCTCTCGGATATTCGCAGATACGCACATGCGGCACATCCTCATAATGAACAATTCACATTTTTGTCTATTGTATTTTATTCTTTCGCCAGGCCACCAGATAGTTGTGACGGGCAGCTGGTAATCGAAGAGTTGGACGATCAGAGTGACTGCGACGATCTGGCAATCGGTGACGATCGTAAGTAGTGGAGTTAAGAGCTAGGTTTCGTGGATAGGAAAGGATGGTAGTGATGGATGAGTTAATAGAAAAGAGATAAAAACGCACCGTGTCGAGAGACTGATGCACGGAGTGATTGGGATGGCAACGTTTCAATCCATATTGCAAAAATTACTAACTAAATTAATTAACTAAATTACTAACCATGCAGCTAACAATAAAGATTCTCACTAGTATAATGTTCAAGTAAAAATAGAATCATAAATGAAATGAATAGTAGACTATAAACCAAGGGCGATACAACAAAGAATGCCTCTGATCGCAAGTATTTGCCCAAGGTAATTTAATAATTTTGTTTCCCTGTTGTGTCTCAATAAATTATTTGTATAAATTGGCTTTTCTCGTGTACTTTTCTCTCCGGTACGGAAAATACCACTCTCTGGGTCAGGGGGTGACATAAAACTACGATCTCACTGCGGCCATAAAACGAAAAACATTGTCAGTTTTACCGCCCCCTGGTAATAAACGTACTAAGTATATATTACCTCGGGCGTTAAGTGCCGTGTGGTGACGGCAGAGCAGAATACAATTGTCACGACCTGAAATCTCTCCCGTGGGTGTCGTACAAGGATAAATCAATGATGAGGAATGGGCAGCAGCGTTCCTATAATATCACCTAGCAATAGCAATGTACTGCGACTTTTGTGCCCGATATATGGCAATAGGCTCGCCACCTATTACATGGGACCTGACATAATTGGCGAAACGTGGGTGCTAGTTCACCTCTGCCTACCCCTTCGGTGATATGCGCGTGATTCATGTATGTATGTTAAAAACGAAAGGCATTATTTGCTTTATCGCCCCTTGGTAATAATCTACTGTTTGATCCCCTTTCAGTGCTCGACTCGGAGCTGACCTCGGGCTCCTCGCTGCACCTGTCCACCTCCTCGCTGGACTCGGCGTCGGAGCTGCTGCTGGCGGCGGCGGCGGCCGTCGAGTGCGGCGGGGCGGAGCCCGAGGCGCCGCCCGGCGAGCTGTGCCGCACGGTGCGCCACCTGATGCGGTCCATCGCGTCCATCGAGCGGCTCATGGACCGGGTGCTGAGGCGGTGCGACGAGTGGCCGCCCGCGCAGTCGCCGGCCGCCAACAGGGGCGAGGACGACGAGAGGTGGGTGGTACACATGGATACAGATCAAAATTTATTATACTATAGACATGGCTGTATGGGCTAGACCCTTTGGCTTCCCTAAAAATATAGGGAGAATTTAACAAAAAAAAAGGGAGGAGGGAGGAGTGTTTGAGTAGATTTTGTGCAGTGAAAGTGGTGTTATTTTGATGCACAAGCATCCGTGTTGATGTGCAATTATGCAGAATCATTGAAAATAAGTGTTGTGATGGGTTTGATGTTGTGGTGAAGACCACTTTAAAAAGTGGTTTTGTCCACCTCATCAGGCACCATCATGAACTCTGTTACCATTAAATTCGCTCCAAGCACTCCCTAGATGCGTTAAAATGTGTGACACCCACATTTTAACGTAAAATTCATTTCATTCATCATTTCACCAACTCATTGTTTCATAAGACTACAGATAAAATATACACTAAAGACTTGGCTGTATGGGCTAGACCCTTTGCCTTCCCTTAAATATAGGGAGAATTTTAAAACAACAACAACAAAAAAAAGGACGAACAGCGCAGTCTTAGTATGGGGTTCCGTTGTACCATTTGGGTACGGAACCGTAGGAAAACTCAAACTACTTCACTCATGGGCATGCATATAGACAAAAATAAGATTGGATGACGTGAAAGTTGTGTGCTATGTCTAACACTGTCCCAATTAACAAAAAAGGAACTGTACAAACCTTTTATTCCTTCAACTTTTTTTTACAGGAAACGCGTGGACATTGGACTGTCGGAAGTAGACCGGAAATTGATGGCGATGTACAGGCGGTTGCCGGAAGTGCATCGGCGGCAACTTCAAGTTTATAGAAAGCAACGGAAACTGTCTACGGTGAGTGTCTACTGAGGTACAAATCGACACTAACATTTACCTTTATATTCAGTGGTCCGTGGTCTCGTGATTCGCCTACCAGAATTACGATCCCGAGGTCCCGGGTTCGATCCCCAGGGGAGTTCAAATTTGTCGTCTCGGTTCGGTTGGTCGTGGGACTTTCTTCAAGTCCGCTTGGCTAGCCACCGCCGTCTTATTAAAATGTGTCGCCATAAATGTTAACGCTTGTTCGAATGCACAGATCGCTGGGTATTGGCCAAGATGTACCGGGTTCTAATCCTGGTTCTTGAGTCATGGTTCTGTATGTTCAAGCAGTATATTTTTAACATTTATATACATAATTATTATGACATATAATTATCTTCGGACCAAATCGTCGCTTACCATTAGGTGAGATGAAGGCCAGACCTTCCCTGTCAAGCATTAAAAAAACATCGGGTGAAGGCAGCGAAATGATCATGATGATAATGGGCTAATAATGTCAAACAATTTATCACAATAGTACATTATATACCATGGGCGATAAAACAAAGAATGTCTTAAGGGCCTGTTTCACAATCGACAAGTAAGTTCAGAGTAGCTTACAAACTTGGCAGATCATTTGACAGTTGTAATATAAAATATAATGTCAATATGTGTGCCAATTAAGCTGCTTAGAACTTACTGGTCGATTGTGAAACAGGCCCTCAAACTAGGCTTTTACACCGGTATTCACAAACAATACAAACAATAATAGTGTCTTGGGTGGCCGAGCGGTCAGGCACCTGCCCGGATAGCAGCGAACGCGGGTTCGATTCCCGCCTCAAGATCATAATTTTTCGAAATTCTTTTTCTAACACCAAAATCTTTGTAAACAATACTTGTATAAGTTAAGAAGCAACACTGTGCGAAGAAAGACATTTCTCAACGCGTTTCGTCACTCAAGTATTGTCTGTGAATAGGTTTCTGGGACCCTGTGCGTTAACGCACTTCTTAGTAATGTTTGTGAATACGGGTGTTAGTTATTAGGCAGATATTTAATTATGCCGTTATTAATAATGCCGTGTGGTGACGGCAGAGTAGAATACAATTGTCACCATCAGAGATTTGGGGAATCTCTCCCGTGGGTGTCGCACAAGGCGACTAAGGATAAAACAGTGATGAGGAATGGGCAGCAGCGTTCCTCTTATACCACCTAGCAATGCACTGCGACTTTTGTGCCCGATAAATGGCAATAGGCTCGCCACCTATTACATGGGACTTAACATAATTGGCGACACGTGGGTGCTAGTTCACCTCTGCCTACCCCTTCGGGGATGTAGGCGTGATTTATGTATGTATGTATGTATGTATTTTTTACGTTTCTCGTTAATACAGTCCTTTGGCAGAAATTTGGAAGTTCTTTCTGTAGCCTTTGCCGCCGGCTCGTCTGTATCGTTTACAATGTAAAGTAGCAATGTAATCTGTGTGTCGCAATTAAGAAATTTGAATCTGAATGTTTGTCTGGCAGGTGTGCATGCAGCTGGTGGGCGGCAACGCGCCCGTGCCCCCCTCCCCCGGCTCCCCCCCGCCGCCGCACACCCGCTCCCCCTGCCGCAAGCTGTGCCCCGAGTACCACCTGCGCCGCTTCCAGGAGGTACAGTGGGGGCCGTGGCACGAGATGTGTTTCTTTATACTCGTCCGCGGGTTTTTTTTTTTTTGCACCTCTAATATTGGGAAGGTGGAAATGGATGTTGGTTGTTGCTCTTTTGTGTTCGCGTGTTTTTTTTTTTTTCAGATTTCGATTGCGGCTGATTTGGGTTGTGGCTTGTTTTTTTTTTCACTTATGTGGGGAATGTCGTATACAATGTGTATCAGAAATAACGCATTGAATACTACCCATGCTAGCGCGTAGTCATATTGTTAGTATGTTAAATATTTTTTGTTGAATACTGCATGGAGAATTCGAAGTTTTATTTTACAATTTTGAATTTTTTGAGTTGACCAATGTTTTTTGTATGATTAACTGCTGCACTCAGAGACGGCAGTTTAACTTCAATGAGTACTTAATGTAAAAAAAAATCATTTAAATCTAGCTAGACCATAGAAGAATAGCGACTACTTTTGAATTGCCTCATAACTCTCTAACTCATTAACGTTAATTGATGTCTCTGAGTGCGGCAGTAAGTTAGCATGGATAGTGTTCAGGATGTGCGTTATTTCTGTTACTATTTGTATAAAACTATTTGACAAAGATGAAAGCACACTTATCCGAGCCGAACGCGCCGAAGTCAACGAATTTTTAAAGAATTTCTGAAAATCTGACTGATTCGGACGAATCGAACGATTCGACACAAGCAAAGATTTCTTTAAATTCGTTGACTTCGGCGCGTTCGGCTCGAATAAGTGTGCGTTCACCTCAAAACGCACTATGAGAGGTGAACACTTCTGTCATGCCTCCATAAGGGAGAGCAGATGACGAGGGTGGCGAGAAATTATTCAAAGTAAAAGACGCATTTTTCTTGGATTACATGAAATGATATGTTCGTCCTGGTTGGTCGAGTGGTATTTTGTTTGATGTATTTTGTTTATTGAGCTTATTATTATTAGTTTTTATAAAAAAACGATGCTGTATATTTATTGTGTTCCTACACTTCTCTGTCGTCTAGTTTCCATAACACAAGCTCCTATGTTGTTTTCCTTGGGCTAGAAGATAGGTGTGGGTGTAGTTTTTTGTTTTTAAATGTTTTTGCCCAAACCGCTTATTTTGCCAAAATTATTCGTTGTAAAAATTTTTCATTTGCAATGTCGTTTATTATTATCTTGGACGGGACCGGTATAGAAAAACACATTATACATTACATAGCAACGTGTAACAGAATAAAAGCACCACCTGGAGTTAGTACACTGGGAATCGGCCTCTGAGATCTATTTTTCGGTCGCTTTTTTTTCATCCGGCTCGAAGGACCATTGTCCGTCTAGCCGGATGAAAAAAATGTCTTCCGGACATCGTCCGTAATCAAACCTACTACTAAAAAAAAAAATCTTTTATGGCATAATTGTTGCCATCATAATTTGAACCTTGGTATTTTGTAATATAAACAAATAATTAATAAACCCAATGAACAAAAAATGCACCCGTTGCCCTATAAAGGGCAAGACATGCACTGTAATTATGTGCCTACTGTTAAAGTCTCAGACACTCGGAATTTTTGGCGCGTATCGGACGTATATATACAAACCGCATCTTTCACCTAAAAGCTAGGCTGACTAATAACAGCCACATTTCGATCCTATTGTCATTCACCGGGACCTTGAAACAGCAATTTATTAAACGTTTAGTGGTAGTTTGAAGTGATAGAAGCCCGCAAGAGCCGAAACGTTGCTAAAGTAATTGTGCTTCTAAGGGGGTGCTTTTGGAATGTTACACGTTTCCTAAATGTCGTAGACAGACCGCCGAATCGACCATTTGACGAAATGTGCCCGCATAGCGAACCGTTGACAATTTCTCCGCAACAAAAGTCTGGATTCTGCTGAATCATCATCACTCATTTCGACGGCATTGGAGTTACTACGGATAAAATTAACATGTAGTTCGCGACAGGTCGATAATAATATGTTTTTTTTTATGTCGTATGTTGCGGTACACACTTATAAGAAGGATATGTGCAGCTTTATGTAATGAGTTGTTGTTTAATTGATTCATGTTAAACTAATCGCCCTGTGTGCCTTGACCAATCTATTCGATCTAACGAATAGAATACAAACGTCGATTTTTGACTACCACTACTCTTACATTTGACACGACGGTCGCCATGTTGTTTCATCTGTAATACGTCAGTTTCATACTTGTCTAGAGGGAAAAACCCAGATTGCCATGTCAACCTGTCGCGAACAACTACACCTATCGGTTAACACAGTGGACCCCACAGTTTTCGCGCTTGTATCACTTTCGGTTTTGGGAAAGCCCCCCCTAAGGGTTTTATCCGCACAATTTTGCTATGCGCCTGGCCGTTGATTTTGTTGACGTCGTCTTTGACGGCTGGTTTGTGGGCTGACTATTGGCCAAGAGGTCTCGGGTTCGAATCCTGGTAGGTGGCAAACATTAGTGTGATGAACACGGACATTTGTTCTCGACTCATGGGTGTTTATTATGTCTTTTTTATGAAGTACATATTTCAATGTTTATGTATATTAAAATTTGTGCGTCATCTAGTATCCATAGCACAAGTGCTTAAGCTACTTACTTACTTTGGGCTAGATGATAGGTGTGAGTGTAAGAAATATTTATTTGTGTTATAATATATATATTTGTGTAGTATATTTTCACTGTTTATACTAAGTTTGTATGTATATTTGTCAGCCTTAAGTTTCCATAACACAAGCGTTTTTTAAGTGTTTACACAGTACATATTTAACTTTATTTTATTGTATAAGAAGTTTTAGTTTGGGTTAAATGATATCCACACGTAAGTAACCTTTATGAAAGTAATTTTGCCAAATAATAAATTGTTTGGTGGGAAAATGTTTTTTTAAATGTGTTTTTATTTTTTTGATTTTATTTATTTACTTCGACTACTACCTAAGATGTCCATACTACATTTATATCGTTAGCTGAAAAAATAGAACTCAAATTTGGTATTTCTGAATTCGTCGCGCCATTGTTTCATTTCTCAAGTCGAATAAATTAAAGGTAATTTTTATGATTACCGTTGACTATATATAGTCAGTTCCTACAGATTTCCTCCACCCGACCTTATTCGAGGTCCCCTCAAGAGAATCTTAAAAACACTTGAAATCAGTATGTTTAGTAACGGCTTTACACTCCATTGGGCAACCTCCAGTAAATCGAAATCTCCGGAACTCCACATCATCAAATTATTCTAGCGGATTAGCGGCATTCTGTAAATACTACTTTATAGGACGATATTGGTACAAATCTTCATTTATTTCTGAGGTTATTTCAAGTTTTAAAAGCATACTGATTAATTTCTATGATAAATATAAATAATATATTGTTTTAAGCTTACGTGGTCACTTTCATCTTTAAATTGTGAATAAACGGGCTTTATACCACGTACCTGGATTTTGTTATGATTCCGATATTTCGGCACAGTTACATGCGCCATGGTCACGGATGACTGAAGTCCGGCGTGAATTAAATGGTCATCGATAGCAGATTTCTGTGTATCATTGTTCTTAACTGCCTTGATGTGCTCTTTTATTCGGTCTGCCACTGTGCGTTTTGTTTGACCTATGTACGAGCTCCCACAACTGCAGTTGATTTTATATAAAATCAAATATCGGAATCATAACAAAATCGAGGTACGTGGTATAAATCCCGTTTATTCACAATTTAAAGATAAATATAAATAACCTGAGAAATAAATTGGAAAGCGCGGTTGATAATCTTCGAGGACACCTCAAAGTGAGTAATGTAACCTTGAGTTTGACAGTTCATTACTCGATTCGATTGAGGAATTTGCTCAAGCCGAGGAAAGTTTTGTCAGCTCTGCATGCCAACTTTTTCCTTGAGGTTGAGTCGAGCGAGTTTCAGTCGAGTGGAGGGAATCTCGAGGAACCGACTATGCATATGGGTGTTAGTCTCTTGTCCGCCCTTCTCCGGCCTCCCTTCTCGACATGGGTCGCGGTTGGCTCCCATTGAAAAGAGTGAGAACCGCTCAAAGCCTCAAACCAAGACTACATTCGCATGGAGAAATTGTCAGCGTTTCACCACAGTATACCCATAACAGTAGTTTATCTCCGGCTTGTCGGCGAGTTATTAGGGTATTAATTAGCCTACTCTGCGTTGTCGCTATAGTCCGGCAACTTCGTGCGCGACTCTCCTGCCGTATGAGAGACGGGGACGGGGCACTCCAGATGGCAGCGGGGGCGGACGATGCGGGGGGAGGGAAAACTCACTCATCCCCGCATCACCCGCCCCCGCCAACATCCAGAGCGCCCCGTCCCCCCACCGTCTCATACCTCAGGAAGGTCGCGCATTAACTTGTCGAACTATAGGGTTGTAACTAAGGCAGCGGCTGCGAGCGCGAATGTGCGGGGCGGAAGCGAGCAGCGAGCGAAAGTGCAATCACACGCGCGATCATACGGAAACCTTATGCCTTGTATGTATTTTACGTCAATGTGTGCGTCACAGTGCGTGCCTACACGGCGCCGAGTACGAAAGCACACATTCTAATGGGCAGCGGTCAGTTTGTATGAAGACGCATTGCCGTCTGGGTATACTGTGGTTTCACGGCACCGCGGCGGCGGGCGCTTCGCGGAATGGCCGACTCGGCGGTCTGCCTACGACATACAAGATATCGTCATTTTGCAGGTGCGCCGCAAGGTGATGCACATGAGGGACCAACAGATGTACTACCACCGGCTGCGGGTGTGGCTCGAGGAGCAGCTGCGGCAAGAGAGAGAGAGGTCAGTGCCATCATCATCATCATCATCACTCAGTCTCTTAATGTATCCACTGCTGGTGCACGTTCCTTCCCTATGGATGGAAGAATATAGGGAGTACGGGCCATACATAACCCGCCACGCGGGTCCAGTGCGGGTTGGTAGGTGTTAACGAATGCAGATGCGGCCGGGACCTTAACGTGTCTTCTGCACGGAGGAACTCGAGATAATAAAATTTTGGTCACCCATCCAATGACCGGCCTTAGCGACATTGCTTAGTTTACGCAATCGCAGGCCAAGCGCGCTCTACCTCTGCGCTAGCGAGATCCTCCTAGCGAGCTCATCACTATCGCCAGCCTTTTAATGTCCCCACTGCTGGGGCACATAAGTAAATAAACGGAACTGAGTGACAGCTTCTCCACTGGCTGTATGAGCGTAAACCGGTTTTTTCCGCTCTCGCCTAGCGGCTAGTGGACAAGCTGTCACTCTGTTCCGTTATTTGCTCATGAGCTAGGGTACAGGCATTCTCTTCCAGTGGTGTAGGCTTCCAGAAAATTTTCGATATTTTTCTGAACATCTTTTGGAAAATTTCTTTTGTTGGTTTTTATAAACAAATAAATCGTTCCAAAGAAATTATTATACCCAAATACTATGGTGAACTTGAACTTAAAAAAGTTGCGATAAATTCAGACGCCAAACTTTGCCATAATAACAATAATCGACTCTATACTCCAGCCATTATAGCGAAATACAAACTGTAAACAGTTTTGAAATGTTTCTTTGTCTACGAAATGCATCAAAAATTAAGAAAGATTTTTATTTTAAAATACATCTTCCTTTTTAACTTCTCACATCTGCCCCTTCGGGGATATAGGCGTGATTTATGCATGTATGTATGTATACTTTTCACAAACGTGAACAACTGTGCCAAGGCCGGGGGAAGGGGTCAAAAAATCACGAAACTAGTGTGACGTGTACTTTATGGATGACCCCCAATTGTCGGACTGTAAGGTTTTTCTCTGTTCCGTTTATATTCATGTGGTAAAGTGTTACCCTTCATATTGTGTTCGCCTCCTAACCATCCATTTTCTTTCCAACAGCATACAAGACAGCAACGTGACCCTAGTCGAAGACCTGCCCCGTAGGAAACGCCGTACTGAGAGCCCCAAGGGTCCAAAGCTGACCGCGCCTAAGAGGAAAGCTAGGTCCACCGCCGCCATGTCCAAACCCTACAGGATACTTCAGATGCTCAAAGAGAAAGCTCCAGCTCAAACAGTCCAGTTGCTAGCCGAGTTGAAATTAAACGAGGATAAGCTCTGCAAGGAGGTGGAACCCCCAGAAGCTTTCCCCCTGGAGAGAGAGGACAACGTCAGTGACACGGAGACTGTGGTAGGGGAGAAAGAACAGGGGGAGCTCTGCAAGGAGATGAAGGAGTGCTTAGCCAAGTTTGCCGACTTTGCCCTCACCAACGACGGTCTTCAGGAGGAGTATGCGGAGGGATCGTATCCTGACTCAGTCAGTCCACCCCTCCAGGAGATGTCGCCTACCACCTCCGAGCCAGTGTTCAACCCGAAAGCGACCCAAAGGCTCATGACAGTGAACAAAGTGTTGAATGACAAGGAGCTCCAGCCTCCCGCGCCCGATTTAAACGCACCGCTCAACGCGAGAAAAGTGAAGGAGGAGAGGGGAGAAGAGGACAGAGACCCCAACATGCACAAGTATGTGACAATAGGTCTGGAGATCAAGAAGGCCATGGAGGAGAGTCAGAATCTGATAAACTCCTATAATAGCGTCAATGGGAAGGAAAAAGACGATGAAGGCGCACTATCCCTGGAGCAGATATGCGAGGTCATGATGAATCTCGACAAGAACTCGGCTGAGTTCTTGGAGAAGATGGACTCGGACGAGAACCTCGACCTTAACACGGCCAACACCAAGCTGGTCGAGTTGGTCGAGAACATGCCCCAAATACTGGCCAATATGCCCGAGATCGCTTCTAAATTGACCGAGTTTGCAAACGCGTCTTTCGAGTTGCCCGAGTTTGCGTCCATCATGAGTAACTTGCCTGAGGAGGCTCAACTCACCCCGGAAACCTTGAAACAGATTAGGGAGCTCAAACTGACGAAGACGAGAGACACCATAAAGGTGACTAAAAACACCACCAAACGCAAAGCCAAGGCCAGATCGAAGACCACCATTGACACCGACTTTATAGGCACCATGACTTTCGAATTCGACAATAAGGACCTGGCGGAACTGCTTAAAGATGACCAGGAGTTGTACGCCTTACTGACCAACAAGAGTAGCAGTAACGAAGAGTTTAAGGATCTCCTCTTCTCCATCTCAGCGCAGGTGGTCATCAACAGGGTCTTCGAGTACCTCAAGCAGAACAAGAGTCCAGAGCTAGCCAAATGTCTAGAGGAAGATCCAGACTTCTTCTCCATTCCCAAGAACGCGATCAAATCGGAAATGTACTCCAAAGCGTCGACTCTATTCGATAATTCGGTCAAAGACGCGTACAGCATGCAGGAGTTGAGGGATTTAGTCGAGGCCAGGTTCAAATCGTGGAAGCATTACGTCGCAGCGAAATTTAAAAGCATACCCATGGATTTGCTGGAAAGCGAGATCGATGCAATGCTCGATAAGTTCTATAGCTATATACAGGAGTTGGCAGATAAGGAGTACTGCGACGATCAGTGCAAACCCCTCGATAATATAGACGACCTCCGCAAGCATAGGGATTTCATCGCCGACTGTGACAATGGCCTGTCTCAAGAATACGTACAGCAGTTGAACAAACTCCTCAGCAAAGCACCGGAGAACACCTTCGATCTGCTACTGATGAAATTGTCCGAAATGTCACACGACAAGAATGGTTTAGTTAACAATTTAACCTTCAAATACACTGATGTCATCAAGAGGTGTTCCGAATCGCAGCAGCTGATCGGATGGATTCTGATCGATCCGGAGGTCGCTAGCAATGTCATACAGGAGATGACCGGCCTACCCCCCAGGAAAGCCGATAGCGCGAGAGATTTCACGTCCCTCTCCAACGACCGCAAACGCGACTACTTCCTCGAGAGGGTGAAAGAGATGAACAGACTGCACATGCTCTCGTTGCCTAAGAAGGCGTTGACCGGAGACGAGTGGTTAGTGATGCTGTATCAGTTGGAACAGCTGGAGGGGAAGTTGTCTGATGCCTTTAAGAAGGCGACCGCGCCTGTTGTTAGGCATACGAACGCGAGCGAGGCCGAAATTTTAGCCGGGAAAGGCTTGAGCAAGATCATATCTAAAGCAAACGTGAGAACCGCGAAGAAACCAGAACCGAAACCAGTCAAAAAGGAGGAACCGACGAAAGAAACGAAAGAGACGGTTGAAACGGACGAAAAGAAGTGTAAAAACGACGCCCTCCTAGCCAAATGCGAGGCGATACTCACGTCCAAAGGCGAGAAGTCGCTGCTAGACAGCTTCTATACGATCAAATCGTACATAACGCAAGGGCTACCCGTGCCGGAGACTTACAAGAAACACGTCTACTCGATATGCTCGAGTATCGACGCTAAGTTACTCAACGAGGAAATGGAGGAGACCCTCAAGGCGGACAGCGAGCCGGAGACTGGCCGGGACCGGGGCGTGGCCGCTGGCCAGAACCCGGGATCGGCCGTGGCCGGTGGCCAAAACCCGGAACTGTTGGCCAAGTACTCGGCGCAGGCGCTGAGGAACGCCCGACAGACACTCAACACGGTCGCGTTTAGAAACATGATGAGGAACGGCCAGACTAAGTCGGAGTCTGACGCGTGTGACACCCCTAAGACGGACTGCAAGTGGACAAGTGATTGTATGTGCAACAGTTGCAAGGATAACGATACCAACTCGGTATGTTTGGGGGACATAGTGAAACAGTGCTACGATAAAGGGAAGAGTGAATTGGAGGAGAAGAAGGTGGAGCCGAAGAAGACGCCCGCCAAGACAGCGAAGCAGCCGCCGCCGAAGAGTTGCGAGAATGTCACCCACCAGCAGCACGTGTGCAAGGGTGAGTGGAGAATGAGTTCTTTAACTAGAAGGCTAAAAGGTACTTTCTGGGAAGTATTGCTGCCGTCATTTAAATAAAAGGCTTAACGTTAAGTCCGAAAAGTACTTTTTGAGAAATAACACTGCCATTGTTTAACTGCAAGGCTTAACGTTAATTATACTTACAACACATATTTGAAACGCGACGCAACTTCACGTGTAGACACCAAACATTCCGGCATCGCGGCGGATGTTCATAGTGTGATTCTGGTCATAGAAAATCAATACATTTGATTCAACACGCGTTGCATTACACCGGGCCGCGTCGTGTTTAAAAAATGTGGTTTCTACCATAATGCTGTGTGTGTTGTATGTGTTATAATTGTATTTCACAATAGGGATGATGATACTGACAAAGAATCACTAATATAATGATTTATAATAATAATTTAGGATAAGGAGATTCGTTAATAGTCACTTGTTATCAGATTATACCTGTGATTGATATTTATTTTATAAAAATTAAATTACAAAACTTAGCTATCCGCCATATTTGCTAAAACGCCGCGTGACGTCAGTTATCTGCACTTCGACATTTTATTTGCCAATCAAATTAGTTTTATTAAGAAACTGGCCTTTTTACGGACTAGTGACGTCACACAGACGGCATTGCTATTTTGGCGTTTTGGCGGAAATTTTAAATTGCATTATTCGAAACATGTTTTTTTTTCTGACAAAATCGAAAGCTTTTACAAAAATATAATTTGTTGTGGTTAAAGTAGAATCGTAAGAAAAACACGGTGTAGTTTTTCAAAATGAGTCATCATGCCTATGGTGTTATGTCTGTGTGCAGTGGGTCACGCGGGGAACGCGTGTGCGGGAGAGGCCGGCGCCGAACAACCCTGCAACTGCTGCTACTGCACTGTCTTTGGGCACGCGGTGAGTACCTTACGATAATGTAATTTAACCAAAGTCCAAATTTGTACTCTGTTTGGTTGGTGGTAGGACTTCTTTCAAGATCGCCTGGCTAGCTACCACCATCTTATCAAAATGTGTCGCAATAAATAATGTTAACAGCATTATTGTGTTCCGGCACTTTGTGATAAGATAGCTAGCCCTTTGTGGTTGAGGGTTCCAGGTGAAGCTCGATTCTATCTAAGGCCCATGTCACTTACCATCACGTGAGATGAAGGGCAAGAGCTTCCCTGTCTAACATAAAATATAAAAAATCGTTTTTATTGTTTTATTTAAAAAAAAAATTAAAACAATTTTTTAAATTTTATTTAAAAAATTGTTTCTAAATATTTTACTATTTTTATTTGAACTCTAAGCAGTAATAAGAACCTTCCAATCTATATTGCTAAAATCAAATTTTGTGATGAACACAGGCGTTCGTTCCCGAGTCATGTTGTTTATGTGGTATAATATAAATCTATTTAAATATATTATGTGTATTTAAAATTTGTCTGTCATCTAGTATCCTTAACACAAGTGCTTATGCTACTTACTTTGGGATAGATGATAGGTGTGAGTGTAATAAATATTTATTTATTTATAGCCTCCTCTGACGACGCCGGTACCACGAAACTACACTGAGACGAGAGAACGGCTTCGCTCCATACTCAACAAGAAGAAACAGCAATGCAAACCCACCAATGTGAGTAATAAAATTTGTCACTGATTAATTATCATTAAATTACCAATGAGGATCTCGATAGCGCAGTGGTTGAGCGCGATCGACCTGCGATTGCGTGAACCAAGCATCGCTAAGGCCGGTAATTGGATGGGTGACCGAAAATTTATTATCTTGAGTAGCTCCGTGCTTCGGAAAGCACGTAACGAAGGTCTCTACTGAATTTGTTATCGTTAATATCCACCTATCCACTGTGGGCCAGCGTGGTGGGTTATGGCCTAATCTCCCTATATTCTTCCATCCATAGAGAAAGCCTGTGCCCCAGCAGGCTGGTGACGTAAAAAAAGCCTCAGATCGCACATTGATCGCCCTTGGTATATAATCTACTGTTATGTCACACCTGACAAGAAAGTGGCATTTTCCGCCCGCTACGCAATCGGAAAATTCCACTTCTTGGTCAGGGGGTGACACACAATTTTGTACTTATTTAACTAGGGCGGTAAAAGAGAAAGCCTCAAATCGCATATCAATCGGAGATCTGAGACATTCTTTGTTTTACCGCTCTTGTAATACATGTACTATTTATTGACTACAGACATACATACATAAATCACACCTATATCCCCGAAGGGGCAGGCAGAGGTAAACTAGCACCCTCGCTTCGCCAATTATGTTAGGTCCCATGTAACAGGTTGGGAGCCTATTGTATATATATATGGGCACAAATGTCGTACATTAGTATTAGTACTAGGTGGTATAAGAAGAACGCTGCTGCCCATTCCCTATCACTGTTTTATCCTTAGTCGCCTTGTACGACACCCACGGGAGAGATTTGTGGTGGTGACAATTGTATTCTACACTGCCGTCACATTTATTGACTAAAGTTACTTAATTTAGATATTCCTAACTAGCCGCCGATTAATGAATGTTGTTTCCAGGGCGAGCAGGAGAGAAAGCAACCGATGCCAATGTTGTCCGTGCCCCCCGTCGAAGTATCAAAGCCTCAGCCTCAGCCGTCACCCAAGCCACCAGTGAGTCATTATACAGTACATACAATTGTAGGATTTTTTTTAATACTTTTATGCTTATCAGGGCTCTGGGCCCTCTACTCACCTGATGGCAAGTGGTGACAGCTATATAGAATTACTATATAGAATATACAGTTTGCCAAATATATAGAATTATTCCTCTGCTTTGATGACGACTGATGACTTCGAGACTTGTGTAGTTACAAAGATATTGAAGATGGTCCATAATCCTCCACTCTGAACCAGTGAGGGTTGGTGGGGAACTACGTCATGACCATTCGCATTCAACGTGCCTTCTGTGACACTGAAGAACTCGAACTGCTCTTAAAACAATAATTTTATGTCACACCTGACCATAAAGTGGACTTTTCCACCCGCTTCGCGTACACAAAATTCCACTACCTGGCAAGGGGGTGGTGACATTAAAGTTTGATCTTACCTCCGGCGATAAAAAAGAAGGTCTCAGATCGCATATTTATCAAATACTTGTGATCATTCAGACGTTCTTTGTTATATAATCTACTGTTGTATGTCTTCAGGCGCTGCCGAAAAGCCTGCCTCCGTCCACGCCGCTGTCAGCGAGGAACGTGGATATGCAGCAACGGCAGCTGGCGGACAGGATGGCGCGCATGGCCGTCAACGACCCCCCATCAGACCCCAAGGTACGTCTATAGAAGTGCTCTGCTCTGCCTGAAGCAACCGGCAAAGTTCGGTTGGTTGGTATTAATACTCAATAGTGTATTTGCATTCCATGGGTGTATTTTTGAGAGATGATCTGATGACTGGAATAGGGATTGTTGGCAACGCCACCGAAAACTTAAGAAAAATATTTTGTCCACGATTGGCGACAATAACAAAGAATCACTGAAATAATGATTTAGGATTAAGAGCCTACTTAGAGTAGGATAAAGACAGGGAGAAGAAGAAGAATTTAGGATAAAGAGATTCGATAAATGGCCGTGTGGTGACGGCAGAGTAGAATACAATTGTCACCACCCCAAATCTCTCCCGTGGGTGTCGTAAAAGGCGACTAAGGATAAATCAATGATGAGGAATGGGCAGCAGCGTTCCTCTTATACCACCTAGCAATAGCAATTGACTGCGACTTTTGTGCCCGATAAATGGCAATAGGCTCGCCACCTATTACATGGGACCTAATATAATTAGCGAAACGTGGGTGCTAGTTCACCTCTGCCTACCCCTTCGGGGATATGATTTATGTATGTATGTATGTATGTAGATTCGATAAAAATAACTTGTTCTCAGATTATACTTGTGATGAATCAACATTACAATAACTGGTCAGCAATTCTCAAAAATGTGTGATCATTGTGTATTTTTTTATTATATCTAATGTATTCTCATATTCGTTCACAGGCCCTCCAAAGGACAGTGCCTATACAGGTCAACGTCCCGCCTGCACTGAAAGCTGAAGGCAAAGTCAACCCTAACGCCATGGAACAGATCAGATTACAGGTTGGTAGACTTCGACAGCTATATTATTTTTCACATTCACAATCATCACATCACCTAGCCGCATAAGTGCATATTTTAGAGAAAAAAGATTTTGAACAAATATATTTTTTTTCTATATTCCATTTATAAACCACAGGACTACGCTGCGGTTGCGCGCTGTCTAATAATTTAAACATAGAGTTTAAAACATTCGAGCGGTGAATTAAATTTATATTTATATTTGCCGTTCCCCCAGCAACTAAAACAACAACAACAAGCCCAGTTCCACCAGCAACACTTGCAGCAGCAACAACAACAACAACAACAGAAGAAACCCGAGCCCATCTACGACCTGCCGATACACAACAAGCCCCAGTTGACGCCGCAACAACAGCAACAGATCAGGCAGCAACAACAACAGGTACAACTGTTTTACTAGCAACATTTTTTTTATAAGCAACATGCGCCTGCGCTTAAACAACATAAATAAGGCACACCATGAGTACCACCCATGCTAACTTAGTAATAAAAATACTATGATGTTATTAAAAATCCTTATTTGTTTTTTTCTTCCTCCATACAAATTGTTCGGTCAGTAAAGCAAAACGTAAAGAAAATTCGGAAAATTGTATAATTTTGAATTTTTATTATCACATTATTTTTTTTAATGACTAAGTTAACATGTGTAGTGTTCAGGCTGTGCGTTATTTCTGTTACATGTTGTATAAGAAGGTCATTGAAATATGGTTTTAAGTATGGCAACGCATGGTCTTTGCAAGTGCAATATATATTATAATAAAACATTACTTACATGTAAACAACTCCTCTCTACGTCTACTCCTTTGGGGATATCGGACGCGTTGCGTGCATGTATTTATTCACACTTGAGATCTAACGTGTTTTTTCAGTCATATTGTTTGCCCGTGCACAGTTTCAACAACAACAACACCAGCAGCAGCAAGCGCAACAGCAACACCACGCCCAACAACAACAACAGCACGCCCAACACCAACAACATTTACAACAGCAACAGCATTTACAACAGCAGCAACACGCGCAACATCTACAACAACAGCAGGCGCAACACCAGCAACAACTCTTGCAACAACAGCAACAACAACAACAGCGCGCGGGCCGTCCCCAGCAACAGAGGGCGGCGGTATCGCTATCTAGTCGGGATACTAGCGTCTTCTCCACGTCCTCTGGGTGTTCTGGGTGAGTTTTGTTTTGTCTTCCTGTTCTGTACTGATAGTTCAAAGAGATAAATGGCTATATCATATCTTGTTTCGGTGGTCATGCTAGCCGGGCTGGTGTTTTTTATTTTTTTAAGTAAGACATAGGGCGCACTGGTGACTTTTGTCATGGTGACTGTTTTGTCACTCTTATCTGATAACTGATATGTATGGAGATACGCGCATGTTACGATGTGACAACTGATAGAGATTTGTGCATGTACATATAAATCCGCGGACTTGATAAGAGTGAGTCACCGTGACAAAAGTTACCAGTGCGCAGTAGCTCTTAATGCCGCACTCAGAGACGCCAATTAACTTTAATGAGTATTTAATGTTAAAAATTTTCATTTAAATCTAGACCATAGACCCGGCAAGAAGAGCGACTAGTTTTGAATTGTCATTTTTTGACGTTAAGTACTCGTTAACGTTATTTGACGTCTCTGAGTGCGGCAGTTAGACAGGGAAGCTCTTTACCTTCACATCGCGAGCTTCACCTTGAAACCTCAACCTCAGAGGGTCTGGCTATCTTGTCACAAAATGTCGGGGCACAATAAGGCTGTGTTAACATTATTACATATTACGGACTAGGACGGAGCTAGGCGGACTTGATAAAAGTCCTACCGTCAATCGAACCGAGTACAAATTTGTATGTATGTCCCACCAGGGGGTCACCTGATTTATGTATGTCTGTGTCCCACCAGGGGGTCATGCTGGCGCGGCTCCCGGGCCGAGGACCCACGTGACCTGGACGCCCTTTTGCAATACATCGAGGGTCCCGCGCGGCATGTCGACCGAGGCAAGAAGAGAGCGAAGAAGCAGCGGCAGAAGGCCAAGAGAGTGAGTTGTTTCGCAGGAATACTATGGGTTGTAGGGTATACTCTGAGGAGCTTGCCAGCGCAGTGGCATAGCGCGCCTGCCCTGCGATTGCGTAAACTAAGCAATGTTCGTTACAGCCGGTCATTGGATGGGTGACCAAAAATGTATTATTCGAGTTCCTCCGTGCTTCGGAGGGCACGTTAAGCCGGTGATTCTGGCTGCGTCTGCACCAAACCGCACTGGGCCAGCGTGGCGGGTTATGGCCCATTCTTGCTTGTGCTCCAGCAGTGGGCTCATCATAATTATGACAGCATTTTAAGCTGTAAATAATTGTCCAACGTTCTCAGATTGCAATGTTGAATAGTAATTTTTATGGCATACTTGTCCTGACAAAAAACACTGACATAAAATGATCTTGCCTCGGGCGATAAAAAAGCCTCATATTTATTATCGCCCTCGCTGTCAGCTCGGGCTTAAATACTTGCGATCTGAGACATTCTTCGTTTTATCGCCCTTGGTGTATAATCTACTATTGCTATTCTTTGCTGTGTTGTGGCGGCAGAGCAGGATAAAATTGTCACCATCCCTCGCGCGGGTGTCGTACAAGGCGACTAAGGGTTAAGACAGCAATGAGTAATGGGCAGCAGCGTTCTTCTTATGCCACCTAGCAGTGTACTGCGCTTTCCGTGCCTAATAAATGGCAATAGGCTTGCGACCTATTACATGGGATCTAATCTAGTTCGCGAAACGTGCGTGTTACCCCCGAATACAGAAACGCTCGCTACCCTCAAGTTTGAGACCGGCTTAACATTTAAGTAATACCTGCTTGACCCAAATGTATGGAACAGCTGTTATTTTTTCGTGAATTTAGAGTTGCTCCCATAATGAAATTTGTTCAGTCTGATGGTCTGAACGAATTCCAAAAATTTTTGCAGTGATAAAAAGTGACCTATATAGGTATATACCAGGTATATGTCTTCTTCTTCTTCCTGCCCTGTTCCCAATCTGGGGTCGGCGCAGCATGTTTCCTCTTCCATTCATATGTGAGACGTCATCAAGCCATCCACTCCCTTTTAATTCATATCGTCCATCACACCGTAAAGGTGCTAACAGCTCAAGGTTTTGACTTAGGTTTTACTGCCGGCCGCCTGCCTGGCATGCTGTTGTTGGTGGTTTGCCCTCCACCATTCGGGTGCCCCAAGGTGCTTATTGGTCTACACTGGGCAATCTCCCTAAGCGACTTATACGACACCCACAGTCGGGGCTGGCATATTCAACGTTATTTGTTCGCTCCCAGGCCAGCACAGAAGGCCTGAGAGGTACATACATGTAGAGAGCCTGTACGTATGTAACGAATAATGTCCTTCTCGCTTCCAGATGGAGATGCGCCTGGAGGAGAGCTGCGAGGCGCTGAAGCGCGAGTACACGCGCGCGCTCAGCCAGGCGGAGTTCCTGCGGGTGAACCACCAGGACGCGGCCGCCAGGCTGGCGCAGGCCAGGGGCGCGCTGCAGCACGCCGCGCGCGTCAAGGGTGCGTACTTCAACATCACCAGCCCTTTGATGTCCCCACTGCTGGGGCACGGGCCTGGTCTACGGATGGAAGAATGTTGGCAGACCTAATAAATTAATAAATAAGAATGTTGGGACTACGCACCACGCTGGTCCAGTGCGGGATGGTGGGTACTAACGACTGCAGATGCAGCCGGGACCAACGGCTTAACGTGCCTTCCTAAGCTCGGAGGAACTCGAGATAATACATTTTTGGTCACCCGTCCAATGACCGGCCTTAGCGACATTGCTTAGTTTACGCAATCGCAGGCCAAGCGCGCTGTGCCAATGCGCTAGCGAGCTTCTCAAGCTCAAGGGTGCGTACTTGCACAGTATAAACAGTAATACGTCTTCCTTTATACAAATTGGCCGCTGCCCATTAGGATCCCGTTCAGATGAACGCGCATTTGAGACGCGTTTCGTTCGTTATACATTGCTCGCTATTCTACAGCATTAGTAGCTTATACTGCCTAATAGCGAGCAATGTATAACGAAACGCATCCCAAACGCGCGTTCATCTGAACAGGGTCTAAGCCTACCATGCGCCGCGCGCGTCAAGGGTATATAATAATAGTTTTAAGTGATAAGGAATAAGCAGCAGCGTTCTTCTTATACCACCTAGGCTAGCAATGTACTGCGACCTTTGTGCCCGATAAATGCCAATAGGCTCGCCACCTATTACATGGGACTTGATATAGTTGGCGAAACGTAGGTGCTAGTTCACCTCTGCCTACCCCTTCAGTGATATAGGCGTGATTTATGTATGTATTTATGTTCAAGTAATTAGCCGTGTGGTGACGGCAGAGTAGAAGACAATTGTCACCACCCCAAATCCCTCCATAAAGCTGAAGAGTTTGTTTGGTTGAATGCGCTTATCTCAGGAACTACTGGCTCAAATTGAAAATCCGCATCCGTGATCTAGTGGTTCGCCCACCGGAATTTAAATCCACAGGTCCCGGGTTCCCGGGTTCGATCCCTTGGGGGGGTACAAATTTGTACTCGCGGTTTGTGGTGCCAAGACTTATTTCTAGTCCGCCTGGCTAATAATAATGTGTTCCGACAATTGGTGATAAGATAGCCAGCCCCTCTGTGGTTGAGGGTTCAGGGTGAAGGTTCGTTCCATATTCGGCCCTTATCGTCACTTACTATCAGGTGAGATGAAGGGCAAGAGCTTCCCTGTCTAACATAAAAAAAATCGCTAAATAAACGCTCCGAACCCGACAGGTATTCATGAAGTCAATAATGAGATTGGATGTAGCGAATGAAGTATGTATAAATAAGAGTAAGTGGATAAAAGTGACCTACCCCTGTGGTAAAAGGACGTGACGTATGTATGTACGCTCCGATTCCGTAATATACAACACATGGTTTGGATTGCAGGCAAGAAGCACAAACTGAATCCATCTCAACAAGCCAAGGTTCAAATCGTCACAGAACAGATGAACACACTGACGACGATCGTAAAAAGACACGCCAAGGTTTGGGAAACATTTTTTAATGTCTATTTTTTTTTAATCTTCTTTGATGATTGTCTTCCATGCTGCCTGGGAGCGAAATAAAATAACGTAGAATGTGCCAGCCCCAGGGGCCCCATAAGGCGACTAAGGGTGATTGCCCTGTGTAGACCAATAAGCACCTTGGCACACCCCAATGGTGGAGGGCAAACCACCAACAACAGCAAACCCAAGAGAGTTGGTGTCAGGCAGGCGGCCGGCTGTGAAACCTTAGCCAAATCCTTGAGCGGTATGGATTGGTATGTCCTGTCATCCCATTCATCGCTAGCACCTTTCCGGTTTGATGGACGATATGAATTAAAAGGGAGTGGTTGGTTTGATGACGTCTGACTTACGTGTATTAAAGAGAAAACGCAACGCTCCGACCTCAGATGAACTGGGAACAGGATAGTGAAGAAGTATTTTTATAATAAATTATGTCACTGCTGACCATAAAGTGGACTTTTCCGCCAGCTACGCGTTAGGAAAATACCACTTCCTGGTCAGGGGGTGACATAAAACTATGATGATATTACCTCGGGTGTTAAAAAATAAAGCCTCAGATCGCATATTTATTAATACTTGCGATCCGAAACATTTTCTGGTTTATCGCCCTTGGTATATAATCTTCTATTATATGTTTCTCGTGAACAGGACGTGACCGTAGCCAAGAAGAAGGTGGCGGAGTACAAGCAGCGGCTGATGGAGGTCGAGGAGCAGCTGGCCGAAGCCCGAGCGCTGCAGGAGAAGCCCCACACACCGGTAAGGAGATAGATACGTACATACATATTATAAATCGCGGCTATATCGGGTAGGCAGAGCCGAATCAACACCCACTTTTCGCCGACTATCAGAGGCGTTACTCTGGAAGTTTATTTCGTTCGATAGAGTCTTTGCGTCTTTGTCGCTCTTATTTTAACACGCAGTGGCGTGAGAAAGACGGATAGATGTGAGTTCGTTCGTTCGGAGTTTCAGAGTAGGCCCCCAGGTCCCATGTTACAGGTGGCGAGCCTATGGCCATATGTCGGGCACGTGAATCGCAATATAGTTAATCGCGCATATTGCTGTTGAGAGGTATAAGAGGATAGTGCAAAGGGAAAAAAGAGAAGATGGCGACAGACTAGCCCAGCTATTAATTCGATTTTAATTTGAACAGTATAAAAATTTGAAATAAAATCAATAGGGATAATGGTTGGAACATACCACCTGCTTGGGACCCAATTATTAGAATAATTAAATCCCAACACCGTCCTCATACTGCCAAAAACAATGATACTGTAAGCTCTGTTTGTGTAAATCGGAACACCTAAAATAGCAAATATTATGACGGTAGTTAACTATTACTTTATTGTGAGGACACCTGTCATCTTTAGTCCCCCCGTGACCACGGCCACTGTAAAGTGATCGAAACGTCGGGTTAAATAATTAATATGCCAAACACCAAATTATACGCGAGTCTTATCCGTAAAAGTTGTTTTATTCCAAATGTGTAGTGCTCGTGCAAATATAAGAAAACATTACAGTATAAAAATGTTGGAAAAATTTGTTAGCCGTGTGGTGACAGCAAAGTAGAATACAATTGTCACCACATCTCTGCCGTGGGTGTCCTGGTAAGGACAGCGATGAATAATGGGCAGCAGCATTTCTCTCATACCACCTATATACGGCGATTTATGTGCCCGATATATGGCAATGACTCGCCTCGCTTATATGGGACCTAGTCAAATTGGAGAACCGTGGGTGTTTTAGTTCACCTTTGCCTACCCCTTCGGTGATATAAGCGTGGTTTATGTATGTTAAATCGGGATTTTATTAACATTCATTGCAAAATTATATTAATAAATATTATCTTTTATCTGAGCCGTCGCCCGCGTTGATGTCTTTAAATAGCCGTCAATGTAATTATGTATTTGTATTATTATAACTAACTACTAATAATCATCTAATTATTGCCCAACAGCAAGACCTAGCAGCACTAACGCAACAACACAAGGCGGAGCTACAGCAACAACTGCAACAACAACAGCAACAACAACAGCTGGAGGCCCGAAGACAACAACAACTCGAGATTGAGAAGCAGTCGCAGGGAGCATCCTTCACCAGTGAGTATTGGAACAATGCATTCATACATAGGTATACGTGATTTACGCCTATGTATCAGAAAAGTTCGATAGCGCAGTGAGGAGTTCCATAGCGCTGTGGATTTACGCGTTCGACCTGCGGTTGCTGCAACTATTCACTATGGTCACTCATTGGATGGATGACCAAAAGTATTATAGTTTTAATAATAGGGGTTAAAGTATAAAATTGCCGATGTTCCCTCATTATTTAGTAGTAGTGTATAATTCCTATAAAACATATTTCTTTTTCGATTTTAAACCAGGGACTTATTATATTTATGTATAAAATTTTATCTTATTTTTCTTTCTTTCACTAACAAATAAATCTTCAAAAACTGCTCGTCCTAAGTACCACTTAGATCCACGGACACAGACACCAGTACCACTAGTACCACAGCAGTGGCGTGGCGTGAAAAAAAAAGTTAGGCAAGCCACAGTAAAAAATTGGACCCGCAATAAATGGGTACTCGCAGAAACTTTCTTTAACTATATTAAACTACTCTTTTTACTGTGAAAACAGTCTTTTCTTAGTAAAATTACAATTATTAATATGCAAATTACTTATCAAATACTTAAGAGTAAACAATAGCGCGATGTAGTTCGATTGAAGCGCCATCTAGTTTCGTATATAGAAACAACTTGTAATACTTTAGCACAGCATACGGTGTGCTGTTGCTATATCTAGCAGGTGTGAGTGCTACTTGGATGAAGTATGGCGCAGATGAAGTAATGTCATTAACAGCCAGAAAGAGAGATCATTAAACAAACAAAAGCCGTGTTAAAAAGGAAAGGACGATTCAACTCGCTCCGGAGCGGCTTGTTGGAGCGGCGCACGACCGCGATATTGAGTGCAGTTCACAAAAGAAATTCCGCTTTTATGGCTATTGTAATAAAATCTAAAATATTTACTTTTGACGGAATTTTTTTTCGTGGGAGTTTATTACTAATGTGTGCGTGTGTTGTAGTGTATCGATGCTTAAGCGCATAGGCTGCCGAAATGCCGGCTTGTAGGCAATCTTTAGGTACTATTTCTCGTTGCGTGCGCCTGACAAGACTACGCTTGTCTGTGTCCGTGCTGTATCCCAGGCGTCCATAACTCGATATTTAGCGAGTTAATTGAAGGAATCTAGAGAGCGGGAGCGAATTGTATGTACCTGTGTTGCATATTGTTTCGCGCGCGTTTATTACTGTTATGATAAGATTTTATTGATGGATTTTTTTTTATTTGTTTATAAAATGGTATTGTACTTGCATTAGGGTAATGATTTTTTTATGCTCGCTCGTTTGGTACGGCTGTTGGGAATCGGGTTGTATGGACGCTCCGCCACTGTACCACAGTACCACTAGGTATCCTGAATTTTAACGTTGTCCAAATCTACCCACATAATTATATAAAATTTAGATTTGTAGTTCCTTAAAAAATTTTGTATGTTTGTATGGAAAAATGAATTTTCGCTAAATACTCCATACTAAACGGCAATTTGATACTTAAACCCCTAATAATAGTGTGTAAATTAGTAGATAAGTTTCGATAGGATTGACATATCCAATGGATAAAAGTCCTTTAAATAAAAAAAAATAAAAAACTCTTTTTCCTCCGTGCTTAAGCCGTTAGTCTCGGGTACATCTGCAGTCGTTAATGCCATTCACCGAGAACTGTAATCGGTACAGCAATTTATTAGATGATGCACCAGGTACGCTGCAGCCCACAACTCGTTATAAATATTATTATAACTGTAAGTCGCCTTGTAACGACACACACGAGAGAGGCAGGGTGGTGACAATTGTATTCTTCTACACCGTCACTTATTATCAATCCCCAACTTAAAATTCCTCATTGTGTTCCGCAGAGAATGGCGGCATGGTGTGCGTAAGACGCGCGGAGGCCGCGCCCACGAATACGGCACGTCAAGACGATACAGGTATGACCCGACCCTTGCGGCGCGTCCCAATAATCGATTCATAAGTGTATTGTAATCATTACCGAATTTTGACGAATTTTTGACTTTGACTATTCTATCAACAGTTGAAGGTAGACGTACTACAACTTTGTGCTTAGCTACTTTTGTTATTGACCGTTATATAACAAAAAATACCAGGCTACTAAACTTTAGTAAGCTTATTTTTGACTGCTGATACCGTTAGTCATCACAGTCATCTTCTACTGTTTACTATAAAATACACGTGATTTTGGGTATGAGCGGAGGAGGTAGAGTCAAACCGCACCACATAAATGGGTGTTAAAAAGTTGCTAAAACATCACTTGATTAATGGACGACGAATACAAAAAATGTCAGTCAAAACTAGACTAGTTTTAAATTGATATTTTTTGACATTAATCATTAACCCTAATTGACGTCTCTGAGTGCGGCAGTTAGCCCTCATCGTATTGTCTATCAAGCGAGACTGTAGTGAACACTCAGCTTATGAAGTAATTATATTAAAAAAATGACGAAATGCCTCTTTTGTTTTCCAGGTCGCGAAGAGTCCCACACGAGAACGCCGGATCGCAAGCAGACCTGGGAACAAGCGCTCGCGCATATGAACCAGCTCGCCAAAGGGAACAAGGAAAAGGTACTGTTGTTTATATAACGTTCAAATAACAATGTTCAAATTCATACATACCTAAATCACGCCTATATCACCGAAGGGGTAGGCGGAGGTGAATTAAATACCCACGTTTCGCCACTTAAGTTAGGTCCCATGTAATAGGTGGCGAGTCTATTGCAATATAAAATCACAGTATATTTAGTTAACATAATATAAACCCCCATCTCTCCCGCGTGTGTCGTACAAGGCGACTATTGATAAAACAGTTATGAGGAATTGGCATCAGCGTTCCTCTTATACCACCTAGGAATGTTCTGCGACTTTTATGCCCGATAAATGACAATAGGCTCGCCATCTATTACATGGGACTAAACGTAATTGGCGAAACGCGGGTACTAATTTTCCGCTGCCTACCCGTAGGTGTGATTTTTGTATGTATAAGTATGTTGAAAACATGAAATGTTCTCAATTGTCACCCACCGTTTACGTTAACCGAAGCAAGTGTGCAACTTAAATCAACATTACAGAAGCAGAAGCACAAAGAAGCGCAGCAGCCGAAGCACGAGCCGAAGCAGAAGCCGCAGCCGGCGCCGGCGCCCGAACCCGCCCCCGCCCCCGCGCCGCCCCTCTCCAAGAAGCAGAGGAAGCTGCTCGCCAAACAACAGGTGCAAAGTCACAGTCAAAATTCATGTATTCATATCTGGTATGACGCGGTCGCCATGCTCTATATTGTGCCCACTGCTGGGAAAAAACTTCCCTTCAATGTGTACACTACTGAGCAAAAACCCTGCCCATCGTTGTGCCCGCGGCTGGGCAAGGATCTTGCCTTTCAATGTGTAAACTACTGGGAAATGTATTATTCAGCTTGGATCCCTAAAATCGAGATCATAATTTTTCTTAAGTTCTAATTGCAAACAAATTACAATAGCTAGGTAACAACTGTATTCAACTGTATTCAAAGTTATTATAAATATGTATATCAATATTGTTTCCAGGCCGAAGAGGAGGAAAGGAAACAACAGCAACAGGAAGAGGCCAAATCCAAAAAATCCGACTCCAAGAAACAGGAGAAGGAACAAAAGAACGAAGCCAAGAAGGCAGAGAAAGAGAAAAAGGCGGAGCAGAAGAAACCGGATCCACCCAAGAAGAAGGAGGAGAAGAAAGAGAAGAAGCCGGAGAAGGAGAAGAAGGGAAAGGAGAATAAACAGGAAAAGAATGGTGAGTACACTTACAAGTGTAACGACTTTTACTACCGAATACAGAAACGAATCAACTCAAGTTTTGAGGACTGCTTGAAAAGTTAAGTGGACATAAATACCTGTCAGAATTTTGATGGAAAATCGTCAATTTTGACAATACTTAAATGTTATGCATTCAAACTTTGAGTAGCGTTTCTGCATTCGGGGATTGAAGGTTCGCCTATTCATCATCAGCCCTTCAACTGCTGGGGCACTGGCCTAGGGAGAATGGGTCACAACCCACCACCGAAAGCCTAATTTTTGCTTGTACAAAATTACAAAGAAAATGAAGTTGGAAAGTTTGCGAAAAAGTATTTGTCCTGATGAGGAAATCGAACCCAGGACGATGGTCCTGGTTGAAAGAGTGGTATAGGCACCTGTCCGGTTTGCAGAGGACGCGAGTTCGATGCGGATTGGATAAAAATAAATAGTTTTTTTTCCCGATTTGATTTTCTTTGTCATATTTTTATCTAACATTTACATTTCATACATACATCATATATGATTTAGTACCTTAGTCGCCTTGTACGACACCCACGGGAGAGATTTGGGGTGATGACAATTGTATTCTACTCTGCCGTCACCACACGGCTTACAACATTTATTTATATGTATAAAATTCAAATAAAAATCAAATCATCATACATACTTGTACAAAATTAACATTTGTTTCACAGCTCAAGCCCCGGCACCGAAACAGACCAAACAGGACAAGCAACAACAACAACAACAAACGCAACAGAGCAACAAGAAGGAGAACAAGAAACAGAACAGGCCGCAACATTCGGTCGGCAACATCCCCAACGACACCTCGATCGAAGTGCTAAGTAAAATGGTGAGTGAACGAACGAATAGACCATGAATAAATGAATAGACCATACATGAAAGAACGAATAGACCATTCACGAACAAACGATAGACCATAAATAAATGAACGAACGAACTAATAGACAAAATAAATGAACAAACGGATAGACCTTGAATGAACGAACGAACGAATAGACCATGAATGAATGAACGAACAAGCGAGTGAAAGGCTTAACAATGGTACTTGTACTAATGATACTTCATCATCATCATCATCATCACCAGCCCCTTTTAACGTCCCCACTGCTAGAGCACAGGCTTTCCTTATAGATAGATTAATAAGAAGAATATAGGGAGTATTGGCCATAACCCACTACGCTACGCAGTGCGTTGGTGGGTATGAACGACTGCAGATGCAGCCGGGACTAACGGTTTTACGTGCCTTCCGAAGCACGGAGAAACTCGAGATAATAAATTTTTGGTCACCCATCCAATGACCGGCCTTTGCGAAATTGCTTAGTTTACGCAATCGCAGGCTAAGCGTGCGCTGCCTCTTTTACTTTACTACCTAGCAACATACTGTAGCTTAGGACCTAACATAATTCACGAAACGTGGGCAC
Organism: Cataclysta lemnata; assembly: GCA_963931975.1. Taxonomy (NCBI): domain Eukaryota; kingdom Metazoa; phylum Arthropoda; class Insecta; order Lepidoptera; family Crambidae; genus Cataclysta; species Cataclysta lemnata. The sequence continues at coordinate 2,379,929 of OZ008359.1, forward strand.
TGACCTCTATTAAATAAGTATGTACGCTGGACTGAATACGTCTACTAAAATGTCAAATAGTTTTTGTGCCAATTTGAAGCAGCAAGGGTACAAAATTTGACGTTTGTTACTTCTATTTGACATTACAAATCATCATCACCAGCCCTTTAATGTCCCCACTGCTGGGGCACGGGCCTTCTCTATGGATGGAAAAATGTAGGGAGTAGGTGGGTACTAACGACTGCAGATGCGGCTGGGACCAACGGTTTAACGTGCCTTCCGAAGCACGGAGGAACTCGAGATAATAAATTTTTGGTCACCCATGCAATGACCGGCCATAGCAGACATTGCTTAGTTAACGCAATCGCAGGCCAAGCGCGCTATGCCACTGCGCTAGCGAGCTCCTCACATTACAAATGCATCTCTAATATTAGTTCCGTGGACGTTCAAGATGGCGATAACCAAATTGGCTTAATTTTTTGGATGACAACCTTCAGTCCAGCGTACTTGTATAAAAGAGGTCAGTGAAAGTGGGTATTATTAATTACACCTCTGCCTACCTCTTTGGGGGTGAAATATGCGTGATTTATGTATGTATATATATATATTTATCTGGTACATCGCTGAGATTTAACTCTGCCCTGATTGGTTCCAGAACCCATGTATCAGTGAGTCAGACAAGCCGGCGTCATGCAGCATAATGGAGCAACTGAGCTGTGGTGTTCAGGTGAGACTTGGTCTATCATTGCATACATAAATCACGCCTATGTACCCCCGAAGGGGTACTAGTAGGGAGGTGTATCGGCACCCACATTTCGCAAGCTATGTTTTAGGACCGAGTATCGGAAAACCGCTTTTCAAAGTTAAGCTTATTGATTATGATAACCCTATGATTAGGATAACCCTATTATAAGGTAACCTAATCAAAAGGGTTATAGATTGGGTTTCTTTATAATTTTGGTAACCCTTTGAATGGGGTTAGACTAATAAATAAAATAAAATAAAAATAAAATAAAAATAAAAAAGCCTTTTATTTCCTTCAGAATATACCCACTTACAAAAATTAATTGTTTTTTAGTATCAAAAGTTTTAATAACACAAATAAAAATTTTAAATAAGTTACAATAATATCTCCAGTTTTTATATGCACTTTTTAATACATAGTATTATATATTATTATTCTGTAGGAACCCCTCTGCAGGTAAAGGCCTCCTCCAAATGTAGCCAGTTTTCTCTGGATTGCGCTATTTGCATCCAGTTTGGACCCGCTATGCGTTTTATATCATCCTCCCATCTGTTGCAAGGTCTCCCTTTCTTTCTTTTTCCCACTGGCCCCCTCCATTCTGACACTTTTCTTGTCCACCTGTGATGTCCACCTGTGATGTGGGGTTAGACTACTTACCATTAATTTACATACATACATAAGTCACGCCTATATTCTGGGATAGGCAAGGGGCAGGCAGAGGTGAACTAGCACCCACGTTACGCCAATTATGTTAGGTCGCATGTAATAGGTGGCGAGCCTATTGCCATTTATCGGGCACAAAAGTCGCAGTACATTGCTAGGTGGTATAGGAGGAACGGTGCTGCCCATTCCTCGTTACTGATTTATCCTTAGTCGCCGTACGACACCCACGGGAGGGATTCGGGGTGGTGACAATTGTATTCTACTCTGCCGTCACCACACGGCATTACTTTTATTTTAGTGTTACCCTACTGATTGCCTATCACTTTTTCTCGCGTTCGAATGGATAAGAGATAGATCTGTCGAAGCCGATCCGAGCCGAATCCAACCAATCGGCTGCCGACTGTTAGTAAGAAGCGCAATAATAAGTCTTAATGATTGGCGCGTAGTAAAACAGCTTGACCACATTCTGAACCCTTTACTTTAGGGTAACCCTGTTAAGGGGTTTTCAGTGACTTGAGTGCTTATCTCAATGAATTGGTTAGCATATGGATTAGGTAAACAGATGAACAATTCCCTTGAATTTCGTCACTGTTAGGTAAGAAATGTTCATAAAAGCAACAATTTGCTCTGAAAAAATAGTATTTATGATGCGCTTTTTTGGTTTATTTTTTCTTTGGTGAGACTATACAGTAAGGCCACTGAGACGTGATAGAGAACGTAAACAATGTAACAATGGGTCTTTTACAAAATATAAAAATAAAAGTTTATACCTATTTCTCAAAGCAGCTAATCATATTGATTTTCTAAAATGGACGATGTATTCTAAAATTTTTACAAATGTTTCGCAGGTGGCTGATTTGAGACTACCCCCCGGCATCACCCTGACCAGGGTACAGCCGAACGAGAAGAAGGAACCGCCCCCGATTAAATCAGTCGTGAGTACAATAAAAACTGTCACATTTCCTCAATCGATTGTCAACCCTAACCTGATTGTAGTAAAGCACAACGTTGATTGAGAATTTTTGATATTCTGTGGTAGACGTTGACTGACGTGCCGTTGACTGCAGAGTGCGTTTCATCTTATAGTTCCTATGCCGTCAAGTTGGTAGTATTGTAAGAAAATGATACCATGTCTTTTTTTTTTTAACTTTATTGTCTTACCTTTAATTAAGGGAGTTTTGTTTTCAATTAACTAGATAAACATTTATGCATCTATCTTATTTTGTTATTTTTAACTACTAGCGGTACTAAGTAGTTACATATTAGTTTTTTTTATTAAAAGTCATAAGCCAAAGCGCGTGAAAATTTGCGAGAACAGTTATTTCATGATGATAATAGTATGATAGAAATGATATAGATAAATATAAATTGTAGTGACGTAAGAAAGACTCATTAAGTAAAACAATGTTAAATTATAAAAAAATATTATATTTATTATGATTAAATGTAATTGTGTTATTTAACATGTCTACATTTGACATTTCCTCACTCTTGTCAGTTCTTAAATCGTTATTAGTACTATTTATTTACAGTTATAAAACTGAAACTAAATATATTTAATTTATTTATCAAACACTTCATAAAACTGGTACTGGTACAACCCAATTTACTGGCGGCAATCCGAACTTGTACACACTAATATGGATTATGCGGGACTCCTTACGTTTTTCACGTTCACAAAAGACGTTTGCATATAACACAATTAATCTTTCATCACTTTTCAATGTTTTGGACATGATTTTCTCAAGGATTTTCTATAAAACATAAAAACCCCTGCAAATATGTCTTACGCGTTGACGCTGATGACAGACATTGTAGCCACCATCACGGCATAGGAACTATAAGATGAAACGCACTATACCATACGTCAACATACTTAGGTTCTTTAATAATATGACGGCGTACCTTAAAAAAAGCAAATAATATTGTGCTCATCAAAATAAACTGAACTGCACACCACATCATTACTAGTGACGCCTAATAGTAGGGTCTTGGGTGATGAAATCAGTGCACTGTATTTTGATAGGAAACTGGTGTACTAATGAAATGAATAAAGCAGCGATTTGGTGCGCATATTATATTTATGATGCGCTTTTTAGGTTTTTTCATAGGTTGGGTAATTTAATACAACCCATGAAGATTTTGGGGTTAGAAAAAGAATTTCGAAAAATTATGATCTTGAGGCGGGAATCGAAGCAGCGGACGCGGGTTCGATTCCCGCCTCAAGATCATAATTTTTCGAAATTCTTTTTCTAACCCCAAAATCTTTGTACTAATTTTTCTAACATTTATATAATGTTAAAATTAAAATCGAATAACCCATGAAAATATTTTTTAGTTAGGTTAGGTTAATCTGGTGGTAATTAAATACAAGTCTTAAATAAATTATTCTAAGCATTGTGTACTCAAAGTGTACGGCATTGACACTTACTTTTGCAAGACGAGCGTCTGTCATTTTCTTGCTCTTCCTGCCCCCGTAGCCCGGGACGTGGACACATCTCTTTCGGGGGACAGAAAATCTTTTCCTCTCGCTCAAACTCCCACTAAATCCCGAGACAAAACACTGTCAAGTGGTGGAGAGAGACTTGTCCACGACCCGTGCCAGGCCCGCTGCTGCGTTCCCAGTTTACCTGGGGCCAGGGGACCACTGAATGTATGCGCACAATGGATAATGATCGTCAATGTTTGACGGCCGCCTTGGTCGAATGCTCAGATTGCTGGGTATTGGCCAAGAGGTCCCAGGTTCGAATCCTGGTAGGGGCAAACTTTGTGATGACCACAAATGTTTGTTCCCGAGTCATGGTTGGGTATATGTTTATGTAGTATATTTTCAACATTTATATACATAAAATGTCCGTCATCTCGTATCCATAACACAAGTTACGTACTTTGGGCTAGATAATACGTGAGTGTAAAAAAAATATATGTTTGCCCGCAGCCCGTATGGAAGAGCAGCGGTCTGTCGGCGGCGCCGACGCCCGAGGCGAGGCCCCAGCCCGTCATCAGCGCGGACCCCGCCAGGGCTATGTTCGCGCCCGCCCGGGGTGAGTGCCAACCCACATGCCACACCACATCACCATCACCCCTTTAATGTGGGGACATGGCTGCTGGGGCACGGGCCTTGTCTACGGATGGAGGGATATAGGGAGTACGGGCCACAACCCACCACGCCGGCCCAGTGCGGGTTGGTGGGTATTAACGACTGCAGACGGAGCCGGCACCACCGGCTTAAGGTGCCTTTCGAAGCACGCAGGAATTCGAGGTGGTAAATTACTGGTCACCCATCCGATGCTTAGCGAACATTCGCAGGCCAGGCGCCCTATGCCACTGCACATTAAATGCAATCAGCAAGTAATACAAACCCCACTGTGAATTAAGACTCCGCATATATGAAACCACAGACAACCGCATTTATCACCTCTCGGCACACTTCACTCTGCATTAACACTACACATGCCGAAATAATATTTTATGTCACACCTGACCATAAAGTGGACTTTTTCGCCCGCTACGCGTACAAAAAATCCCACTTCCTGGTAAGGGAGTGTCATAAAGCTATATAATTGTACTTACGTCGGGAGACAAAAAAACATAGCCTCAGATCGCATACTCATCAAAATACTTGCGATCTTGACACTTTTTTGTTTTATCGCCCTATGTACATAATCAACTAATGTATAGTATCCACAGTGTATGCTCTAACGAAGGTCACCCTTCAGTTTCAGAGCCGCCGAAAACGATAATCATCCCCGAGCCGACGCCCGCGCCGGCGCCCAAGTCGAAGAAAGCTAAGAAGAAGGCTAAAAAGGCAGCCAGCACAGAGGAAGCCAAGCAGGAGACCAAGATGGTCACCCTGCGGAACCCCATGTTCCACCCGAACCTGCCTCCCGTACAGGTTTTATTTACATTTCCAGATAAATGTTACATACTATACACCGTCCATTCGTTTATTTTCTCGATGACAGCTCCCTTAGCCACTGAAATTGGGAATATGAATATTTAAAAACTATGACAACTGCGTAATTTTGTTCCTTGATCCCACATAATATTAATCTAAGACAAAAAGAGTCTATATGTGCAGTAGTTTTTAAAAAATACGGTAAATATCAACCGTATTTATACGGTAATTTGAATTGTCGATATCGTATATACTATATATACCCCAAATCTCCCGTGGGTGTCGTACAAGGCGACTAAGGATAAATCTGAATATGATTAGGAATGGGCAGCAGCGTTCCTCTTATACGACCTAGCAATAGCAATGTAACTGCGACTTTTGTGCTCGATAAATGGCAATAGGCTCGTCACCTATTACATGGGACCTAACATAATTGGCGAAACGTGGGTCTAGTTCACCTCTGCCTACCCCTTCGGGGATATATCGGGGGTATGTATATACTAATCGCTTTTTGATCACAACGCTATAAACGTTGTCAAATATAAAATAAATGTTTAAATTGTGAATTAACGTTCGGCCTACGAACGGCCCAGCCGTTCTCGAGTTTTAGCGAGACAAACGCACAGCAATTCATTTTTATATATTGCTTGCTTTTCATATTGTAACGTTAATAGGAAGTCTGGTCTTCACGAAACAGGGTATCCTAGTATGTCTCGTGAAGTGTAATGTAATACTACAAGTATGACATAAATTGTAACAGTGCATTAATTTATCCCTCCTTATCGTAATCTAATAAACTTTTATGTCACACCCGACCATAAAGTGCACTTTTCCAAAAAATCCCACTTCCTGGTCAGGGGTGATTAAAACAATGATTTTATCACTGGCGATAAAAAAGAAGGTCTCCTTTTTAATCGTTTTTTAAACGCCAAATACTTGCGATCTGAGACACTTTGTTTTATCGTCCTTGGTATAAATGTACTTTTTTTTATTTATTAAGGTGACCAACGCCCCGCCCGCGCAGAAGAAGGCGGACATCCGGATACCGGACCCCATCCCGATGCCGCCGGCCGCCTGCCAAGCGACCATCACCCCAACATCCAACGGGATGTACACCATCCGGAACCCGCTGATGGCGATGATGCACCAGCAGTCGCTCATGGGGGGAGCCGTCAGGGGCCCTGCACCCCATATGAACACCGTATACGGTCCCCAGTACAGCTACGTGAACCCTAACGCGTACCCCCCAGTGCGGCCGGCTAGCCCCCCCACAGGGCAGGCGTCTTTCACCCAAAACTTGGCTTCGTTCACACAGAAGAATGACGAAGGGTATTCCCTCTTCAAGACCTGTGAGGATCAGCAGACTAGGTTCCTAGCGCCGGAGTACTATGAAGATCCCACCCCTAAGCCGGTGGTCTCACCCAACCCCATAGGCACCAGGCCGGCGAACGACCAAAGTCGGTCCTTCGAGCCGAGCGACTCGTCATTATTCGCGAATCCCATACAGAGGCCCGAACCCATAGGCACCCCTTTGAAGAGGGATGAAGAGAGGGGTGAATACACCGGCCTGTACACCCCCTTCGGGCAGGAAGACAGAAATGTCTTCAGAAACGCCTTGTTCAACGATAAAAGTGACATAGGGTGCAACGTGGGTCGTCCCGATGAGATCCCCCCCCACCAAGTAAATGGGGATACGCTGCCATACTTCCAGCGGCTGAGGGTCGGCTCCAAGCTGAACAGCGAGGTGACCATCCACCATGTGACCGAGTCTAAGTTCTACAAGGGGCAGGTGGGTGGTTTTTTTTATTTTTTTTTAGTTACATGCATACTTAAATCCTACCTATATTACTAAAGGGGTAGGCAGAGGTGGTTAACACGCACGCTTTGGACAATTACGACATGGATCATGTAATAGGTGGCGAGCCTACTGTCATTTATCGGGCACAAAAGTCGCAGTACATTGCTAGGTGGTATAATAGGAACGCTGCTGACCATTCTTTATCACAGATTTTTTTTTTACGTTTCCTTTTTACATACCACCCGCACCGGACCAGCGTGGTAGGTTATGGCCTGATCTCCCTAAATTCTTTCATTCATAGGGAAGGCCCGTGCCCCAGCAGTGGGGACATAAAGGGCTGGTGATGATGATACATAAATATCTTTACCCTTAGTCGCCTTGTACGACACCCGCGGGAGAGATGGGTGACAATTGTATTCCCCTCTGCCGTTAGCAGACGGTACATTTTATATTTACAACATACTTTTATATGAAATGAGACCTGAAATACGCCGTGTGTGTATTAAATGGCTGGTGATGATGATGATGATTACGATGAAGAAATATGTATGTATTGTGATTATTTGCAGGAGCCGATCCCGGCCGAGTCTCTATTTTCGAGAGGTCAGTGGCCTCCACAGCAGACGGGCTTCGTTCCTGCCGGTAACAAATCATGTTACTTACTAGCTTTGACCTGCGTCTTCGCTCGCGTTGTTGTCTTTGAATAACTGTCAAAGTCGCCTTGCACGACACCCACGGAGGTATGGGAGTGGTGACAAAATATATGTTTTCTGCTATGCCGTCACAAAAACAAACAAAACATAAATTGCGCCTATATCCCCGAAGGGGTGGGCACAGGTGAATTAACATACCCACGATTCGCCAATTGTCATTTATCAGGCACGGAATTCACAGTACATTGCTAGGTGGTGTAAGAGGAACGCTGCTACCTACTCATTGCTGTTTTAACAGTCGCCTTGTACGACACCCGTGGAAAAGATGGGGGTGGGGCCAATTGCACCACACGGCGAAACCCAAAGAGCATTGAATAAAAAAATAAAACAAATGGCAATAGACTCGCCACCTATGGGACCTAAACTAATTGGCGAAACCCTTTCGGGGTATAGGGGTGATATATGTATGTTTTTTAGTTTGAGAAAAATAAGTGTAAATGTAAATCTTTTACATCATTATAAGATCTGCACATTCGGAATAATGGATCATCTCATTTATACTAATATTATATAGCTGAACAGTTTGTTTGTTTGGTTGAACGCGCTAATCTCATGAACTACTGACTCAAATTGAAAAATTATTTTTGTATATAATATATAATAAGGCTATATAATAAGCAGCATGACGCGAGCGAAGGTGCGGGTGGGCACTAGTTGAATATAACATTGTAACTGATATACGTGTTCAATATAGGTTAAAACGGGAATGAACGCGATTAAGTTGGTATTTATGTACCTTTTTTACGTTTAATAAATAATAAAAAAGAGGAGCTCGCTTGTGCAGTGGCACAGCGCGCTTGGTCGGCGATTGCGTAAACTAAGCAAGTTCGCTAAGGCCAGTCATTGGATGGGTGACCAAAAATGAATTATCTCGAGTTACTCCGTGCTTCGGAAGGCACGTTAAGCCGTTGGTTTGGTCCAGCCTGAATCTGCAGTCGTTAGTACCCACCAACCCGCACTGGGCCAGCGTTGTTGGATATGACCCAATCTCCCTATATTCTTCCATCCACGGGGCAGGCCCGTGCCCCAGCATTGGGGACATTAAAAGGCTGGTGATGATGATGATGATGTTTAATAAATACCTACATAGTCGCTTTGATCATGCAACGCGAAAAAGAAAAGTGATGATATACGTGTGTTTGCAGGTATGCCCCACGCCGCCCAGTCAGCCCGATCCTCGCCCACTGGTTCCTCGCTCTGTTCTAGCGGCGGTTCGGCCTCAGACGATGCGGGATTCGGCCCAGTCGGCACACGCAAACACTATGACGTGAACCACACCCCCTTACTTATGTAAACATTGCCTGGGGTACTGTTGTCACCTTTGCAAACAAAGATGCCACACCAATTTAGACCTTGGTCGCTTAGAATAAGGTTTAAGAATAAATCGATGAGAAAAATAATTGTCATCGAGAAGAATTGTCACCTTTGAGAGACTGTCCATAAATAGTTGCCACCTCAATATAGACCTTGGGCGCTTGGAATGAGGTTTAAAATCGATAAATTATGAGCTAGTCCCGTATAAACGGTTAACTTTAAGGCACCTGGTGCTCTCAAAACTCTTTGAAAGACAGTGGCTTTATAGTTGCCACCTCAATTTGGACTGTGGACGCTTAGAATAAGGTTTAAAACCCTAATGTCGTTTTAAGGGTCGACTAAATAGCATCTCATGCTCATGTAGTCGAACCCTACGTCAGAAAAAACCTTATCACAAGAATGCAGTCGTCCCTCGCTAAAATGCAGCTCTTTACCTCAAGAATGTTGTCCCCGTTTCGAAAATATACCGTTCTTAGATTCCTTTATGACTGCCACCCAATCAAGAATGCAGTTCTTCACTAGAATGCGAAATACACACCCAAAAATGCAGTTCCGCGCTAGAATGTTGATCACCACCTCAAGAATGTTGTCCCCACGTCGATAATATACCGATCCAAAAATCACAATCTTGTGTAAAAAATAGTATAAAAATGTTATATTAATTTAAGTTATCGAAACGCACCCCGCACTGGTAAAACGGAATATCTGCGAAAATGTATTTAATTAGAACGCAATCAAATCTTTAAAATTTATTTTCGCTGAACGTCGGAATATAGTTTTGACTAGTATATTGCCATGATGATGATGATCAGTATATTGTGTGCAATGAATACTTCTCAGGTGCAATAATTAAATTAATAGTTACTAAGGAAAGCGTTGCACGTTGTACAGGTATCCAGTGTTTGAAATCTTTAAAATACAGTCGCTAAATAGTCGCCACCTCAATATGGAACTTGTCATTTTGTAATAGGGTTAAAAATCAATGACAACAATAAGGCAATGCTGTTTAAAGGGGCAAGTTTAAGAATGGTTTCGTATGTATGTAACCTTGAGATGACATCCATGTATAAACGGTGGCTAGTTGGGCTTACCGCAGTACTCTACCTTCCCGAGTCAAAAATCTTGACAGGTTCTTTGAAAGATGTTAATTTAAAGCGGGGAATTCACTACACGGACTTGCCCGCGGGCATGCCTGCAGACATGCCCTCCGGACCTCGCTTCTATTAGTCTGTGTGATGTTTGCAAACGAGGTCCGCGCGGGCATGTTTGGCGGGCTTGCCGGTCTAGTGAATTCCCCGCTTAATGCTTTGTCTTATAGTAATTATGATTAAAAATTGAGGTTAAGCCTGACGCTATATTTTTGCCAGTGTAATTATTATTTCTTATTTTTAAGCCATTGTTACACCATTTGTGTTTTTAATTATTATTATGCTAGACAGCGAAGCTCTTGCCCTTCATCTTACCTGGATGGTAAGTGACGATAAGGGCCGAAGTTGGGATCGAGCTTCACCTGGAACCCTCAACTGCAGAGGGGCTGGCTATCTTATCACACATTGTCGGAACACAATAATGCTGTTAACATTATTATGTGTGGACTACAGTAGAAACTGTGAAAGTTATAATGTTTTATATATTTATAAATGTAGATTTTTATACGGCAAAACAAGATGGGGTGTGTAAATCGCAACTTTGGCAAGAAAGGAGATTTGTGAACATGGGACATGCGATACACACAATATTGACCAGGGGTTCTTAACGTTTTCATTATTTTTCCACTTGCAAAATTGAAACAATCTCATGGACCCCTTACTTACAAACTTTGGTGTAGGACCCCACACTACACTGTAGGTAAAATATAAAAACAAGAAATTTTAGAAATAGATAAAATTGGTACTATTCGGGACTGCTTGTTTCGCGAAATAGTAAAAATAACGTCTTCATGGACCCCCAGTACATTTACAGGCCCTTTAGGGGTCCATGACCCCGGTTTAAGAACCCCTGATAGACATAGGTGGTATAAGTATATTATTATGAGATAAGACAGAAAGCTGGCGCAATTTGTATATTTTATGTATATTCAAAGGAAAGAAAACGTGTATATATTCAAAGGGAACTGTCTTTGCAATAGTCCACAATTATGGTGACAGAATAGAGCTGGGTTTGGCACGAATGTGTAAATTGCGACGTCGTAATTGTCAAATACGCCAGGATTCGGTCGGGTTCAGTCGGGTTGAAAATGTACACGTGGTTAGGACAATATTTATGTTTGATTGGTTAGTCGTCCATTTAAAGGTTGGATTGTTACTTCCTTGTAACCCAATCGAAGTGGCTTAAAGACTTTGAAGCTGTTTACCATATTTTATCTAGGGTTACTGGATTAATGTGGCCGGCATTTTTTGTTTTTGCACTTAAACTAACAGAGGTTGCTAGGATACCGAACTATTGTGGATGAACCTGTAGATGTATATTAAAATTGGCTGTAAATCATAAGCACTTTTATTTTATTAATAATTTTGGAGTTGCAGTAACCTATTTCGAATTCTGTCCTCCTACCAGTGCTCGAATATGTGTTGTGTATTTTATACATATAAGTTTCTCTTCTACATCTTCTTACCCTGCTAGCATTTCATGGCTGACAGGCTGTCTGACATCAACCCTCCTTTAGTGTCCTAGCCTACCTTTAAGGTGCTGTTTAGGAAATAATTTTCCTTATTACACCCCCTGGAGTGGTAGTCGGGGCTGGCATATCCTACTCAGCATGTAAGGTTTTAATATATATGTTTTTTATTACTTTTTGCAAGAAATCGGCATGAGAATTGTTTTTTTTTAGTTTTCTCGACACAGGGATGCTCTGTTCTTCACCCAGTAATATTTTTTTTACAGATGTTGTACAGTAGACTAGATGATTTTGTTTATATATTCGATAAGTAATTAATATACCATATTATATTTGTAGCATTTTGTTATTTTGTTAGTGTTTTCTTTTGTAATAAGGAAAATGCAACAGGATTAAGTCACAAATGTGTGTATTTTTTATCTTTGATACGGATAACGCGTCTGGTATTTTCGACTACATTTTCCAAGCAAAGGAATATAAGGGCGTTGCCATACCATTGCATGCGTTGTCACATCGCAAAATTTACATTGCATTTCAATTCGATGCGACGCTTACAAATAATGATGCTATCTACAGTCTATTATTAACTATTACCGAAATATCAAAACATGCAAAAAAGAAAATCATAGCATTTTCCATTTACGTAGTTTAATAAAAGCAAACATTTGGTAAGTTAAACAGAAAGATCTACATTAAAAATAATAATAATATAAAAAATAGATATTTGACAAAGCAATGGTGGTGTAGTCTTGCCCTAAGTCAATAAATTTTAATAACATCTTTTCTTTTCTTTTAAGGGGAAATGTGAAACACTATTGTTCATTTTTAACTTGTCTATTGCTGTCTTGATTTCAATAGGATTATGTATTTTTAATGCTCCTTTTGTTTGCTTATAACCTCTATTCGTTAAAGCGTCTTTTATTCGTAATGCGTATGCTTTATTCTTTCAACTTTTAAAGTTTTCTAAACGACTTTTGCTATAAGGAAGCGAGTACTGCACTACAGGTCGAAATAAGATTGTCCTTATCATTACCAATTGAGCCCACCGTAGCTGGTATAATTTTATTACATGATGAAACTGGAGTTGAGATATTGTTTGTAATTTATTTCGGAGTCTGACAGGTTACGCGTCAGACGTTGAAGGTTAATTTTGTCTTGGAGGAATTCTACTGTAAGGAATTTAATACATATGTCCGTTGGGTGCTGAAACACTGGCAATAATAAAATTATTGACTTGTGGCAAGTATCCGTGTATAAGCACAAGGAATTTAATGTGATTTAGATGCCCAGTCCAATCCTGTCATTTTGACATGCACGAGAAACAATTTATGGATATAAATTGTTCGATTCAAAAATATCATAGAATATCTAAATTTCAGGTTTCGAATTTGAGAATGGGGGAAAATCATCAAACTATAGGACGTAAGGGTTGTCTGCATTGTTCTTGTATGTGTGGGGGTTTTTTATGTTGTATATAAGCGGTTTTATGGGGCGTATGATAAATCTGCATCCAGATGATGTGAAGATAAACAGTTGCCTGTTATCTGGGCAAACTTTCCTAAGTCGGTTCATGCGACACAGGAAGAAGGGGGGTGGTATTATTGTGACACTACAAATTTTACTATAGGGCATACTCGTTTAGGCCTAGTCAAGGGTGTGGAAAGCGGCATTTTCCTCAACGTCAAAGGCGTTGGCCCACTGTCAGTATTTACGCTGTGGTAGTATTATATCCAAGCGCAAAAGACAAAAATCTTGATCGGAAATCAATGCATTGCCTTGTTGTGTCAACGAAAGTGTTGACGTCACAATGATGATTGCATGATTTCGCGATGTGCCGTCCACACAGACACACACACGTTGTTCATACTTCGATTGGACTAGACGAACGTGTGAGAGAGAGAAACGGTATTTAACAAGTTTTCAAATTAAAGAGAAAAAAATTCCTATTTGAAGACGAAACCTTAAAGAGGATGACCTTAAGTTTTAGTCATATTGAGTTTTGTGCGATGGCGATGCGTGCCGTCGCTATTATATACCCTGGCAATGGTCAGGGTGTTTTGACAATAGTCCGTTTCACAAAAGAAGTCCCGTGGCTTAAACCTTGTCTTCGCAATAAGAGCGAAAATAATGTTATTGAAGGGACTTCTTTTGTGGAGGGAACTCTAGGTAACGGATTGTGACATATATATGATGAGCAAACGCTCAAATAGGCACCGGTCCACACAGTCGAGTGGAATTGTCTGGAGCTAGCATTGTGCTGCCATTTTTTTTAAATTCATCATTTCTGCGGTTGAGTGTCACACTGGACAAGTACAGAATGTGCGAAAGTGGGCGCACGTCCGTGATTTGTAATATATGGTCACAATAGGATTTTGGTACTGAAACGGGATTTTTAATGACGCGCTCGCAGTGATTTTTGATTCGAAATAGGATGGGGGGGGGGGGGGGGTAATTAACGTTTGATTGTTTAACACTGGGTGTGTCGCAATTATCATGTGTAAGAAAATAATACTACAGTTATTTTTCTTATATAAAATTGTGATGGCGATTGCGTCTACCCGTCACTCTCGTTTATTGAGAATGATCGCAAAGTGTGAGAGTGACTGGCAACCTGCATCGTTGGTGTTTTTTTTTTCTCTTTTCACTATTTTGTACTTGCACCGTTTTGTCACTCAATCGTGGAATTGATCGTGTACGTACTTGACTGAGAGACGCTCGCGTCAACTGACTAGATTTACTGAGTAATCTGTAAGTGTCATTTTGCATCGTGTATTGTATCACTGTATTTCAAAATATATAGACAGTTTGTAAACGCAATGTCGACAGCTGATAGTTGTGTGACATAAAGGTTAAGTAAAGTGTATATTATAGCTGACTTGGGTGTTTTATTTGTATTTTCACTGCCTAATCTAAGGAAGGGATTTATTATTCCAATTTTAACCCTAGCAAGTGTTTAAAAAGTTGCCAACATAATTTGAATTTAATACGGTTTATAAACAATGAAAAAAAAATTGCATCCATTGCTTTATAAAGGGTATACCTATTTATTCAATATTTTATGACATGAGTGTAGACATATGGGCTATCGAGCTCATCCTTAAGACAATGATGATAAAATATGAAACAACAAAGATGGTAAATTCTATATTTCTCTGTGCTGTAAGAATAAAATTAAACACTATACATAATATTTCAGCTAACTGTATTCGATGATATAATTTCACAATTGACTTTGCAACTGCCGTGGACATTATTCGTAGTTTAATTCAATTCATATTGCCACCGATGGGAATGGGGGAGGAAGGTAATTTTTTCAACGAAGTCAGGTCACGTTCCTCTTATACAGGGTTATTTGTAAGACATCTGTGTTTGTTTGTAAGACTATCTATCTAACATCATAAACAAGAACGTTTGTTCTACGACTTTTGGATACAATTTTTCTTTGATTTGTGGGTGTTCTAGTACTATAACCTTAGTTGGTCTCAATCTTTTGATAGAGAGAGTAGAAATGGGATCGATTGGCATTAAAAAAATGTGAATGTCGATTGTCATTACTCAAAAAGTTGGAAAAGGTCTCCTAAGATCATTTTCTCGTGGCAGCAAGGGATCTGGTATCTGCCCCTACTGTCCCATCGCAACTTTCCACCCTGTATAATCTTCTATTGTTCAATGTATAGATTGAGTTATGTTAAAACTCACAAAACAAACGTTCTTGAGTATTATGTTAAGCTATCTAATCCAGTAAAGTTCTGGGTGTTTTACAAATAACCCTGCCCCTCTAGGCCCCTAGTACGTGCGCGGCTAGTGTCGGCCGGCTTTGGCGTGGATCTGGGGCGAGTCGGGGCGGCGGCGCTTGCGTCTCGCCAGCGGCGCCTCGCTCAGTCCCGCGTGCGCCTGCGCGGCCAGCAACATCCCCAGCTGGTTCTGTGCCTGCAACGCAACAAATGCACACGTATACAGCCGCGCTTACGGAAAACGCATTAGACATGTACGATTTTTAGCGAAATTTAGCTATATACGTATTTGGAATCAGCCGTGTGGTGACGGCAGAGTAGAATACAATTGCCACCACCCCAAATCTCTCCCGTGGGTGTCGCACAAGGCGACTAAGGATAAATCAGTGATGACGAATGGGCAGCAGCGTTCCTCTTATACCACCTTGCAATGTACTGCGACTTTTGTGCCCGATAAATGGCAATAGGCTCGCCACCTATTACATGGGACTTAACATAATTGGCGAAACGCGGGTGCTAGTTCACCTCTGCCTACCCCTTCGGGGATATAGGCGTGATTTATGTATGTATGTATGTATGGAATCAGCAGCAAAAGCAAGCTCTCTAACTTTCCCATAGAAACAATTTTAATATACTGAATATCAAATTTTTTACATCAATAACTAGATCCGGTCATACAAATGTACTAAGAAAAAAACTTTAAACGCGATTTTCTCAGAAGTTGTAGAAAGGTAGATAATAAGTTTTACGTAAGCGCGGCAGTATATGTCACCGGCAATGTGTATAATCTGGTAGTCTATACAATCTCTAGAAATTTTAATATATACATTATCTAGGTAAAGTATGTAATAGACAATAAAGTTCATAATATTTCATATATTGCCAAGACACCCCTGTTATTCTATAGATTGCCTAGGTATTGTATAGAATACCTTAATTATATACATTGCCGGTAACATATACAAGTCATGCCTGTTTTTTTATGGTCGAATGGTCAGATAGCTGAGTAATTGGCCAAGAGGTCCCGGGTGTTGGAATAGGAGGAGGAGGGGCAAATTAGTGATGAATATTTTTTCAAAATTTTGCTCACTTTATTTGCTTTTTCTTTTTTATGCTAGAGCTTCCCTAGCTCTTGGCCTTCATCTCACCTGATGGCAAGTGACGATAAGGGCCGAAGATAGAATCGAGCTACACCTGGAACCTTGTGTCTTATTACAATGAATTCGGAACACCTTGGGGACCTCAGTTCCAGTAGATGAACCTCTAGGCCACGGAGGCGGTTAAAACATACATAACATCCTAGAGCAGTGTTTTTCAACGTTTTTCACGGCACGTATTATAAGTATTTAAAAAATTTATCGCGACCCCCTACCCTTTGCCTATTTTGACCTCTGACTAAGTATTTTACTATTACGCTAAACGTCCCTAAGGAATAGTACGTATAACTGTTGCGCATGTGTACACAGATCCTATAATATAATAATTATTAATGGGGGGTCGTGAAGACTCTGGGGTCACCGGCAAAAGGAAAGGGCAAGGTTCTATACTACAATTATAGAAAACACAATTTCAGTGACAATCAAATGAAATAGAGAAATGGAGACTAAATTTATGTCTGTCTTTTGCCTAAAAGGGTAGCCAGAATTTTTCAACCTGTAAAGGGGTCGCGTAATGAAATAAGATTGAAAAACACTGGTCTACGATGACAAAAGTGTAAAACCTCTCGCAACACCTATACCCCATTCACTTGGGCTTGAGACAAAATTTAAACAATCTTGATGTGTCTTTTTATATAAAATACAAAAATAAAAATGTGTAACACCAATATTTCAAAGCAGCTAACAGTTTTATTTGTCTATAATTGATGATGTATTTCAGAATACGAACACGTTTCTTGTTTTTAAGAGCATTTCGTAAACAAAGATGTCTACGTTGTTTAGATTTTGTCTCAAGCCCAAGTGAATGGTGTATGGAGTAATGGTACACAAGGCGACATACCTCCTCGTGCATCTCCCGCGCCATCGTGTACACGCTGTGCTCGCTGCTGTTGTACATGAGCGCGTTGCTCAGCATCAAAAGCACGTCCCTTTGGAACTCGGCCGTGGTCCTGCGCGAACGCATCTCGCATCAGAACCATGGCAGTGGGACAGGTGGATTTTAGTACTTCTATCTATCTTTTTGTATGAATGGCCTCTGTCAAATCTGACAGAAGACACGTTTAGTAATCGGGATAAAATCGGTTTGAAAAAGTTCACATTGGTCAGACAGTATAGAGCAAGGGATTAAACATTATTATGAAGAGGTCATATAAAATAATAGAGTTGGTAAATTGTTACGGAAATTTTAGTACTTAATAATTATTATGGAGGAGCTCGCTAGCGCAGTGGCAAAGCGCGCTTGGCTTGTGATTGCGCAAACTAAGCAATGGTCGCTTAGGCAGGTCATTGGATTGGTGACCAAAAATTTGCTATCTCGAGCTCCCCCGTGCTTCGGGAGGCACATTAAGCCGTTGATCTCGCATCTGCAGTCGTCAACACCCACCAACCCGCACTGGGCCAGCGTGGTGGGTAGTGGCCCAATCTCCATATATTCTTCCATCCGTAGACAAGGCCCGTGCCCCAGCAGTGGGGAAATTAAAGGGCTGGTGATGATGATGATGAAATGAGCGTTATGTATGTATGTGACTCACCTGATGGCGCCACTCTCGATGTTCCGCCTGATGGCCGTGAGGTCCATGGGCCTCTTGACCACCATGCTGTACCCTGGCGCCTCCTCATCGCTGATGGGGCGAAGGAACAGCGACGCATACTTGTGGGTGCACAGCCTTGAATAAATAAATAAAAACAAATTTACCGGACTATCACATATTTATGACACAGTGACTGACCTCTATTATACAGGTACGCTGGACTGAAGGTTGGCATCCAAAAAATGAAGCCAATTTGGTTATCGCCATTTTGGCGCTGATGGCGAGAAACATTTGACATTTTAGGTTTTTCTCATATCTACCGTTTTTCTAAGGATAAATCAGTGATGAGGAATGGGCAGCAGCGCTCCTCTTATACCACCTAGCAATGTACCTACTGCGACTTTTGTGCCCGATAAATGGCAATAGGCTCGCCACCTATTACATGGGACCTAACTAAATTGGCGAAACGCGGGTGCTAGTTCACCTCTACCTATCCCTTCGGGGATATAGGCGTGATTTATGTATGTATGTATGTGTACCGTTTGACAACACTAGCCCCAGATAAACTGGGAACTGGGGGCCTACCGCCTAATTCGATTGCTAAAGCAAAAGCTATAGTTTATGACGTCATACTGTCATTTCGCACCAAATGTACCTAAACTATTAGCGATAGCTTTGAACGAATGATCACCGAATGATTTTGTATGAATTTGGCACAAAATCCGTACCGCCTAAAAATTCAGGATGGCTGCTATAGCCGTAAGCAGTGCATTGCAATATAGCTATCATCAGCAATCGAGTTAGGCGGTAGGCCCCCAGGGCAGGGCGATTGATAATAATTTATTAGCAAGTGCCAGATACCTTCGACGGCCGCCTTGGTCGAATGTTCAGATTGCTGGGTATTGGCCAAGAGGTCCCGGGTTCGAATCCTGGTAGGGGCAAACTTTGTGATGACCACAAATGTTTGTTTCCGAGTCATGGTTGTGTATATGTTTATGTAGTATATTTTCAACATTTATATACATAATTATACTATTTGAATAGTTTATAAAGCAAACCCAAGCTTAACCGAACGCACGGTATTTGTAAAAATATCTGCTTTGGAATGTTTGAAATTTATTTCTACATTGCGAGGGTACCCGTTGGCTTACAACGTGAAGTGTAAAGGTTAGAGGAATTTCGGCAAGTTAATTAGTATCTTGGGTGGCCGAGCGGTCAGGCACCTGCCCGGATAGCAGCGGACGCGGGTTCGATTCCCGCCTCAAGATCATAATTTTTCGAAATTCTTTTTCTAACCACTAAAATCTTTGTACATAATTATATTAAAAATATGTCCGTCATCTAGTATCCATAACACGAGTGCTAAGGCTACTTACTTTGGGCTAGATGATAGGTGTGAGTGTAAAAGAAAAAAATATTATATTATTATTATTATTACCTGCTGTAGACCAGCATGACTGACTTTTTCCACAGCCTGTGTTGCCTCTCGGCGTCGCTCGCGCTCGGCGAGTCTGGGGCGCTCGCTTCGGCCGCACTCTCTGACCCAGAACACGCTGGACAAACGCATAAAATGCATAAATGACATTTATATTCATATGCCGTGTGGTGACGGCAGAGTAGAATCCAATTGTCACCTCCCCCATCTCTCCCGTGGGTGTCGTACAAGGCGACTAAGGATAAATCAGTGATGAGGAATGGGCAGCAGCGTTCCCTTATACCACTTAGCAATGTACTGCGACTTTTGTGCCCGAAAAATGGCAATAGGCTCGCCAGCTATTACACGCTACCCATTCCTCATCACTGATTCATCCTTAGTCGCCTTGTACGACACCGACGGGAGAGATTTGGGGTGGTGACAATTGTATTCTGCTCTGCCGTAACCACACGACACCTCTATGTAATATGCAAAATATTTCTTTTTTGTTCAAACTCACTCCTGGAATCCGACTTTTTCTTTCGGGAATAGTCTCTTTTCTTCTTTCCGTCCTTCTCCTCTTCTCTGCTGAGCTGTGAAAGAGTTTGAGCAAGAGATTAGCACAAACATAAATAAAAATACTATACAATACCCGATAAGGGTACTAATTGAATGGATTGAAGAATATAGTGCGAATGAGCCATAACCCACCACGCTGGCCCAGTGCAGGTAGGTGGGTATTAACGACTGCAGATGCAGCCGGGACCAACGGCTTTACGTGCCTTCCGAAGCAGGTTTTTGGTCACCCATCCAATGATCGGCTTTAGAAAACATTGCTTAGTTGCGTATTCGCAGGCCAAGCGCGCTACGAAATGAAATGTGTAAGAAATCATTATTGATTATTCACTAGTGGTCGCCCGCGGCTTCGGTCGCGTTAATGTCGGTTGTAATTAATGGCCTATATATAGCCTTCCTCAATAAATGAACTATCCAACACAAAAATATTTTTTTTTATTTGAATCAGTAGTTCCTGAGATTAGCGCGTTCAAACAACCAAACAAACCTGTTCAGCTTTATAATATTAGTATAGATCATTCATTATACCTCCATGGGGGTGTCATCATCAGTTTCCGCGTGGGCATCTTCTGGTGGGAGCTTCGGTTCCTGCTTAGCGGATTCCTCTTTGATCATCTCCTTCAGTGGTATCGAGTCCTGAAAGAAATACCCCTTGGTAACTAACCAATAAATTGTATGTCTTGTGTTTCATGGCAAAACTTAACAGTTTTGAGATTGATTTATCATTAAATCACTAACCCTCGAATACAGAAACACTGCTCAAATTTTGAGCACTGCTTAAGTAGTTAAGTGGACAATACCTGTCAGAATTTGTATAGAAAAACGTAAATTTTGACAATACTTAAATGTTAATCAGGACTCAAACTTTGAGTAGCGTTTCTGTATTCTCGGGTTACCCCCGAGATTCACCAACACTGAAAACAAGCATTTAAAAGATAATCATGAGTTTTTTTACAGTTTTCCCATACGAAATGTCAAAAACCGAAGGTTCAATAATTGCCTGCTTAAGTGTTTGTCAACACAGCCTTTTACAGGGTTTTAGACATTTTACCGTATGGAAGAACTGTCAAAAACTGTCGGTTACCTTATAATCGCTAGAGAAAGAAAGCGGCTAGCGCGGTACTAGTAAAACCATTACCTCAGCATCTTCATCCTTCTTGGATTCTTCAAAGGTCTCTTCTGCGATCGGCTCTTCTGCGACATCTTCTTTCTCCTCCGGCTTCTCTTCCGACAAATCTTCTGTTTTCACTTCCACCGGCTCTGGTTCTTCTTGCGGTTTCGGCTGGATTTCTGTTTAAACAAAAAAAAATACATACATACATAAATCACGCCTATATTCCCGAAGCGGTAGGCAGAGGTGAATAAGCACCCAAGTTTCGCCAACTACGTTAGGTGTAATAGGTGGCGAGCCTATTGACATTTGTCGGGCACAAAAGTCGCAGTACATCGCTAGGTGGTATAAAGAGGAACGCTGCTGCCTTTTCCTCATCACTGATTTATCCTTAGTCGCCTTGTACGACACCCACGGGAGGGATTTGGGGTGGTGACGGTCGCTTGGCCTGCGATTACGTTAACTAAGTAACGTTCGCCAAGGCCGGTCATTGGATGGGTAACCAAAATATTTATTATCTCGAGTTCCTCCGTGCTTCAGAAGGCACGTTAAGCCGTTGGTCGCGGCTGCATCTGCGGTCGTCAACACCCACTAACTCACACTGGGCCAGCGTGGTGAGTTATTTTTACAATTAATTGGAAAACTTCAGGAAAAACTAAATTTATTAAGCAAATACAAACGGTCGTGTCATGTAAAGAATTCAAAGTAAAGGTGATGGATAAAACAAAAAACCGTAGAACCATTTGACAATAGAAAGATTCATATAAAATAGAAAACCCTTTTCAACAGTTATGGCCCGTACTCCCTATATTCCTCCATCCATAGGGAAGGTCCGTGCTCCAGCAGTGGGGACATAAAGGGCTGGTGATGATGATGCGGCGACGCTACCGCATACCAAAGCTGGCATAAAAAATAAAATTTGAAAAAAAAAAAAAACCTGGCTCTTCTTCCACCGTCTCTTGCGTCTCTTCCACTGGGTCCGGCGGCAGGGGTATAGATTCGGTGGGCACCGGGGTAGGCTCCCCCCTTTCCTCCACCTCCTCTACCTCCACTTCCACCTCCTCTTGTTCCACGACTACCTCTTCTGTTGTTTGTTCGGGTTCTTCTTCGACACTGGAATACATACATTACATACATAGAAAATGTTTACCACCTTAAAATTAATTGAGCATAGTTTTTTTTGACATTAAGGGCCTGTTTCACAGTCGAAATGTAAGTCAGCTTACTTGGCACATCATTTAACCGTTGTAATATGAAATATATGTGAATTGAACTGCTAAGTAAGCCACTCAGAACTACTTGTCGATTGTAAAACAGGCCCTAAGTACTCATTACTATTATTAAAGTTAATTTACGTCTCTAAGTACGCCAGTAAGAGTTATAATATAACGAGGAATGGGCAGCAGCGCTCCTTATGTACAATGTAGCACATTACTGCGATTAAAGTTCTCGGTGAATGACAATAGGCTCGCCCTGCTATTACACGAGGCCTGAATAAGCTGGCGAAACATGGGTGTTGAAACACCTCCGCCTACTCCTTAGGGGAGGAGAGAGTGAATTAGGTCAGCACACGGCATAGCAGAATATAATTGTCACCACACCCCCATCTCTCCATGGGTGTCGGACAAGACGACTAAGGGTAAAGACAGCTATGAGTAATGGTAGCCTAGCAATATACTGCGTTTTATGTGCCGGATATATGGCAACAGGCTCGCCACCTATTACATGGGACCTAACTTATTTGGCGAGAAGTAGGTGTTAATTCACCTCTGCCTACCCCTTCGGGGATCTAGGCGTGAATTATGTATGTATGTATGTGTAAAACCTAGCTCTACCTTTCTTCTTTGACCGCGGGGGATGGTAGCACTTCTTCTTCCGTCACTTCTGGCTCGGGCACCGTTTCCGGTACATCCGGCACCGACACAGCCGCCTCCTTCACGTCCTCTTTCACCTTTGCAATCACGATCAACATCATCATCACCCTACCCTTATGTCAATATAATAATTATAATACCAAAATGGAAGATCGGACAATTGTTCAAAAAGTATTTTAAAATAATCTTCATCTTTTTCCGCTAAGAAAAAAAATATTTTTATATTAGGTCTTCAAAATTTTGTTTGTTGTATGTTGTTGTTTTTTAATTTTCCCTATATACTAAGGAAGGCAAAGGGTCTAGCCCATACAGCCAAGTCTTTAGTGTATATTTTATCTGTAGTCTTATGAAATAATGAGTGGGTGAAAAGTATGAATGAAATGAATTTTACGTTAAAATATGGGTGCCACATATTTTAACGCATTTAGGGGAGTGCTTGGCGCGAATTGAATGGTAACAGAGTTAATGATGGTGCTTGATGAAATGGATAAAACCACTTTTTATAGTGATCTTCACCACAACATCAAACACATCATGAGACTTATTTTCGATGATTCTGCATAATTGCACATCAACACGGATGCTTGTGCATCAAAATAACACCACTTTCACTGCACAAAATCCACTCTGTAACAATTTTTGAATTAGTGAAAACAAATCTGACTGATACCACGAAACGCGCCAAACACTCTCTTATTAGCGTATGTTTAAAAATGCCGCCAAAATGACACGTTATGAATCTGACAGTATGTGACGTTATTTGTGGTCAAAACCACTGAGAAAAAAACTTTTTGTCAAACAGAGGATCGTCAACATCCGTAAACTCGCCTTCTGTTCGTCCGGCTGTATGACCTTGATTTCCGGCGTCGGGAACTTGACTTCCGGGAAAGAGATCTTCACTTCCGGTTCCGGGGCTGGCTGGACTTCCTCCGCGGTGGTCTCGACTTCAGGTATCTATATTTTTGAAAAAATACTTTTTTTATAATTGTTTTCGCTTTGTGTATATAATATCTACACTCCAAACATGATATACCCCCCGAATACAGAAACGCTACTAAAAAAACACGTCAATTTTGACAATACTTAAATGCTAAGCAGGACACAACATAGAAGTATTGTCAAAATTGCGGTTATTTCATACAAATTCTGACAGGTAATGTCCACATTTAAAAACAAGTAGCGCCTAAAGTTTGAGTAGCGTTTCTGTATTCGGGGGTTAGAGAAGAGAAAAAGTTAACAACTATCTGCCGCACTCAGAGACGTCAAATAACGTTAATGAGTACTTAACGTCAAAAAATGACAATTCAAAACTAGTCGCTATTCTTGCTTGCTATGGTCTAGATTTGAATGAAAATTTTTGACATTAAATACTCATTAAAGTTAATTGACGTCTCTGCGGCAGTTAGACATTATTATCTGGTCCCCACATTTATACATACTTAAATCACGCCTATATCCCCGAAGGGGTAGGCAGAGGTGAATTAACACCCACGTTTCGCCATTAGTTAAGTGGCGTATAGGTGGCGAGCCTATTGCCATTTATCGGGCAGGTAAATCGCAGTTCATTGCTAGGTGGCATAAGGAAACTTATTGCTGTCTTCATCATAAGTTGTTCACTGGAAATATGGAAAGTGCTGACAATTGTATTCCGCTCTCTCATCACCACAGGGCTCAAACAATCATCATCATCATCACCAGCACTTTAATGTCGCCACTGCTGGGGCATGGGCCTTCCCTATGGATGTAAGAATATCGGGAGATTGGGCCATAACCCACCACGCTGGCCCAGTGCAGGTTGGTGGGTACTAACGACTGCAGATGCAGCCGGAACCAACAGCTTAACGTGCCTTCAGAAGCACGGAGGAACTCGAGATAATAAATTTTTGGTCACCCATCCAATGACCGGCCTTAGCGAACATTGCTTAGTTTATGCAATCGCAGGCCAAGCGCGCTGTGACACTGCGCTAGCGAGCTCTTAAACCTCAAACAATGAGCCTGATTAATTAAAGTCACATGTTTCATCCACACCCTTAGTCGCATTGTACGACACCCGCGGGAGAGATGGGGGTGGTGACTATTGTAGCGGCTACGTCAGAGCGCTACGTAAAACAAAGTGTCGAGTAACCGAGAAATGGTTGACCAGCAAAAAGTACGACAGCTCACGACAACAATGGAGTCAAACCAACTGTAGACCTAATTACTGTTGTGATAAGGCATAACGAATATAGCAAGTCCTGAATCACGATTACAAAGTTTCTCGAGGAACTCAGAATATATACAAGCTCCGACGAAGTAAAGTCGGTCCGCGGTCCCCGACCGCACACCTGGCCCGGAGGAAGATCTTCCCTTTTTCGCTGAGTATGCGGCGACATTAATGTTGGGCTGTGAGAAAGACGGATGAAAGGAAATTGCATGCGGCAGAGATGAGAATGTTGAGATGGATGTGCGGAGTGACAAAAATGGACAAACTACGGAATGAGTACGTAAGAGGGAGTCTGAAAGTGGCGCCAGTAACAGAGAAGATGAAAGGGAGCCGGTTTAGCTTTGCATGGACATGTTATGTATGAGACGTGATGCCATGAATGTGAGTAAGAAAGGTATGGACATGAATGTTGATGGATGTCGAAGTAGAGGAAGACCACTGAAAAGATGGATGGATTGCGTAAGGTGTGTGATATGAAGGTGATGGATGTGAATGAGGAGATGACGAGTGACAGAATGAATGGAAAAAGAGGACATACTGCACCGACCCCAAATAGAATGGGATAAGGGCAGGGCGATGCTGATGCGGCGACATTACCGCATACCCACAACTACCTACCATAGTTTTTTCACTTCTCATGCTCTGAAAGTGCTTATTTGTGCAGGATATAGGCTGCACAAAATCGAATTTTGTGCTCTAGAGCATTAACGTATCTACTCATAAATGTGTCTATATTAAGGCAAAGAAAATGAGCCATGCAGCTAAACACAATAAGAAATTCAGAGATAGAATTTGTTATTTTATTATTTACTGAAATTTATTTGCCTTATGTGTTTTTTAAGGCATAAAAAGTATTAAAATTTTAATTCAAGTAGGTACGGTAGGTTATTAAAATTGTTTAATAAAAATATTATATCAAAATTAATTTAGTACTAGGCTGTATGGGTCTGCAGCCCAAGCTGAATATCAATGGGAAAAACAATTTCCTTCAGTATTCAAAACTGTACTAATTTTAGATTGAATTTTAAGAAATGTTATGATAAACTACTGTTTTATTTCCTCGCAATCGAAGTGAAAAGTAGTTTCTACCTCGTCCACAAAACCATTTTGATTCGTTTTGTGCACTTGATGGAAAATCTACTATTATATGATTAAATTAGAATGGGAAGTGATAAAGGTGTGTGTTGTTTCTGTTACATGATGTATAATTAATGTTAGTATTATGGTGGTGTGCCTCATAAATGAATATGGGCGGTAGGTTTATGTATAGATTCTGAATACATACCGGCACCTCTTCGGTTATGACAACTTCTTCTGGTGCATTTTCTACAACAATGGTGGGTTCATCCTGCAAGTAAAAAAGGTGTATTGTTATCATACCAAAACACTAATATTAAAAAGCTGAAGTATTTCTTTGTTTGTTTTTTATACTAGTTGATCCCGCAAACTTTATGTTGTCCTTTCAAGAAGTATTAAATATACAGTGATCACCCATCCAAAGAGCGGCCTTAGCGAACGTTGCTGAGTTTAATGAGTTATAATTATTATTACTCATACCGTAGCGGGTTTAGGGGGAATAGTGGGCGCCTCTTGCACAGGAGGAGCCGGGGCTTCATTGTCGTCTTTCTTAAACACCTTTTCGGAAATCCTGCAAAGAAAAATTGTTTTTACATACATCATCATCATCACTAGCCCTTTTAATGTCTCCACTACTGGGGCACTGGCCTTCCCTATGGATGTAAGAATATAGGGAGATTGGGCCATTACCCACCACGCTGGCCCAGTGCGGGTTGGTGGGTGCTAACGACTGCAGATGCAGCCGGGACCAACGGCTTAACATGCCTTCCGAAGCAATGAGGAACTCGAGATAGTAAACTTTTGGTCACCCATCCAATGACCGGCCTTAGCTACATTGTTTAGTTTACGAAATCGCAGGCCAATATCTCCTCTTCAAGCACTTGAAGCGTTTCTCCGTCTAAAATAAAACAAAACAAAAAATTGACAAAAAATACTGCGTGTGTGTTTTGAAAGCGATTAAAAGACATACATACATACAAAATCACGCCTATATCCCCGAAGGCATAGGCAGAGGTGAACTAGCACCCACGTTTCGCAAATCATGTTAAGTTTCGCAGTGGCGGTGGCGGCGAGCCTATTGCCATTTAGCGGGCACAAAAAGTCGCAGCGATTGAAAGAGAACCCCGCAGAGCAGGGAGATAGACTTACCTATGGGATACTTTAGGCATTTTGATGACGGGCGGTATGTGTATATCGAAATCCCTAAAAGCGTATACATCTTCCGCTTTGATTTCTATGTCGTCTATATCCACGGCCGGCGTCGGCGCCTGTGGTGCGAGAGGGACGGCCGACACAGGCGACGCGCTCGCGCTTGTACTGGCTGGAAAGAGACAGATAGTTATCAAAGTTAGTTTATTCATAGCGCTATTACTTATTTATAGATAAAAATTAGGTCATCGTCGTTTTGGCATGGCCGGCTTGGTCGAATGGTCAGACCGCCGGGTATTGGACAAGAGGTCCCGGGTTCGAATCCTGGTAGGGCCAAATTTTGTGATGAACACAAATATTGTCTATGTATAATTATGTACTAAGTCTTCTCCCTGCCCTGTAGGCCTATTCGCTAACTTCTTTTGACAGTTGAAAGTGATGATCACTGAACTGTTTACTTATCCATTGCTGTTTTCACAGGACAAGTGTCACAATAGCGTTATAGTAAAGTCGTAATGGATCAGTAAATAGTTCAGTGATTATCACTCAAGTGTTAAAAAAAGTCAGTGAATAGGCCTACTGTTCCCAGTCAACCGGGGGTCGGCGCAGTATGTTTCCTCTTCAATTCATATCGGTCAGACGTCATCAAGCCATCCACTCCCTTTTCATTCATATCATCCATCACACCGAAAAGGTGCTAGTGATGAATGAATGTATAGAAAATAGACGGAACGGACCATGTCGAGACACCGATGAACGGAGAGAGTGATTGGAATGACAACATTCCAATCCATACTGCTTACATAGTGGGTTGTATACAATCAATCAAAAAAAGATTTTTTTACCAATCAATTGCTGCTCAATTTGCACCAACTGGCTCTTTATGTGCTCTATGGCCGCGTGTTTGTTCTCGTGCTGTGTTGTCGATGACACGGACTTCTCAAGGAGCATAGACAACGTGGGCGCGGTGGCTGACGGCGACACCGTCTCTGTGGACGATAGAAAAAAGTGATTTTTTGCCAAAAACCATGCTTTTAAAAATGTTTTTTATTTTAATTCGGTCCATTTTTAGGGAAGGCAAAGGGATCTAGCCCATACAACCATGTCGTTAGTTTTATTTGTCTTATTATATTATTTCACATTAAAATATGGACGTCACACATTTCAACGTGCTTGGCGCGAATTAAATGGCAACAGAAACAGACAAAACATTCTCAACGTCAAACAAATCACAATACTTAATTCCAATGATTCTGCATAATTCCACATCAACACGGGTGCTTGTGCATCAAAATAACACCACTTTCACTGCTACACAAACCCCACTTCAATCTATTTTTGGAATTATTGAAAACAAAATATAAATGTGTTTTTGTTTCAACTATCGCTTTTCTGGGAAGGCAAAGAGATCTAGCCTACACAGCATGTCAGATCTAGCCTTTACAGTACCATTTAGTCTGATAGAGGATCTCTTTCTCCCTCTCTGCTTACCCCTTAGGACATAAGGGCAGGGAGAAGACGACTTACCGACTACGTTTGCCGGATGGGTTATATGCTGGGGCGTGGTCACCACAGGCGAAGACTTGAGAAGCGAAGTCAGAAGGGGGGAGGAGGGCGGCGCCAGGGTGGCTGCAAACAAACAAAAACAATAGGCACATGCCGAAATATAATGAAATTCTCTTCCGTAGTTGTAAATGTTAACGGAAATTTGCGAAATCCGTCATTGTATTCAATTCCTAGGAAATGTATGTAGTTCCTAAAATCGCCCGGAAATGTGTGAAATAAATTATATCAGACAGATTTCCTAGGAAATCTATACATTTTCAAAATAGCAATCGGAAATGTAAAACATATAAGATATCAATTGGTACGCGGGGATAGCGGGGCGAGGAAACTGTTGCGTTTCTGTTCGTTGGTTCATATACAAATCTAACCTAACCAACTTACTAGCATGAAACAACGTGTTTAAAACACGTATGCTTTGTAAACAAGAATGCTTTCAGCAATAAAACACGGTGTTTTATTCCAGAAAGCATTTTTATTATACATTTCCTAATACGATATTGGAATTATATACAATTCCTAGGAAATGTATACATTTCTCAGGATATGTATAAATTAAATTATACTTAAAACTTTATTTTATACATTTTCTAAATGGCTTCGGAGTTCTATAAATTTCCTAGAAGTTGTATACAAGATATCATACATTTATACATATTTACTATTTACGAAAAAACCTTTATTTAAGGAATAAACTAACGTTTAACTTAGTTTAAAGCCATTCTTCTATTTTTTTTTTATAGTGCGCGTCGGGTCTGACTTCACGCCTAGGTAAACGTCAACGCATTCAGAGGAAAGCTAACAAACATTGTGTATAGAATGCTTTATGGATATACTAACTAATAATATATCGCTGAAAAGTTTGTTTGGTTGAACGCGCTAATCTCAGGAACTACTGACTCAAATTGGAAAATTCTTCTTGTGTTGGATAATCCATTAATCGAGGAACTCGCTAGCACAGTGGCATAGCGCGCTTGGCCTGCGATTGCGTAAACTAAGTAATGTCGCTAAGGCCGGTCATTGGATGGGTGACCAAAAATTTCCTATATCGAGTTCCTCTGTGATTCGGAAGACACGTTAAGCCGCTGGTCCCGGATGCATCTGCAGTCGTTAATACCCACCAACCCGCACTGGGCCAGCGTGATGGGTTATGGCCCGTACTCCCTATATTCTTCCATCAATTGGGAAGGCCCGTGCCCCAGCAGTGGGGACATAAAGGGCTGGTGATGATGTTGAATCCATTAATCGAGGAAGATTATTATATAGCCTTCTTAATAAGCCGTGGTGTGACGGCAGAATAGAATCCAGTTGTCACCGCCCCAAACCTCTCCCGTGGGTGTCGTACAAGGATACGATAAACGACTTAGGAAAAATTAGTGATGAGCAATGGGCAGCAGCCTCTTATACGGCCTCGCAATGTACTGCGACTTTTGTGCCCGATAAATGGCAATAGGCTCGCCACCTATTACATGGGACCTAACATAATTGGCGGGGATTTATGTATGTATGTATGTGAGTGTAAGAAATATTTATTTACTTTATACCCGGTTAGGTGTGTGTGTGTGTAAGAAATATTCGTTTCATGCATACCCGGCGAGGTGGGCGTGGCCGGCTGAGCGGGACGCCACGTCCTGTCCGCTCGTGCGCGCCTCTCCTCCCTCTCTTTGAGCCACGCCGCTCTCCGCGCGCTCTCCCTCTCCCTCGCACGCTTGCCGGCCTCCAAGCCGTTCCACAGCTCGCGGAGACGCTCTTCTGACGTAGCGGAGTTCCTGATCTCGGTTACTTCATTCTGAAACATAATAGGTATATACCGTTTTATTAATAACATACATACATACATAAATCACCCCTATATCCCCGAAGGGGTAGGCAGAGGTGAACTAGGCCCACGTTTCGCCAGTTATGTTAGGTCCCAAGAGCTTAGGCTACTTACTTTGGGCCAGATGATAGGTGTGAGTTTATAAAAAAAAAAATAGGTGGCGAGCCTATTGCCATTTATCGGGCACTAAAGTCACAGTAGGTAGGTACATAGCTAGATGGTATAAGAGGAACGCTGCTGCCCATTCCTCATCACTGATTTATCCTTAGTCGCCTTGTATGACACCCACGGGAGAGATTTGGGGTGGTGACAATTATATTCTACTCTGCCGTCACCACACGGCTCACCACCACGATCATCACCAGCCCTTTATGTCCCCACTGCTGGGGCACGGGCCTTCCCTATGGATGGAAGAATATAGGGAGAATGGGCCATAACACACCACGCTGGTCCAGTGCGGGTTGGTGAGTATTGTCGACTGCAGATGCAGCCGGGACCAACAGCTTAACGTGCCTTCCAAAGCACGGAGGAACTCAAGATAATAAATTTTTGGTCACGCATCCAATGACCCGACTTAGCGAAATTGCTTAGTTTACGCAATCGCACGCCAAGCGCGCTGTGCCACTGCGCTAGCGAGCTCCCCTTATTAAATCACGCGTATATCTCCCCCGAAGGGTTGGGCAAAGGTGAATCAACACCCACTTTACGCCAAATAAGTTAGGTCCCATGTAATAGATGGCGTGCCTATTGCCATATATCGGGCGCAGCATATTGGTAGCTGGTATGAGAGGAATGCTACTGGCCATTACCCATCGCTGCCTTTACTCTTAGTCGCCTTGTACGACACACTGGAGAGATGGGGGTAGTACCAATTGTATTCTCCTCTGCCTCACCACACGGCCAAATGAAACGTATGTCTTATTGTTCGCCGTGGTGTCAGCACTTTCCATATTTCCTGAGGGTGTCTACTACAACAACTTAGGATGAAGACTGCAAAGAGTAATGGGCAGCAGCTTTCCTCTTATACCTACCATCTAGCAATATACTGCAATTTATGTGTTCCATAGATGACAATAGGCTCGACACATATTACATGGGACCTTATTTAGAGAAAATAAAGTGTTTTATTCACCCGCTTTTCGCTCCTGCCTTCACTTCGGGAATACAATTAAGGCGCCGATCGAAAACATGTACTCACCTTCAGTTGGTCATATTGTTGGTTCATCTCCGCCAACGTTTTCTGGATCTCAACAATGCGTTCCTGTGTGAGACGCTTGAGAATGCTCTCTTGCGGAGTCTCCACTGCGCCTTCGGAACTGCGCTTCTTCCTCTTCGGTGTCTCAACGTGCTCAAGCAACGCCCCATATTGTGCTGCGCAGCTGTGTAACGAGCACCATATAACATTAAAAACTAGCTGAACCGGCTGTTTTACAGATTCTTTTGCGGAAGGGATTTACAATAGCAACCCACGATCGGAAATGCATAGTTTTTGAGATATGAATTTTTAAAAAGTGAAACCCAACCTTTAAATGTATGAAATATTGACTGAAATTCTAAATAATTAATTACTTTTACACAAAACTTCGTGAACTTTTCTCTATTTTATAACACACCTATAGAAAAGTTTAAGGTTTTAAGTTTTATTACTAGAATTACTAGGCGAGAAGACTCTTTTGCAAGGTCACTGTTCTAACCTAACCCCTAGTCATTTTGCCCAGAAGGCAAAATGACTAGGGGTGCCCTATTTTCTTGTTTCAATATGTGAGGTCACCATACCAACCTTACCTATTTAGTGATTTTATTTAGCATTTTATTTCTTTATTCTTTAAATTCTCAATTTTTTCTATACATTGATATCATATTTTATTGTCAACAAAAAATTTCATTTCACATTATATTCAATATTTTTGTAATATATGTATTTACCAAACACCTATTTCATAATTATTATGAATAATATACATTCTTAAAATAAACATCGGTAATAAAACAATTCACATCAAATTTATTAATCGCTAATTTTCATAGAAAATTTTATTAGATATAATTAAAAACTACTTATACAATTTCAAAACGTAAAACATTACCAATATACATAAAAAAATATATTCTATTCTATCATAAGCATCTAAACTTGTAACTCGTGGGTTGTTTTAATGTAATTCTAAGCTGCATTGCAATGTAACGGGCATGTAAATCGCAGTACATTGGTCTGCTGCCCATTTCTCATCACAGTTCTCACCCTTAGTCCCCTTGTACGACACGGAGAGATGAGTTTAGTGAAAATTTTATTATGCTTTGCCTTCACTTCTACTGCATTTGACGGCAATGTATGTATATATAAGAAGCACAAGTTGTTATAACTCGTCAGGTCTTATTTATCATGTCTATGGTTGTTACCTTTTTTGTGAATACCAATCAGATGGCCTGTTAGTTTCCCCCACAGTTTTCAATGCCCGGGACACGGACATCCAGTTCTGGTCCCCACTCCTGACCACCGCGGACGCTAAACATAGTTGTTCTCTGATATTCCAAGTGTCTAACGGCACTCGTTTCAATTGCAATCTCTCTTGAATGGAAGTCATAATAATGTTATTTTTTCTTCTATATTTTTAGTAGCACATTGCAATGCCCTATCTTTGCTCTTTTAACACGCTATTGCACTTTAATACTAAGAAGCGATATCAACTGGAAGGTTTAATGAATTATAACGCCTTTTGTTCACACACAACAACAGCCAAACAAACAGTCAACCGTCAACTGTCAATCAGTTTGTCACCTAGTCCGTTTTTTTTAAATTCTATTTTTTTAGGGAAAGCAAAGGCTCTAACCCATACAGCCATGTCTTTAATGTATATTTTATCTGTAGTCTAATGAAAGCCAAAAATATTTAAAAAAAATGAGTCGGTGAAATGTATGAATGAAATGAATTTTACGTTACAATATGGGTGTCTCACATTTTATCGAATCTAGGGAGTGCTTGGAGCGAATTTAATGGAACAGAGTTTATGATGATGAGATGGACAAAACCACTTAGAATAGTGGTCTTCACCACATCATCAAACACGTCACAAGACTTATTTTCAATGATTCTGCATAATTGCACATCAACACGGATGCTTGTGCATCAAAATAACATCACTTGGCTTGATGACGTTTGACCCCAGATAGATTGGGAACAGTAGGCCTATTCCCTAACTTTTTTTGACAGTTGAAAGTGATGATCACCGAACTATTTATTTATCCATTACTACTTTTCTATAATGCTATTGTGACACTTGTCCTGTGATAACAGCAATGTATTAGTAAATAGTTCGGTTAAAAAAGTTAGGGAATAGGCCTACAGGGCAGGGAGACGAAAAGGTTTCAAACAAAAAAAATCATTTACAATATCTAGCATAATTATCTTTATTAACATTAAAAACAAATGATATATTGCTTATACATGATAACTAATATGCACCATATGGTACCGTAAAAATTATATTCTTTTCTTACTTACCAGACAGGCATGATGACTAATTTTGAAAATAAAAATAAAAACTACACGACGTTGTTCTTACGAGTCTACTGAAAATAAATTATATTTTTGTTAAAAACTCAAGATTTTGGTAGAAAAAACATGTTGATTGACCAGATTGGACCAAATTATACCCAGTTAAGGAAATACTTTTATTCTTTACCTCAAATTAAGATATTAAAAAAATATATACAGGGTAACTTTAAATAGGTGTAATTGTTTTAAGGGGGTAAGAGTACAGCCCATGGGATGTTCAAAAATGTGTGGAACACCTGGTCGAAATCTACTGGTTTCGGAAATACTTTAACTTTTTTAGGAAAATTACCAAAATTCAAGAGAAACCCTTAAAAATAAAAATAAATACTGGATGCATGGATTTTATTTTTATTTTATCTGATTGCTGGATAAATTATTCATAAAATAAAAACATCAAATGTTATGAATCAGTTAAAATCTTAGAGTTATGAGAGCTAAAACTTGTAACAATAAAAAACAACCCGAAGCGGAATAAAAAATAAAAAAAATTACACTCGCCATTTTTTTTACTAATCGATGCAGTCGATGTTAACGTTTTTTCACTCAGAAACATACGGTCTTAGAAAAAAAAATACTATGAAATCTAACATTTTTTTTTACTCTTGAATCAAATCAAACCTTTATTTTATTATTTTGCTCGCGATTTCTGTTGGTAATTGGAATTTAAAAAACGAAAGATTTGAAATAAAACAACTTTTACGGATTAGACTCGCGTATATTTAGATGTTTGGCATTATTATTTATCCCGACGTTTCGATCACTTTACAGCGGCCGTGGTCACGGGCCGCTGTAAAGCTGTTTTATTTCAAATGTGTAGTGCTCGTGCAAATATAAGAGAACATTAAACGAAAGATTGAAAATGGAACGTTTAATTTTTTTACGATAGTAAGGTAGTGTAGCATTTTAAGGCAATTTTGAGATTTGAACGAAATCTTGGTAATTTTTATCGATTGTGTTTTGTTTTGCCACCATTTCGTAATAAGTATTTTGTGACACCATACCACTGGCACAAATATCGTCGAAAAAAGTTTTGTCGCGAATGGTAAGAAACTTATAGCCGCACTCAGAGACGTCAATTAACTTTAATGAGAACTTATTGTCAAAAATTTTCATTTAAATATGGACCATAGACACAAAGAGAATACAATACTAAGTAAGACATAGACACGGCACGAATAACGACTAGTTTTGAATTGTCATTTTTTGACATTAACTACTCATTATCGTTATCATTATATACTCTTTGATCGTTATTTGACGTCTCTGAGTGCGGCAGTTAGTGGGTAAATGTTGGAGGTTTATAAAACATTTTCATCCCACAATCTCGTAAAAAGCGTTTTTGCTCTTCGTCAGAAGAGAAAATGGTCATCAAAATTGAGCACGCGGTTAAAAAACAACTTTGCACTCACGTACAACAAATAACTATTAAACATCTTGACCGTTATTCGAAGCCTAATAATAAAATATGAGATATGCCATCGTTTCCGTTTCCTCTTTGCTCCTTTGCTTTCTGCTTGTTATCTGTACTTCCGCTACGACCACCACCACCAGCAGTGGGGCGCCATAGGTTTGGCGCGCCATTTTATACTCATTGACGTCGTTGTTTCCGTCGAGTCAACACGTGCCTGACGCTAAACTTCTAAGTATCTATTATCAATTTAGTTATTATAATTGGTGATAATCAGGTATGTAGAAAGCCTTTCAGTATTTTTAGAACATTTTATTAACGATTAAACTGTCGGTAGTTCTAGAAATAGTTTTTTGCTTGTAAAAATATTCCTTCCGATATTTTTGACGAAAGTACATTTCAATTTAGTATTTAGTATAATAGTAGATTTTATCATTTACTTGATATAATAACTGTGTTCTATAACGGTGTGTACCGTTCGTCAGTCTATTTTAGTTGTTTTTTATTCAAATATTTCTGTTAGATTGTATTAATAGTGGTTTTTAGTTTAAAATCATGAGTGATCGGCTGCAAAATGAAACAAACCTGGAGTCGAACCTACTTTCTAGTAGTGAAAGTTCAAGTAGTGCGGGCAGTAGTTCGAGCAGTGCAAGTAGTAATGGCGAATCCCGGCGTCTTTCTAAAAAACGGTCGCGAGGGAGATCACACGATCGCGATCACCCCAGTCGTGACCGATCTCACGGCCGTTCTCGTTCTAGTAAGCGACGCAGAAAAAATAGTAAGATAGATAAATTGATTTCTGAAGTATCTGCTTTAAAAAATCAAATGTATAATAGGCAATTAAGTCGTGGTGATTCTTTTGTGAGTGATTTTATTGAAGACAATGTAAGTCGTAGATTATATGATAGCGATCATAGTGAGAATAATGACGTGAACACATTAAACTCGCAACCTGAATTCGCGTTGGCTATGGCTACAAAGTTAAAAGAACCTGAAATTTTAAAAACGCCGCCCTCATATTTAAATATTTTAAAGAGTATTCAGCGCTTTGATGATGCGGACTGGCGTAATGTACGGTACTCCGATGTTCAAAAACACTATCGACATACGCCGGGGTTTACCGAACTCGATGTAAATGATGAAATTAAGCGATATGACGCTCTACGCTCGTTACTTAACTCGGAAAAAGCATTTGCCTCAATAACCTTTGCACTTTTAAAACAAAAAGACCACCTCGAAAAAGAACTTCGCAGTTTTTTAGCTTGGGCTAAAGATTCACCAAGCTTATCCTTCGAAGATATTAATACCAAAATAGAAGAAATTTTTATTACTGGTGATTTTTCAAAGATTTCCAACGACGCTCTTCAGTTGGCCTGCGGCCATAGAGCGGAAATAATTCAACAGCGACGAGAAACCATTCTCGCATCTGTAAAGGACCCTCTGCATAAAACTTTATTTAGAAAAATTCCTCCTTCATGCTACAATCTCTTCGATTCCGAAAAATTCTCATCTACTCTTGAACGAGCTGGAGGAGTACGTAAAGTTTTTTGGTCACGTGATAGAGATCGCGCACCTGTAACGCAGGCCGATCCTAACCCCTCTACTTCAATGCAGCAACGCACTCCTGCACCGCAGGTGAACAAGAGGGAAACTCATTTTGCACATAATCAGAAATTTAGGTCTCATGTTGATTATAACAACAAGTCCTTTCGTGGCAGAGGTGCAAAACAAGCCAACAACCGACGCACTGGTGAATTTTTTCGCAGCAACCGCAAAAATTCTCCCTCATCCCACCGGGATAGAAGAGGAAAGTCACGGAAATATTGACTCACCGAGTCATTTCCGAGCAGGCCAACTGGCACTTTATTACAACAGATGGAGAAAACTACAAGCACCCAAATATATTTTAAAAGTTATTTCCGGTTACCGTATCCCTTTTTTGGGAAAACCTCCACTTTATACACCGAACATTACCGAAGAACGAAGGGTAACGCCCAAGTCAGAACAAATGACAGAGATAATTCACAAAATGAAAAGAGAAGGTGTTTTGTCGAAGACGGCGAACGGGCCAAGCTTCGTTTCTCGAATGTTTTTAGTTCCGAAGACAGACGGCACAATGCGACCTATTTTCAATCTGCAATCTCTAAACCAATATGTCATAACGACTCCCTTCCGGTTGATAAATGTTCACAAAATTCCAGACTTCTTGCAAGCAGACGATTGGTTAGTAAAGATAGATCTTTCTCAGGCATATTTCAGTGTGCCCGTCGCCCGATCTCACAGGCGATTCCTACGCTTAGTCTACGACCAAGAACTGCTGCAAATGAACTGTCTTCCCTTCGGGTTGAGTTCAGCGCCCAAAACTTTCGCGTCAGTGAGCAATTGGATAGCTCAGGTTCTTCGTCAAAGAGGGATACGTCTAGTAGTCTACCTGGACGACTATTTGATAGCTCATCAGGATCTTCTGCTGCTACAAAAACAAGTTACGAAAACTTTGAATCTTCTAGAATACTTGGGTTGGACGGTCAACTACGACAAGTCAGTTCTCAAACCGTCAAAACAAATAGAGTACCTAGGAGTATTATGGAACACCAAAAGCAACATAAAACTGCTCCCCGAAAAGAAGAGGTTGAAACTGTCAGCTCTAATAAAAGAAATACTTTTAACCAACGCTGTGACTCTAAAAAATCTACAAAGTCTAGTCGGGATGCTGAATTTCGCAAGCTTTATGATACCACGAGGGAGACTAAACTATCGTCAATTGCAAAGGTTGTGCATAATTCACTTGAACAAGCTAGAAAATACTCAAATTTGTCTAACAATCCCAGCCATTCGAGAACTTCAGTGGTGGATGAATCACCACAGGGACAATTCCCCAATTCATATACCTCCACCGTCACAATACATAGTAACAGATGCTTCAGACCGAGGTTGGGGAGCGCAAATCAACAATACATTTATTTCAGGACCATGGATACTCAAGGAAGAAAAATTACATTGCAATCACAAGGAGCTCCTAGCTATTTACAAGGTTTTCAAAGAGCAAGGTCAGAACCTGCTATTCTCTTCGGTTCATCTACAGAGCGACAGCAAGACTGCAGTGGCTTATATTCGCAACGAAGGCGGGACCAAGTCTCAGAAACTTATGGACCTAACCCACAAAATTCTAACTTTATTGGACTCTCTTCATATCAGCCTAGTTGTTCATCATATCCCCGGAACATACAATATCGAGGCGGACAGGTTATCAAGACACCAAACAAACCCGGAGTGGCACCTACTGCCACAAGCCACAATGCCCATATTTACCAAATGGGGAACACCCACCATCGATTTATTTGCGTCACGGATGACGCGCGTTGTGCCTCGATATTGTACCCTCAATTGCCAGGACCCTCATGCAGAGTTTCACGATGCCTTGTCTCAGATATGGAACTACCCACTAGCATGGATATTTCCACCACCATTCTTAATACCGAAGGTCTTGCAACACCTGAACAAATGTCAAGGAACATTTCTTATTGTGGTTCCAAGATGGGACCGAGTGTTTTGGAGACCAGACTTGAGATCGAGAGCAACAGCCCCTCCTTGGACCATCAGAAATCTATCCAAGGTCCTTGTAGACGTATCGACAGGACAAGCTCCTCAGAAAGTGTCAGAAATGTGCCTGGAAGTTTGGAAATGTGGGGGTGGGATGAAAGTCTAGCGCAATGGTCCCATAAAGATAAGCTTCTTCTCATGAATAGCTGGAGGCCCTCAACGTTGAAATCATACAAACCAGCGTGGTCACGTTGGAAATCTTGGTCACAGTCAAAAGGAATTTCCACACATAATCCAACCCCATCAGATCTAGCTAGGTTTCTTGCTTATTTGCACATTGATGAAGGCTTAAAATATAACACTATTTTATCTTACAAGTCTGCTGTTTCGACCTTATGCAATCCAGAAACTACAGAACGTTTAAGCAATCATCCCCTTGTAAAGAGAATGTTAAAATCAATATCCCTTACAAAGCCAACTGCCCCTAAGCCTCCAATTTGGAACATAGAAATAGCTATTAATTACATGGCGAAACTTAATACAACTACAGAAAACTTATATGAAATTTCAAAA
The DNA here is from genome assembly GCA_963931975.1 of Cataclysta lemnata. NCBI lineage: Eukaryota > Metazoa > Arthropoda > Insecta > Lepidoptera > Crambidae > Cataclysta > Cataclysta lemnata. The sequence goes on from OZ008359.1 coordinate 2,419,942, forward strand.
CGAACAGCTACTATTTTATTATTGTGTTCGGGTCGTAGAGTGCATGACCTAACCCTGCTTCGTGTTAACGCCACTGACTGCATTGTAACTGACGATTCAGTTACCTTCACTCCAGCTTTTGGTTCTAAAACCGACACAACGGATCACCGTCAGTCAGGCTGGCATTTATCACGCAATAAGAATAATAAGAGTTTGGACCCAATCTATTGGATCAAGCGTTTGATTGATGGAGGTCAAGAAAGACGAATTAGTGCTAATTGCGATAACCTATTCATTTCAACATGTGGCCCTTCTAAACCAGCTACTAGATCAATCATAGCAGGTTGGGTTAAAAAGATGCTTAAAGATTGTGGCATTGATGCTTCACCAGGTAGTTTGAGAGCTGCAGTAGCCTCAAAAAGTTGGTTTGATTGTTCGCCCCTAGAAGATATTCTATCAAGAGGAAATTGGAGATCAACAAAGACTTTCAAAAAATATTACTGTAGAAAAGTGATTAATTCGAAAAATAATGTTTCTGAAAAATCAATGGCACATTTATTTACTGCAATGGATTAAATGGTTACCTAGAATTAATTTAAATTATCATTATATTCTTGCTACTATATTATAGGTGGTAAGCAAAATTAAAAAATTAAAAATTTAAATCTTGACTGATCATTTATAATGAAACCTAAAATGGTTTTCATTGCTTGTGATTCGCTTTCTTAATAATATAAATTTATACCTGCCAATACCTAATAAATATGTTATTATTTTCTTTTGCCTAGTTCTTAGCTTATAACTAGATTGCAGAAAATATATTTTTATTTTCTTTTATATACATAATTACTCCATAAATATATTTAGATAATTAAAATGAAACTTAAGACTATACTTTCATCTTTTTATTATTTCTTCATGGTTATTTCCAATACACCTTTTTTGTCAGTGTACCTGTACACTTTAACACAGTACTCACATTGACGTCGCCACCACCACCAGGCGATAACAAGCACCTCTCATATTTTATTATTAGGCTTCGAATAACGGTCAAGATGTTTAATAACAACGTTTTACCAAAAAATAAAACGTATATTAAACATACTTACCTTATTCGAAGCCTAATAAATTTAGTCCTGCCTGGTGGCACAATGACACAATGAGTATAAAATGGCGCGCCAAACCTATGGCGCCCCACTGCTGGTGGTGGTGGTCGTAGCGGAAGTACAGATAACAAGCAGAAAGCAAAGGAGCAAAGAGGAAACGGAAACGATGGCATATCTCATATTTTATTATTAGGCTTCGAATAAGGTAAGTATGTTTAATATACGTTTTATTTTTTGGTAAAACGTTGTTATTATTACGAAGGTCACAAGAATATCGTTATCTGCACTTTTTCGATATAGAATTTATTAGTTAAATTATTAGCCTCTTGGTAGGTATTAGTTTGTTTGTGTCTTTCAATTCTTATAAAATAAGATTCTCGTAAGGATTGAGAGTATTCGAGAGTAAAAGTATAATGAATGTTAGATTTCATGTTTTTTTTACTAAGACCCTATGTTTTTGAAAGAAAAATTATCGTTGACATCGACTGTATCGATTAGTAAAATAAAAAGGCGAGTGTTAATTTTTTGATTTTTTACTTGGTTCGATTCCCGGTTCGGGTAAGCTTTTTGAGAATTTTGTGAATGCAGTGAAGTTTCTTTAAAAAAATAAAGGAATGGTTCTTTTTAGTAAATTGAGCTATTTTAAAGATGTAAGATACTTTCCCTCCAGGGCCCATGCTTTCTTTCCACACAGTATATATTTTGACGTTTACGTCAAATAATATTATTATTATTTTACATATTCTACCAGTCCGGTTTCGACATCGCGTCTCACTCAAATCAAGTTTTTTGTAAACTCTGTACGAAAATGACTCAATGACTGACTGACATCTATGTATAGCGCCGGTCCCGATTTTCAATTCGAAAAAGCAGGCACACCTCGTTAAAAGTGTATCACTGCTATATTCTGATTTACGAGAACAATCATGGGCTCTATATTGTTTTAAGCTTACGTGGTCACATTCATCTTTAAATTGTGAATAAACCGTTTATTCACAATTTAAAGAAAAAAATCATGGGCTCGATATTCTTTCGACATTATTTAATGAGAACACACACACATGCTCACATAGTTTCTCGTTCTGAATAAGCGCATCGCAAGTCTATCTCTGTCAATTTCTTACACCACCACCTTGGCTTCTTCGTGTCACGTGCCTCTGAGTTGATACGTGGGTTTCCAACTCCCCTATCGGCACTTCTGTCCCGCAAACTGTACACATCACTCTGTCCCCTACAGCTATCAAGTCGCGGTGCATGTTCTCCACTATCTTCTTGCACTTCATCGAATGTGCTCTGCCTTGTACATGTTCACTTACATTCACTAGGGGAACGTTGACACAGCACACAACACAATTCACCGTCGCCATCAAGTCGGTGTAAGCCATGTGGCTATGAAGTTCCGCCCCTGTGTTACAGGACGCCGAACTTGAAGACCTGTCACCATCTTCGATGAGGGCAACATTCCCCGCATGCACCTTACCCTTGACATGGGCTGGGTAGTTGTGCGAATCGATGCTGTATTCACACGGGGCGCAATATGTTTTCTTCCCGGTGACGACTGGGTGTTTAGACTGGTACTCCTCAAGGTTCGCTTTGTGGTTTTTACCCGCTAAGTGACTGGGTAAATTGTTTGTGTGTATAGGTAGTCCGCAAGGGGCACAGTAAGTTTTGCCATTTTCTTTCGCGTTTGTAGGTACGACCTGTTTGGTGGGTACAGTCTGTTTGACAGCAGCCTGCGTAGGTACAGTCTGTTTGACAGCAGCCTGCGTAGGTACAGTCTGTTTGACAGCAGCCTGCGTAGGTACAGTCTGTTTGACAGCAGCCTGCGTAGGTACAGTCTTGTTTGCAGCTGTAGGCGAAGGTACAGTCTGTTTTGACCGGTACTTCTCAAGGTTCGCTTTGTGTTTTTTACCCGCTAAGTGTGTGGGTAAACTGTGAGTGAATATAGGTATTCCGCAAGGGGCACAGTAAGTTTTTGCATTTTTTATCGCGATTGTTGGTACGACCTGTTTGGCGGGTGCGATGAGTTTTGCAGCAGCCTGCGTGGGTACAGTCTTGTTTGCAGCAACCTGCATGGGTACAGTCTTGTTTGCAGCAGCCTGCGTGGATACAGTTTGTTTGGCAGCAACCTTCACGGGTGAAGTCTGTTTGGCAACAACCTTGGTGGGTACAGACTGTTTTACTGAAGTCACCGTGAATGCCGGGGATATGACTGCTTTTTTTAATAAGACGGTATGACTTTTGGCTCTTAAGTGTTCTTCTAATGAGCCAAGCATGATGTTGCATAAGCTGCAGTACTTGCAGACAAACCCCTGTAAGAATAAAAAATAATTAATTCCGACATAAAAGGTGACAACAGCCACCGACAACCTATTAATGTAACCTATCCACATAAATAAAATAACAGTACCTCAAAAAATCTCTTTATGTTACCACTGTTTGTAATAAAATTCATGCTTTCGCTTACGCTTTGTGGCGACTTATAAAGATTAGCAATGAATCAACTGCTATGCAAGCGTATCATGGCTATGTGGGCTCATTACTGAGGTATGGCATCGTAATATGGGGGAATTCTTGTCATATCAAACAGGTCTTAATTTGTCAAAAGTCATGTATATGTAATTTGTAATCTGGATATCATGACTTCTTGTAGACCGTTATTAAAAAAACTAAGCATTTTAACTCTTATATCGTTATATGTTTATGAGCTTTGTGTTTTTGTTAGTTTGCATGCAAACCTTTTTAAAAAAGAATGTAAGCTAAATAGTAGATACCCAAATAAATTAATACTGCCATTGGCTACAACTACGTCATATGCTAGGAACAGCTATGTTATGGCAATAAAGGTTTATAATAAGCTGCCTGATGACATGAAGACAATGCAAATAAATGTTTTTAAGGCAAAACTAAAGAAATGGCTCATTGAGAAATGTTATTCTTTGGAAGAATATCTCAATGCCTACAATGTATCGAAATAAGATTTCATATAACTAATAGCTCCATTTTGTTAAATTCTGCGTACCAGATTCTGGTGAAATATGTGAAACATATAAAATTGTAAGATCTCATAATGTAGCATATTTAAGCGAAATAAAGTGTCTTTGTCTGGTGTGTCAATTATATATCTCATGGGCAAACAAACTACATAGGTAACGCTTTTGAAAATTATAGGTTTAAATTATTGTGTAATAGCTGTGTAAACTGAATATATTGAATTTATTAAAATATAGCTTTTTGCCGTATGACGGTAGTTAAGTCACCGAGAACGTTTGGGGAACTATAAAAGTAGCGCCTATGATATAAAATTGAGGAGCAACAGGTTAGCCTGGTATGGGCATGTGACAGTTGGATTGTGTAAAAGATGATATGAGGAAGAAGGGAGTTCATGCTGAGCTCACTTCTGACAGCTGAGAGTGGAAGAGGAAGACATGTTGTGCCGATCCCACTTAGAGTGGGAAAAGGGGCAGGGAGAAGAGGGCAGGTTTAGTCCCTCCAAAAAATTCCAGGCATCAAAACATTGGAACACATCCTTTGGGCAAATAAAAGGCTACGTTTGTACCTACATTAAACATTTATTGTAAGTACATATGTACATTCTTCAATATTAATCAGTAGAACAACATCGATCTTATAAAATATGTAAATACACTTTAACCTTAATACTAACAGAGGGCATAGCCCAATAATTTTCTCACTGACTGTACATTTAATCAAAGATCTGTGAATGTCGCTTGTCATCACTCAAAAAGTTGGGAAGGGTCTCCTAGGACCATTTTCGCGTGGCAGCAAGGGATCTGGTAGCTGCCCTTAATGCCCCATCTCAACTTTCCACCCTGTATAACACTATTAATATTGCTGCTACAGCTTTGGTGCCATATTAAAAAATGCTAAGGCCAACGTGTTCTGCCAGAATACAGCACTTCTTTTTATTGGCCGGCACTTTTGAATTTGGACCAAAACTGTATGAAACGTGAAGGATGTCCTTTGCCTTAACTATGTCAAATGCAAAATCACAATTTGGTATAGTTTAGTATATACATAACGTATATGTATTTCTATTATTAGGTAACTTGTCCACATTACCCTTTACTTCTAAAAGCAATTTCAACATTGCTTTTGAATTACATAAAATGTCAACAATAAACATAACGCTCTCGTTCAATAACCAAACAGTATAAATGACAAAATATTTCTAATACAAAATTTATACGATAATTACTTAATTTTATATGATGATGATATGAATCAAAAGGGAATGCATGGCTTGATGACGTCTGACCGATATGAATGGAAGAGGAAACATACTGCGCCGACCCCAGACAGACTGGGAACAGGACAGGGAGAAGAAGAAGAATACTTATTTTTCAAAGAAAAGCGTTGATAATGACTAATGCCATAAATAATTACAAAGTTCTATTTGTAAATTTCTTCATTACTGTAACAGAACAGCCCCTCTGGACAAGTAGCTTATCTATTCGAACGTTTAGAATACAAATGTATGTAAATGATGTAGTACTGACAAAACAACATGGCGACCGACGTGTCAATTGAAAACATACATACATACATAAATCACGCCTATATCCCCGAAGGGGTAGGCAGAGGTGAACTAGCACCTACGTTTCGCCAATTATGTTAGGACCCATGTAATAGGTTGGGAGCCTATTGCCATATATCGGGCACAAAAGTCGCAGTACATTGCTAGGTGGTACAAGAGGAACGCTGCTGCCCATTCCTCATCCATCACTGTTTTATCCTTAGTCGCCTTGTACGACCACGGGAGAGATTTGGGGTGGTGACATTTGTATTCTACTCTGCCGTCACCACACGGCTCAATTGAAAACGTTTCCAAAAAATAAGTTATGATAATTACGAAACCAATCGGAACACTATATTATTTTCAGAATTCATTAGTTGCTAAGTTAAGAGATATTTCAAAAATATAAATAAATGGTTCAAAAATGGGATTGAAGGCTTCTATCAGTAAATACCTTTGCCATTCATAATGAATAAGTTTAGAAATTTAAAATTAAAATACTTAGGGCCAGTTTCACAATCGACGGGTAAGTTCTGGATAGCTTACTTAACTGATCATTTGACAGCTGTAGTATGAAATATCTATATCAACTGAACTGCAAAGTAACCGATTCAGAACTTACCCGTCGATTGTGAAACAGGCACTTAGAATCGAAATTAAGGAGAATACAAAAATATGTGTCGAGTCTTTTAATGTCTATATTTTCCTTATATGATAAAAATATACCTTACAAAAAATGTAATGTTGTCAATTGTAAGAGATCGTTGTCAAAAATGACATTAAAATTCAATAGATTGGCCTGCAGAGCCGGAAGGAAGGCTCTAGAAATTCCTACAACAGAACCGAACGTTTCTTGTGGTTCATTTTGTGAGAACACATATATGATCACATAGTTTCTCGTTCGAAATAAGCACACCGCAAGTCTCACACGCGTAAACGCACACTGTCGGTGTCGATTTCTTACCGGGGTTCAACTGCGTCACGTGCCTTTGAGTTGACATGTGCGTTTCCAACTCCCCTATCGGCACTTCTGTCCCGCAAACTGTACACATCACTCTGTCCCCTACAGTTATCAAGTCGCTGTGCATGTTCTGCACTATCTCCTTGTAATTCCTCGAATGGACTTTGCCTTGTACATGTTCACTTACATTCACTAGGGGAACGTTGACACAGCACACAACACAATTCACCGTCGTCATCAAGTCGGTGTAAGCCATGTGGCTATGAAGTTCCGCCCCTGTGTTACAGGACGCCGAACTCGAAGACCTGTCACCATTTTCTAAGAGGGCAACATTCCCCGCGTGCACCTTACCCTTGACATGGGCTGGGTAGTTGTGCGAATCGATGCTGTATTCACACGGGGCGCAATATGTTTTCTTCCCGGGGACGACTGGGTGTTTAGACTGGTACTCCTTAAGGTTCGCTTTGTGGTTTTTACCCGCTAAGTGACTGGGTAAATTGTTTGTGTGTATAGGTAGTCCGCAAGGGGCACAGTACATTTTTCTATTTTCTTTCGCGTTTGTAGGTACGACCTGTATGGTGGATGCAGTCTGTTTGGCAGCAGCCTGCGTAGGTACAGTCTGTTTGGCAGCAACCTGCGTGGGTACAGTCTTGTTTGCAGCAACCTGCGTGGGTATAGTCTTGCTTGCAGCAGCCTGCGTGGAAACAGTTTGTTTGGCAGCAACCTTCACGGGTGAAGTCTGTTTGGCAACAACCTTGGTGGGTACAGACTGTTTTACTGAAGTCACCGTGAATGCCGGGGATATGACTGCTTTTTTTAATAAGACGGTATGACTTTTGGCTCTTAAGTGTTCTTCTAATGAGCCAACCATGATGTTGCATAAGCTGCAGTACTTGCAGACAAACCCCTGTAAGAATAAAAATTAATTAATTCCAACATAAAAGGTGACAACAGCCACCACCAGCCAATTACTTGGTACTTATTAACATTAGTAAAAAAACAGACAAAACAAAAAAAAATCTAAAAATCTCTCTCTAATTTTTGTTGTGTCAATTATCTATCTTATGGGCAAACAAACTACATAGGTTAAACAAACTTATAAGCTTTTGAAAATAATAGAATTATAGAAGGTATCCTAAATTACTAAGCAACCTACCGTACTGAGACGGCAACTAACGATAGTGAGTAGTGAATGTCAAAAATGACAATTCAAAACTAGTCTCTATTCTTGTCACGTCTAAATTGAAATGAAAATTTTTGACATTAAGTAGCCTTTAAAGTTATTTGACGTCTCCGAGTGCGGCAGTTAGTGAGAAATATATAATTATTATAATAAATAGTATTATTGAATATGTTGAGATATCGCTTTATACCATACTAGTGGTCGCCCGCGGCTTCGCTCGCGTTAATGTCGGTTGTTATATAACTTAATAGCCTTCCTCAATAAATGGACTATCCAACACAAAATATTTTTTCAATTTGAACCAGTAGTTTCAGAGATTAGCGCGTTTAACCAACCATTAAATTATTAAAAGTATACAAGTATAGTAAGTATAATAAAAATAAAAAATAAATAAATAGAGGAAGTTAGTTTAGTCGCCGAGTAGGTACGTCAGGGGAAGTCTGAAAATAACGTCTTTGATAAAACAATTGAAGAGCACGGTTAGACTGATACGGGTATGTGATGAGGAGAGATGAATGGTAGGTTACTAACTAGTAATAGAGTAGAGTTAAGTGAGGGTGTGGATAGAGCTAGAAAAGAAGGAAGTGATGGAAGGATTGAGAAATATAATATGACGAAGAAGAGAGTTCACTTCTGAAAGAGGACAGTGGAAGAGGAAGAAAAGTTGTGCCAGCCCCACTTACTGCCGCACTCAGAGACGTCAAATAACGTTAATGAGTACTTAACGTCAAAAAATGACAATTCAAAACTAGTAGCTATTCTTGCCGGGTCTATGGTCTAGATTTGAATGAAAATGTTTGACATTAAATACTCATTAAAGTTAATTGACGTCTCTGAGTGCGGCAGTTAGAGTGGGAAAAGGGGGAGGGAGAAGAGGGCAGTTTTATTCAATCTAAAAAATGCCAGTCATCAAAACATTGGACCAAATCCTGTGGTCAAATAAAGGCTACATTTATACATTAAACGTTTATTGCAAGTATAAATGTACACCTTCATCAATATTAATACAACATCGATCTTATAAAATAAAAACATCTGACCTTAAGGCTTAACCTAACTAAAGAGGCACCTTAATGTTAACAGAGGGCATAGCCCTGATATAATGTCGAGGTATGGGACATTTATACAGTCATTGTTAAATGTAGGCCGATAACAAATATTAAGATTTCGAATGAGCTATCGGATTCACAAGACATTATAAAAAATATACATATTTTAATGCTAGACATCTTGACTTTTATCTCGCAGATTGACCGAACCGCCGAAGATTGAATCGAGTTTAACATGGAACACTTAACCACAGAGGGGCTTGCTATCTTATCATAGATTCATCATCATCACCAGCCCTTTAATGTCCCCACTGCTGGGGCACGGGCCTTCCCTATGGATGGAAGAATATAGGGAGATTGGGTCATATCCCACCAAGCTGGCCCAGTGCGGGTTGGTGGGTATTAACGACTGCAGATGCAGCCGGGACCAACGGCTTAACGTGCCTTCCGATACACGGAGGACACTCGAGATAATATATTTTTGGTCACCCATCCAATGACCGGCCTTAGCGAACATTGCTTAGTTTACGCAATCGCAGACCAAGCGCGCTCTGCCACTGCGCTAGCGAGCTCCTCTATCATAGATTGCCGGAACACAATAACTCTGTTAACATTATTATTAAGGCGACAGATTTTGATATGATGGTGGTAGCTAACCAGGCGGACTTGTAAAATGCCCTACCGCTAACCAAACCGAGTACAAATTTCTTCTCCCCGGGAGATCGAACATCGCGATCGAATTCCGGTGAGAATAGGGCCGCAATTTACACAATACATGTTGAATAAGTACCTACCAAATAAAAATTCAACTAATGTGTGCCCAATATAGTTTTTCATAAAAAAATACTTTAAATACTTATTATATTATATAAAAATTTCAAGACATTATTATTACATATTCTTGAAATATTATTCTTTCTTTTTGGTAAACAAAAAATCGCAATAAAGTCATTGCGGAATATGATAATATGAAAATTTTTATTTGACTCATTATTTAATTTTAATTTGGACATTTTATATAAATGTTAGTCAAAATATTTAAAGAGAAAGAGAAGTTAGAATTTCGTATTTTTGCGGTGTTCGATTTCCTCTCAGGACAATAATTTTAAGAAAAAGTTAGACTAATAGAGTTAGGTCAGGGTGTCCTCTTTTTCTTTGCAACCATTATTTTACATTAGAAATAACAATTTGACATCGTAGTAGGTAGATGAATTAACTCCAAATAGTTCAACCAACTGTTTGGTAAGCCAAGTTTTTCCATTTCAACTTGTTACATCATAAGAGTATGACGTTGGAAAATTCGTGTTATTTACACAAGAAAGTCTCTACGGTTTTATATAATATCACAATAATAAGTATCATCAATTAAGTACATATGTATAATAATGAAATTCGTTTTCCTTAGTAACGCCACTGAGATGTAAGCATGTGCAAGCGCAATGCCACCAATTTATCTGGTCAAGCGGCGAAAATTGGAACTACAATTTACCCATACATCTTGACACTCTTTGTTAACAACTAGCGACACCCCGAACGGACCAGTTAAGTTTGTCGCACTGCACTTAAGGGGAATTCCCAAAGCTGGTCAAGCCAAGTAGCGCTGCGCCAATTCCGTTCAGTTAAAAAACTGATTTTGAGACAGCGCTGCAGCGAACTTTAGGTTTAACTTCTTAGCCCCTTCGTACACTAGACAAACCTACGATATTCGACGATTTTAGTCTCCAAGAAACTGCTGCCATACAAATTGGTAGAGAGATCATTTTTTTTTTACTTATCGTTAAAATTCTTTGATTACCCCCAAAAATGTTGACATTAGTACACACAATACTAAATTTTTGGTATGCTTAATCGCTAATTTCTTAAATCGATGATAATATAATAGATCTTCATAGTATACATGAACACCGAACACATAAACATCGTCTTGTCTTCCCTATCCCAATTTCTAGTTGTTATGGCACTGTTCCTATTTGCATTGCCAGCTATGCAATATTGCGCATCACCAGATCACCACGCAGAAGAGCCATGCAATATTGCATTATGCAAAATAGGTTTTGTAAAACATTTATAGGAGCATGTAACAAAAAACTCACACCCTGAAGTATAGTCATGTATAATACTATGGAGTTATAAAAAAATCGAAAATGTTCAGTTGTTTTTTATTATTACATACAAAATGTTGGGTAAGTAAAGCAAATGTATGGAAAACTCGAAAATTTATTTTACATTATTACATTTTTAATATCACTATAGTTTTTATATGACTAAGTATGGGTAGAGTTCAGGGTGTGAGTTATTTCTGTTACATGTTGTATTGTTTTCACTCATTTTGATTTCATCACATCTCACCTAAAACTATTTAATCTTATCACATTAAATTACATCCAATTTGGCTTATATTACGAGGGTATACGTTACGTGGTACAATTTCTCTACTTAAAAAACCTTAACACGACTTAACTAAATGCAAGAAAAATATATGCACGATGCTCCTAAACAAATTAATATGCAATATATAAAAATAAAATCAGTCTATCTCTGTATCTACGAGTACATAAATAAAAAAATGGCTGCACTTAAAACCTAAGAGGATGATCAGATATTTTTACAGGGCTGCACACGGTGATATATTGGTGACTGTACATTAAACACCGAGTGGACTGTAGACCACGGTCACAAGGCGACCAAGGGTTAAAACAGTGATGAGGAACGGGCAACAGCGTTTTTTACGTGGGTATAAATACAGACTGCCTATCCTATCCTATATACCTACAAAACTATCAAATATATAATAATAATAATAATTTTTATTTTCTCATCACAAACTACACTGTAAAGATTACATAATTACATATATGTCAATAATACCTTAAGTTTGTGTGAGACAGATGCCTAAGCTACGTATAAAATACCTGTGTTACAGGTCACCAGGCTCCCACTATCTCGGGCCACTTAAAAATAACAATGAGGCGATGAGTAGACAAGTAGACAAACAATGATAATAATAAAGTATAACACAAGTTGTTAGTATACTAAAACTATAATTATTTTTGCGTGTGTACATATGTGTGCGCGCGCGTGTGTGTGTGTGTGTAAGTGCATGAGTGTGTATGTGTGCACAAATCCAATCGATTCCCAACCTTAGTTCACAGAAATAGCGCAAAAGCAACTTCTTCTTTCTGGCCTGTTCCCAGTATATCTGGGGTCGGTGTAGTATGCGTCCTCTTCCATTCATAACGGTCAGACGTCATCAAGTTATGCACTCATTTCGATTCATATCATCCGTCACACCGGAAAGGTACTATTGATGAATGAATGTTTAGAAAAGAGACAGAAAGGACCAAGTTGAGAGGCAGATGAACGGAGAAAGTGATTGGGACGACAACATTACTGCTCAAGGTTTTGGCTAAGGTTTTACAGCCAACCGCTTGCCTGGCACCTATGGGTATACAACTACCGTAAAAGCAACAATTTCACTAACTTTAATTGGGAAGTGTGAGAATCATAATCAGCCTACTATTGCGTATATCTTTTGAGTAATTAACTCGAGATTCATTTTAAATGTATCTGTCATTAAACATCTACATCACAAGCGGTTAATGCGTACATACATACATAAATCACGCCTATATCCCCAAAGGCGTAGGTAGAGGTGAATTAACACCCACTTTTCGCCAATTATGTTCGGTCCCATGTAACAGGTGGCGAGCCTATTGCCATATATCGGGCACATAAATCGCAGTACAAATTTATGTTGCTAGGTGGTATGAGAGAAATGCTGCTGCCCATTACTCATTGCTGTGTTTACCCTTAGTCGCCTTGTACGACACCCACGGGAGATGGGGGTGGTAACAATTGTATTCTGCTCTGCCGTCACCACACGGCCTTTAATGCGGCGGTTAATGCGTGCTTTGAATAAAACATTAGACAAAACTTGTAAAAAAAAATAAAAAAAAGTGAATTATTATATAGGCTTAGTTATAAAGAACCAGCATCATCGCAGGACTAGTTAGCTGGCATCATAAAAACAAGAACGCTTGTTCTACGACTTTTGAAAGTTCGTTCGAATTTGAAATAAAACAACTATTACGGATAAGACTCGCGTATAATTTGGTGTTTGGCATATTAATTATTTCACCTGACGTTCCGGGGGACTGTCCCCCCCGTGACCACGGCTACTGTAAAGTGATCGAAACGTCGGGTTAAATAATTAATATGCCAAACACCAAATTATACGCGAGTCTTATCCGTAAAAGTTGTTTTTCACTTCTCATGCTCTGAAAGTGCTTATTTGTGCAGGATATAGGCTGCACAAAATCGATTTTTGTGCTCTAGAGCATTAACGTATCTACTCATAAATGTGTCTCTATTAAGGCAAAGAAAGTGAGCAATGCAGCCAAACACAATAAGAAATTCAGAGATAGAATTTGTTATTTTATTATTTACTTAAAATTTGACTAAAGCGTTTTTTAAGACATAATTTTAATTTAAGTAGGTACGGTAGGTTATTAAATTAACATGAAAATTATTATTTCAAAATTACTTTAATACTTGGCTGTATAGGTCTGCAACCCAAGCCTAATACCAATGGGAAAAACAATTTCCTTCAGTATTCAAAATTGTACTAATTTTAGTTTGTATTTTAAGAAATGTTATGATAAACTACTGTATTATTTCCTCGCAATCGAAGTGAAAAGCAGAGTTTCTACCTCGTCCACAAAACCATTTTTATCCTCGACATTACTATCAGCCCGAGCCGAAACAAAAATGATTCGTTTTGTGCACTTGATGGAAATGAATGAAAGGAATCTACTATTATTTCAAATGTGTAGTGCTCGTGCAAATATAAGAAAACATTATAGTTCGTTCGAAATTAATGACTTTCATACAAAAATAAATATAAATTTTATTCACCGCTCGAATATTGACAACTCTATGTCTAGACAATTTTTTTTGAAGGACCTAAGCTGTTGGCCGGATGGCGAAGACCTTGTCCCCAAGCCTTGCAGTCGAGCACTCCCTGAGAGGAGTTGACAACATTAATTTTTTTTAATATACTTTTATAATTTATATACATGGACAATGGATATGATTTATGACTGACAGACATTTCTTTCTTGTCACTCCGTGGCTGTGACGTCATCGCATGTTTTTTACATTTTTTTTTCTTTGCAATGAAGTAATAAAAAAATGTAATAAAAATTATTGGGGTGTTATAGTTTTTGAAATGTTGTCAATTCTCCAAAGCAGGCCCCTCATGGAGGGAAGGCATCTCCCGGAGGGAGATATACTGTCGGCGCACTTTTGTTGACGAATGAAGCATAGAGTTACAAATGTCGCGACAGTACAATTAAAACTTTAAAAAATATTTTTATTCATTGTATTTAGTTATATTAATACTCGTAAAACAAACGTACTTGCTTGTGAAATTAAATATCTAGTCCCCCGAGGTTGTTGGTGTTTTACAAATAACCCTGTATATGTAGTATACTACGTGAAAGAAGCTGGTTAATTACGTAAGCAGAAATTTCACTCAAATCTGCAAATGGCAATGCATGCATGTAACGTTTTTGATTATCGATTTTACCACTTATTACAAAACGGTAGGGCTGAAATTACAGTGGAAACTGTTTAAACACTACCCTATAAAAAGGGTTTAGGTCTAATTATTGATTACAAATGGCCTCTCAAAAACTTATTCCTTTCTCTTTCCTTCTTCGCTACGTCTCAATATCCGGGTTTCCCGTTAATAGTTTCTGAAACAAAAGGGAGTGTCCATATTATGACAACATTGCACACAGTTCAGACTACCCAAAACTTTCAATTTTATGCAATCGATTGTCAACCTTAACATGTATAGTATTAAAGCACAAAGTCTAGCGTGCTGTTGACTGTAGGTACATCAATTTGGCTGTAGTGCGATCCATAAGTACTCCTTTTCTTTACCGAAAATTGTTTGATCGAAATTCATTACCAACTAAAGTAAAAATAATGTTCTCCAATCCGAAATTTCGTTTCACGTACTTAATCATCTTTAGTGCTGAAACTTTTCTGTCATAATATCGATTTAGTCTAGATGGATACAAGGAGTTGACGAGTGACATAAGAGAGTGGAGATAGAGGTCGTACTGCGCCGTCGTTAAATAGGATGGGATAAGGGCCTGATTATGTATTTTTATTTCTTGTGTAAGTATAATAAGGTGACTGGGAGACTGCGGAGTGATAGACTTGGATGGTTTGGTCATGTAATGCGAAGAGAAGAAAGCTATGTGGGTAGAAGAATGTTAAGTAACGCGGAAGGCCGTAGAAGGTGAGGGATACCAAAGAAAAGGTGGATGGATTGTGTAAAGAAGGATATGATAGCGAGAGTGGCTGGTGGTGAAGGATAGAGAGGAATGGAAAAAGAAAACATGTTGTGCCGACCACGCCTAGAGCGGGATAAGGGCAAGAAGAAGAAGAAGAATTAGGCTAACTTTTATTACTAAACATATGGTCTGTCCTGTCCCATAATCAAAAGTCCATTTGACTTTTTTGAACTTATGGTCCCCGGAATTGAGATCCATATGCCGACGACTGACTTTTGAATTTGTACAAAAATATCGACTTTTATTACAAAGCACATGTTTTTTTTCAATCGATCTACTTTCTTTATTCCTTATTCGGACATTCCCTAGAGGATCGCGTGACCCGTTATGTATATTTATGTATAAATATTGGGGACAAAAAATCGCTAACTCGAGATCCTCTGTGCTATGGAAGGCATTTTAAGCAGTTGGTCCTGGCTGCATTTGCAGTCGTTAATACCCAACAATCCACACTGGGGCAGCGTGGTGGGTTATGGCCCATTTTTCTGTCCATAGGGACGGCCTATGCCCCAGCCGTGGGGATATTAAAGGGCTGGTGATGTTGATAACTGTATTATACTAATTCATATAGTATAACATGATAAGCTAAGTATTCTAATATGGCTGATCGTTTTCTTTAACAATTAGTTTAGGATAAGTCCTCACTAAAGGTCTCCGCATACGTAACGGGAAAATTTCCCGGCTGGGACGGGGACTGTCTCGTACAAAAAGCCCCGTGTTACATATGTCACGAAGACACGAACGGGACTTGCACGGGGCTTTTTGTACGAGAGAGGCCCCGTCCCGTCGGGAATGTTCCCGTTACATATGCTTAGACCTTGACTATATTTAGTTTATTGCAGCAGGGATTGAGTATTAATGTAGGTAATGGGGTGCCGTGTGGTAACAGCAGAGTAGAATACAAATGTCACCACCCCAAATCTCTCCCGTGGGTGTCGTACAAGGCGACTAAGGATATAACAGTGATGGATCAGGAATGGGCAGCAGCGTTCCTCTTGTACCACCTAGCAATGTACTGCGACTTTTGTGCCTGATATATGGCAATAGGCTCGCCACCTTTTACATACATACATAAATCACGCCTATATCCCCGAAGGGGTAGGCAGAGGTGAACTAGCACCCACGTTTCGCCAATTATGTTAGGACCCATGCAATAGGCTCGCCACCTATTACATGGGATCTAACATAACTGGCTCGGCACCTATTACATGGGACCTAACATAACTGACGAAACGTGGGTGCTAGTTCACCTCTGCCTACCCCTTCGGGTATATAGGCGTGGTTTGTTTATGTATGTAATGGGGTTCCGAGACGGTCAATTGAGTCAAGCACTTTTCTGCGTGTTTCTGATCTGTGCTCGGTTAAAGAAATCTCTTAAATCTTAAATGCTTGACTCAAGCGTTGTAAACGATCAAAATGCTTGTAGCAATCTAAAATTGGCGAGCGTGACGTCAATCTGATTGACCGTCTCGGGACCCCGTCGGGGGACCATTAGATTGTAAATAATTTGTGTCGTGGCAGCTCTTCATAATTTGTGACAGGTTGTCAAAAAAATGTATATATCCAGCCCCCGTAGCACAGGACGTGGACACATCTCTTTCGGGGGACAGAAAATCTTTTCCTCTCGCTCTAACTCCCACTAAATCCCGAGACAAAACACTGTCAAGTGGTGGAGAGAGACTTGTCCACGTCCCCGTGCTAGGCCCGCAGAGTGAATTGTAAAGTACGAGCAAACTCGCAGGCCCAGATAGCCAACATCATAATCAAGAAGGTTTGTTCTACCTACGTCTTTTGATAATTCGTTAGAAATTACTTTTATACACAAATAAACATTTAATTAATTTCCCGCTCAAATATTATTGGCGCGAGCGGTTTCGTTTGTGGATGAAACATAGACTTACAAATGTCGCGACAGTACAATTAATACATACATACATACATAATTCACGCCAATATCCCCGAAGGGGTAGGCAGAGGTTAACTAGCACCACCCCTCGCCAATTAGGCTAGGTCCCATGTAATAGGTGGCGAGCCTATTGCCATTTATCGATCACAAAAGTCGCAGTACTTTGCTAGGTGGTAGGTATAAGAGGAATGCTGCTGCCCATTCCTCATCACTGAGGTTTGGGGTGGTGACAATTGTATTCTACTCTGCCGTCACCACACTGCCAATTACAATTACAATTAATACTTGCAATTATACATTTTTTTTTCAATGTATCGAGTTATGTTGAAACTCGTAAAACATAATACATAGGTATGTTATAGTTTGTGATGTTAACTGTTTAGTCCTGCGAGGCTTTTGGTGTGTTACAAATAAGCCTGTATAATAATTATATGTATGTAAATCGTAATGCATGCTTATTGTCGCCGATAATTTGTGTACGTGATCTGTTGTCTAATACTGTCACGTCACTAATCAAATATATCAATGGCAAATATTGGTGATATTATTATAATTCATTTTATTTGAACATTAAATCAAGGGTAGCGCAACCAGAAACAATAGAAAACATAATAATTTGAATCTATGTGGCGACCCAACGACTACCCACTTTGGGTACCTGGGATAATATATATTCATTTCGATGTATTTCTGATCGCCTTTCTGAAAGGGCGGGCGGGAGAGTTAAAATTACGCGGTGGAAAACCTATGAAATTAGCGAACGAATGTACAAAACCAAAAGGGTGCCAGATGCCCGGAGCACCTGTGACCATTGGGCCGAAATGTGTGACGGGTTGTCTGAAACCGGGAAAGTTTGGGGGAGGTTGTGTGAAACCCTCTGGGTGGTGCGGTGGTCCAGGCGGTGGCGGTGGGATGTAACTCATAAAGATTGGGAAGGGGGGTCCAAAGCCAGTAAAACCCATACCCGTCAGACCGTAGCCAATTAAACTGTTCAGGTCCTTGTTATAAGGGGCGACGGATTGTTTGTAGCCGGTGTCATCGGTGTCAATCAGATTGCCGTCAGTATCGTCCGTGTCCAAATTTTCGCCGTCGATTGTGTCCAAATTTTTGCCGTCAGCTGTGTCCAAATTTTTGCTGCCAGCTGTGTCATGTGATTTCGGTTCAGCCGCGGTTATTGCTCTCTTCATTTTGGTCTCGATAAAGTGGGGGTTTTTCGTTATCGCCCTGCCTTTGCTGTCTGGGTTTTTGGTTTGGGCGTCTTCTTGGGGTGCCTTGCTGCATTCTAGGGTTTGCTGGTGCTTCTTACTGTTGAGGTGAGCCTGGTAGCATTCCACCTTGATGTCCAAGTGGCAGGCGTGGCAGTAACGGAAACCATCGTCCACGGCAGCAAGTTCGAGGGCATTGTTATGCCGCTGGCTGGCTATGTGAAAGTGCACGTTGCGATTCACAGTGGAATTGCACAAGATGCAAAACTTGAAGTTCTCAGTTACCTGCAATTCGAAATTGTACAACATTATCTATCACTGTCTCTGCCCGCAGTGAAGGGAGGTAAATAACGAATTAAGGTTTTTTTTACACTATACAACATGTAAGGGAAATGACCTGAACATTACCCATGCCACCGTTAATTTTACTAAATTAAAACTATGGTGATATGAAAAATTCAAAATTGTATTATTAAATTTTGAATTATCCATTGGTACATTGTGCTCCTGTGTGTATGGGGGATAAAAAA
Organism: Cataclysta lemnata; assembly: GCA_963931975.1. Lineage (NCBI taxonomy): Eukaryota > Metazoa > Arthropoda > Insecta > Lepidoptera > Crambidae > Cataclysta > Cataclysta lemnata. Next base: position 2,438,763 of record OZ008359.1, read on the forward strand.
TATTTTTTGCAATTTCTATTTTTACTAACGCCATAGTATTTACATAACTGTGTTAGCATGGGTACTTTCAAGGTTTTCGCTATTTCTGTTAAATGTTGTATAAATATTACAATAAAAAATAGGTTTCAAAAAGTTCAAAACATTATAATAGTTCCCGCATCGAGTTTGAACTTTTACTACCTATATTTCTTTATAATAAATAACGAATTACAGAATACAGAAACGCTACTCAAAGTTTAAGTCCTGCTTAACATTTAAGTCTGTCCATACAATTTCTGACAGTTATTGTCCACTTAACTTTACAAGCAGTGCTCAAAATTTGAGTAGCGTTTCTTCATTCAGGGTTAGTAAACAAGAAACCCATTGAGTTATTTGTTAGATGGTCAGTTGCAGTTGTTAGGTGTGGTTAGGGGAGTTATCTTCCCCCAACCCTTAACTTATACACATTTGTAACCCACCAATCTCGCAGGGTAGATAGTTAACATCAGAATCAACATAGAACAAAAATGATTTTTCAAGTTTTTATTGTACTATCGCGACATTTGTAACTCTATAGAGTTATTAACTTTCGAGACGTGAAATAAATTGACATTCATTTTGGTATGAAAGTATTATCTTTTGAATTACCAACAGTCGTAGTACAAACGTTCTTGTTTATGATGTCAGCTTTCCTTGCAGGTACTTTACAATTAATCCTGTATACTCCTTAAGTGGGGTCGGCACAACATGTCTTTATCTTCCACTCTCTTTTATCAGACGTGAGAACAGGATCAACCTTCTTTCTCATTTCGTCTTTCACACAACCCATCCATTGCTTCTCCGGTATTCCTCTCATTCTAGATCTATCCAATTCCATACATAGCATATTCCTAGTGACATGACATACATTCCTCAACATCACATGCCTTTAGCAGTGATGTGTCGTCTACTCTGAGTGTGTCGTATATCGGTTGGTTAATAAGTAAAAAGTCAACATTATTATTTTTTATTTAGTTTAAATAATCATACGGCAAACTTTAAAAAGACAAGAAATTCAAACAACATCATCATCACCAGGCCTTTATGTCCCCACTGCTGGGGCACAGGTCTTTCCTATGGATGAAAAAGTTTGGGACAATGGGCCAGAACTCACTATGCTGGCCCAGTGCGCATTGGTGAGTATTAACGACTGCAGCTGCAGCAGGAACTCGAGATAATACATTTTTGGTCACCCATCAAATGACCGGCCTTAGAGAACATTGCTTAGTTCACGCAATTGCCACAATAAGCCACTGCGCTATCGAGCCCTTCGAATTATAGACAAGCCGACACGGCTGTGATCTGCAATTAAGTCTGTTTCAGGCAATCTCATCCCCGTACAGACACATGCTCATTCCCGTACAGGCCCAACCTCATCTCCGTACAGGCATAACCTCGTTCCCGTACAGACACATGCTCATCTCCGTACAGGTACAATCTCATCCCCGTGCAAGTACAACCTAATCCCCATACAGGTACAATCTCATCCCCGTACAGGCATAACTCCAAGGCTACAACAGCTAGAAAGCGAGAACATTCCTCGAATCGAAGACCTTGGAAAAGTCATCCCAATCTAAGACACATCTCATCTTTCAAATCATGCTCATAAAAGATCTCTAACTTCATTCTACCAGCGCTAGTTACCTGATATATTATTATAATTATATTATTGCTGCCTACCCGTGTGGGTGAAAAGCGTGATATACCTATGTATGTAAGATGGTTTACAATCCAAAAAAATAGAAATGTAAACATAGCCTCACCAGCGCTTCAATCCGGATTATTCTACAGTTTATTCAATTATTATTTGTACTTAATTACCGCAGTGGACACAATAGAAAAACTTGAAAAATAAGTTTTACGTATAATATAATGTGTTACGAACAACGCTGTATATAAATAGATTATAATAAACCTAATCATGTAAGGAGTCCTTCTTAGCAGTGTACAAGATGGCGGACCATAAGACAATAGATAAAAAATCAGCAAACCAACATGCGCAAACAACTAAAAAAAGTAAAAAAAATACTTACAACAAGAACAAACCATTGCAATGCATTCGTTCCATTCAAGGGTACACCATAGCAAATAAAAAGTAGCAAAGCTCTGTAAATAAACACAAAATAATAGCTAAATTAATCGGATTATGTCGGATTTATCCGACATTCTCTTTGTGTCTATTACGACACGCACCAGACATAATTTGTCTGATGCTTGTCGTAATCAGACGTTGACAGACATAATTATATGACCCCAGCAAAATGAGAACAAAAATGTTTGTCGCATTAATCCAACACATTCAATGCCAGTGACGCAATACTGCATAGACAGTGGCGCCATGCAATATTGAGACACAGGCACGCAACGTTTCGAACGTTCAAAATTAAAAACAAAAAAAATACTTACGCATTAGCAAAATAGCATTAAAATATTGTGTTTCAGTTTCGCACCATTGAGAATAAAAAAACGAATAAAAAAGAAAAATGAAAAACCTACACACATTGCAACGCACAATAATGTGGTCTTGGCTAGCTTCAACAATTTAAAATAATCGCAATATTTTCGCGAAATGTTTTTTTGTATAAGGTATCATTACATACACTTCTGAATCATCAAACAAATACGGTAAACATTGTAAATGTGTGAGCCAAAGTTAAAACGTTTCCAATATTTAATGATATAAGCTAAACCATCCGTCCGTAAACTACCCGGAGGCTTTGGTCTGAAAAGAACACGGACAAGATTGTAATTTAAGTTAATAACCAATGTTACACATCACTGTCAGTAAAAGGTTTAATTGGTGCTTTTACACGTCTGCCTACTTAAATATAGGTGTGATTTATGTAAATTATAATAGTTTAGTTGACACATACCGATCGAATACAGTTGCTGTCCGTAATAGGCTCTGCCACCCTGTTTATATGCTCCTGGGACATGATATGGCTGGCCACTGAATCATCAAAATCCTTGAGCACATACTGACACAATCCACAAATCATGTAATCGTTAATAGAATATAATCCGTGGAAATGTTCTTCGGGGATCCTCACAACCGATTTGTCCAAAGCGACTATTCTGACAAAGTTATCTTCAACAGTCAATTGGTTAACGCCATCATTTTTCATGTTTATGACATCTACATACTCCTTAAGTGAAAGTCCTGGTTCTTCGTTTTTCGTCTCACCAGGCACAATTTGATCTCTCAGGTCGTCTATAGAGTCAGCTCGAGGCACCACTGTACAAGGTAACTCATTACTGTCTTCAGAATCACAATCACTCGACTCGTTAAGTCCGAACTGCAGATCGATTTCATCAACACACCTCCCCTCCAAGTAAAGCATGAGGAACTGCTGCAAACACTTGTCATGTCTGAGAGACTTGTGGTGGTCTTTGGACAGCTCGTGGTCATGTCTGTCTTCGTCTCTGACGGCCTCAGCGCATGGTTCGCAGAAGTATACGCCTTGACCACACTTCGGTGCATCTCCACTGACATCTGGCAGAAAGCAGTCTTTGGCTCTTTCCAAGACGTTCTCTATTATTTTCAGGCATGTACTGTGTTTAGAACTCCTGTTGTGTTCGGCTTTGAACGTTTTTGGCACACGTACCCTGCACACGTTGCATTGGTACCTCTCCATTTCGCTGATCTTCTCTGGACCATCTGAAACTAAGAACAGGATTTTTGAGAAAGAGCTCGATATTTTTTTCTTCGATTGAAGGACCTAAGAGCTGAAAGAGTCGTTAAGGCTGGTGATTGGAGGGGTGACGAAAAATGTATTATCTCGTGTTCCTCTGTGTTTCTGTGATTAAGGCACTGCGCTATCAATTATGAACGTGTGTACTTAAATATGAAATTATGTAAATTTATGGAAAAGTACCTATTAATTGTCTCAACATAACAATGCTAAATGATACATACCATCTCCTGGTGCTTCATCATCACACCTGGAAGCCAACAGCTGGAACTCGTAGTAAGTGTTATCAGCAAATCTGTTCGGGTTCCAGAGCTCTTCAACGGAATCCGAATTGAAAACTGTTTTTTTTATGTAATTGTCAAAAGCATCCAGTGGCAGTATGTAAGTGACGTTGTTGTCTTTTATATCCATGGTAGGTATCTGAAAAAACATTTTAACTTTATGTAGGTAGTAATTTTGTAACAAGGGCAAGAGAAGGATTGAGTAGGTTTAGAAGATGAAAAATGAAAATAGCACCTGTGAGTCACAGGTGCTATCATTGGCACCTATACATACACTGCTATTTACGTGCTGAAAGATTGGTGAATACATACATACATAAATCACACCTATATCCCCAAAGGGGTAGGCAGAGGTGAACTAGCACCCACGTTTCGGCAAATATGTTAGGTCCCATGTAATAGGTGGCGAGCCTATTGCCATTTAACGGGCACAAAAGTCGCAGTACAGTTCTAGGTGGTATAAGAGGAACGCTGCTTCCCATTCCTCATCACTGATTTATCCTTAGTCGTCTTGTATGACACCCCACGGGAGAGATTTGGGATGGTGACAATTATATTCTACTCTGCCGTCACCACACGGCCATTGGTGAAACGTGAGTGTTAAATCACCTCTGCCTACCTCTTCTTCGGAGATATACAGGCATGTGTATAGGTGATGTATGTTAATTCTTAATACCATTTATTTATGCCATAACAGTAATGAATCCAAAATTAAGTTAACAATTAACAGACCACAACTTTTTAATATATAAAAAATTACAATTAGGACTTTAAAGAACATACATACATAAATCAAACATTCATAAAACACAAACAATATTGCTTTAAAAGGTAATTCACCCACAAACATACCTCATTCATAATTAACATTAAGTCACTTCAATGTCGTACGTTGCATTAAAGAAATAGTTAAATTAGTGAAAATTAAATTTAAAAAAAAACTAGATAGGTAATAAACTTACCAAAAAAACAATGGATATTGATAGGGAATAACGAATGGCAGTTGCAACTCTTTTATACTAAATATGAGAAACGGAAAAAAAATATTTGAGACCTGAAAATAACAAGAAAACTATTAACTCTTTTTAGGCAAAGATAAATCTTATTCAACACATGAAAAAGCGAAGTGCGAAATTTAACTTACCATAAACGAAAAAAAAATCCTAAACTATTTGATTTCCTGGCACTATTCACATTTTATTTGCTGTTTCGAATGGAATTAACTAATACATTTTCATTCTACGAGATTTCTAATATTCAGTCACTGTCTAAATGCAATTTTTTAACACCACAAAGAAATAAATACACCGCCGGGAACCAAGACTCGAACTAGTCACGAACACAGACTTTTTGTTTAGTCGACGATTAATCATCAGATGTGCTGTGTTGCCACTTTAACAGTATATCTACCCATGCGAAATTTCCATGATCCCAATTTTTTTTATTTTTAAAAATAAAATACACCCTTTAATATGTTTTAAAACATAAATTTGATAAAAATATACTTCTTTAAAGTATAACTGTGATGGGTTTTTATGATTGTAACAGGTATAAAGTATTTTTTAACAAATTAAATTTTGTATATTTTACCTTCGAAATGGGGAATTTTCCTTCAGAATGGATACACTGTTATTGGCGGTTCGTGGTAATTTCATGGCCAAAGACTATAGACATTTATCATGACATGACTCGGTAACATTTTTGGGTTCTTCCATCACATACAATAGATATCAGCAACGAATTTGGCTTAAATTAATTACATATTTATTTTAGAAGTACCTAGGTATTTCTCATCCGCCCTATAATAAGAGCAATGAAGCAATGAAAATTGCTATCGATATAAGGTAAGAACATTCATTAACTTCTTGTCTGTCCCTGTACCCGTTGTATAAACATCTCTAGAGTAACAGTCAAATATCTTACAGGCATAATATGTAAAACAAAAACATTCTAACTGCCGCAATTAGAGACGTCAATTAACGTTAATGAGTACTAATTGTCATAAAATGACAATTCAAAGCTATTCTTGATTTAATAAGTCTAGATTTCAATGAAATTTTTTGACTTTAACTACTCATTAAAGTTAATTGATGTCTCTGAGTCCGGCAGTATGAATTTATAATACGGTCAACAGCACTTACTACTACTTGTATTACCCGAACTGTCATATATCTGCAATCGATTGTCGACCTTAACTTATTGGTTACTGCAAACTAGTTAAGGTTCGTAATCGATTGAAGAAATGCAACTGGGGTAGCCTGATGCTGTTGACTCTACCTACCCACCGAGAGCACTAGCTCAGGGGTTAGGAACCTTTTGTGTCGGAAGAGTCAATAAATAAAACTTACAACATTTCAAAGTTTTATAGGGCCACAATTTTTTTTCTTGCTAACAATAAATAGTACATGCAGATGGAAACTTTGTGACAACAGTGAGATTAGACGACACGTGGCACGGGGGAGGGGTGCGGTGAAAAGCGAGTACAAGTGATCGAGAGATAGAAATGGTGTACCTAATTTCATAGATCGTGAATTAGAACGATTTTTTAATGTATTTTATTTTATAAATGATATTTGAGTAATGTATTGTAGTAATGAGCCGTTGTGTAATGTTGCCGACCCCTGCATTTATCCAAAAGGGACGTACTTATTTATTTGAAAAGACATTATTACCTGCTAACAAAAGCTTTGTCTAAGCTTTGGTATAGCTATTCATCAGTTCCCAGTTTATCTGGGGTTCGTGCATTGAAAGGTAATTATGGAAAATACCTTGTGTAGTACACGTGGTATTTTTCATTATTTGAATGACAGATGGAATGACCGTAATTCCTATCCGTAGATACCTCTCAAGGTTTTGGCTTAGGCCATTGATTCCCAAAGTGGTCCAGGTGGACCCCCAGGGGTCCACGGTAGACTCGACGGGGGTCTACATTGGTGTGATAAAAAAATGGGGTTCACGATTCGTAAGTGGCGGTCCATAAAAAAATATTTTAAAAAGCTCAGCGACTGTTTATTGTAAAAACTTGCGTATTCACTCTCATCATAATTAATTAACCAATCAACCAATCAGTTCTTCCTTTTATTCGTAAACTTAACGTCCTTTGAGCTAATTGCCATAGTTAGATCTTTAATTTCTTTGTCGATCTTTGGAAATATGGTGGAAATTTATTTGCAAGAGGATCCACCACAAGTGGTCTATGAGAAAAAAAGTTTGGGGACCTCTGGCTTAGGCTTTACAGTCGGCCGCCGCGCTGCCTACCTGACATCACAATGATTTGCCAGTTTTGACTAAAAGGAAAGAAACAAAGTATGTTTATTTGATATATAAGTACAAATTGTTCGGTCAGTAAAGCAAAATGTACCTACTTTGGCTTTCGTCATCTCGTCTGACGTAGTGCAGAGTCCTATACATAACCCCTCCTGTCCAAATTATTAGCATAGTACAAAGTTTGTGTTTGTTGTAAAAGTTATGTTGTAGTTTTACTAAGAAAAAATATATGTATAATAAACTACCTTGACATCAGTACGATATCTTATCATACAATATCTTATCGTAATCTATACTTAATCTAAATTAATACTAACAGTCGTTATAAAAATACTGAGTCAATTATACCCAAAAAAGCGTTAGATCTGGCTCCGAAAGCGCTAAAGTAGCCCTGGCTGATGTCTCCACTACCTATGGCAAGTGGCTAACGATACGTTTGACGGTCGTCATGATGATTTCTACGTAATACGTCAGTTCATACATTGTATTCTATTCGTTCGAATAGATTGGCCACTTGTATTGGGTGACTTGTATTAAGTGCCCTTACCTATACTGTAGAGTCTATGGCCCTTACCTTTCCTTAGCGTTTTGTAATAAGGCTTACTGGCGCACTCAGGGGCGTCGAAGGTACTATGTCAAAAAATGACAATTCAAAACTAGTCGCTATACGGGTTTATGGTCGAGTTTTAAATGAATTTTTAAGACATTAAAGTTGATTGACCTCTTTGAGTGCGACAGGGCAGGGAGAATAAGATAAACAATATTATAAACAATGTATTTATGAACAAAGCAATATATTAATATAACTTAAATTATTCTAAAACTTTCTTAGACCTTTGTTGTGTCAACGTATCACTGTATTTATTGCATCGGGGGTCAACTGAAACAAATAATTTATATAATTATTGTGCGTAAAGTCTTATGGCTGTGTACAGTCAATGGCACGTCAGGCCTCTACAAATTGTCAAATTATTTCAATTGACGTTGTGATTTATTTCAAGCAATTTAAGGTTGACAACCGATTGAAAAAAAATTACAGTTTTGGATAAATATGAAGTGATGTTGACGGTACAGAATTATTTGTAACACACCAACAACCGCGCAGTACTTCATAGCTACAAATCGATATAGTAGTATTCACTCACACGTGCTTAAGCTACTTGGTTTGGGCTAGAACTAGATGATAGGTGTGCGTGTAAGAAATATATATAAATTTAATGTTATTAACAAAAATAAATAGGTACATAAATCACACGAGCAGTGGAAGAATCGTTATAATCCGACAAGTTCCTGCGGTATGAGAGGTGGTGGCGGGGACGGGGCGCTCTTGATTTTAACGGGGCCGGATAATGCGGGGAGGAGGAAAAACTCGCTCCCCCCGCATCTAGAATGCCCCGTCCCCGCCACCGCCTCTCATACCGCAGGAAGGTCGCGCACGAACTTGTCAGACTACAATACGATGTAACTACATATTTAATACGATGGAACTAAATATTTTTTTATTATTTAGCAATAGGGACCAGACACAGCATCGTTTTAATAAAACTCACACGCACCAGAATTTCCGCCAATTCCGCCCGCCACTGTCAGATCGGCCTTCTGCCTGCAGTATATGAATCTGAGGACCGGGTCGTCTTCTTCGGGGCCTACGATCAGCTCTCTCGGCTCCATATCCATATCCTGGGACGAGGAGAGGAACGGCGCAGACAGCACGCACGGGTACCGGGACACGAGGTACAGGTCTGGTATCAAAAACAAACCAAAAGACATGGACTATTCGATTTTACTTTCAACATTCTATAAAAGTCAGAAATATTAGCTGTACAAAGATTTTGGTGGTTAGAAAAGTTTGAAAAATTATGGTCTTGATGCAGGAATTGAACCCGCGTCCACTGTAATCCGGGCAGGTGCCTACTAGGCCAACCAAGACACATGGATAAAACAGGGAGAAAATTCCCCAATAAAAAAAGCAAAGTTCAAGAAAATTGTGGCTTCCACTGTAGAACTTAAGTACGAAATCTCTAGACAAGTTTTTTAAGCTCTTCGGCCTAATGAATAATGATTAATGGGATTTAACTTGCATATCAGATAAACCATTTGACGAATAAAATACAAAAATGTATTGTAAACTGAGGTATTGTATTACAGAGCAAACAACATGGCGAGTTGTCAATAATTGACATTTGTGAGTACATATTCTATTCGTTCGAATAGTTTGGCCCCAGGGAATACTCACGTTCGTCCAGGTGATTGCAAGCGAACATTCTCATATGGCACACCGTCATGAATGTTTTGTATACGCCATGCTGACACCTGGCGCACACCATGACGGAGTGAGACGGACATGCGGTGGGACAGTCAGCCCCGTACTCTTCGTCTTCTGCAATATACATATTAGGTTTAGTGATCTTCGATTCGGGCCTATATAGAAGCGAAAAGATAACGTAGAATGTGCTAGCCTCAAAAGTTTCGTAAATAGTCGACTAAGGGAGATTGCCCGGTGTAGAGCCGGTGAGGGTTGGTGTCAACAGGCGGACGGCTGTAAAACTTAAGCCAAAACCTTGAGCAAAATGGGTTGGACTATTGTCATCCCAATCACTCTCTCCGTTCATCAGTCTCTCGACATGGTCCGTTTCGTATCTTTTCTATACATTCATTATCAGTAGCACCTTTCCGTTGTGATTGTTAATATGAATTAAAAGAGAATGGATGGCTTGATGACGTCTGACCGATATGAATGGAAGAGTAAACATACTGCGCCGACCCTAAATAAACTGGGATCAGGGCAGGCAGAAGGAAAAACTTTCATATTGTAAGCCTCAAGAGGTTAAGTTCTCTAATAAGTCATCCATGTCACGTTACCTTTATACGTCTTCAGCGTTTGCTCTGCATTCTCAGCAGACTTGCCAGATTCACTGCTCTTTACGTGGTCTTTATCATCACTACCACTGGTAACCACAGAGCTATCTTTCTTTACAGATTCCCCCGAGTCAACCTCACCAGTATCTCCAGGTAGAGTATCTGACTTATCGGTATTTAAAGGTTCTACTATGTCAGTGCCCTCGGCGGCTGTCTGATCACTCCCTGATGGATCTGATTTTACAATATCCCCGTGGTCGTCACTATCACTAATTGCATCTGTAACATGTTGGGGTAATACTGGGGTAGACCGAATTATATAAACAAATTACAAAAAGATGAATACGTAATTGAAAAGTAGCAAATAAAACTGTCACATCTGACGTGATGGCAGAGTAGAATACAACTGTCACCACCCCAAATCTCACCCGTGGGTATCGTACAAGGCGACTAAGGATAAATCAGTGATGAGGAATGGGCAGCAGCGTTCCTCTTATACCAAGCAATGTACTGCGACTTTTGTGCCCAATAAATGGCAATGGGCTCGCCACCTAATTCATGGGACCTAACATAATTGGCGAAACTTGGATATAGGCGTGATTTATGTATGTATAAATAAATAAATAAATATTTTTACACTCACACCTATCATCTAGTTCTAGTCCAAAGTAAGTAACCTTAGCACTTGTGTTATGGATACTAGACGACGGACACATTTTTAATATAATTATGTATTTAAATGTTGAAAATATACTACATAAACATATACACAACCATGACTCGGGAACAAACATTTGTGGTCATCACAAAGTTTGCCGCTACCAGGCTTCGAACCCGGGACCTCTTGGCCAATACCCAGCAATCTGAGCATTCGACCAAGGCGGCCGTCTGTATGTATGTATGTATTACATCGGACGTACCTAACAAATCTGATAAAGACAATGCCACGTGTTTATCCTCCAAGACAACATTACCTCAGGGCCATGACAAGTGGTCAATCTATTCGACCAAATAGAATACAAATCTATTTTTTGCAGCTTCTCTTGATTACGCTTGACAAGGCGGTCGCCATGTTGTTTCTCTGAAAAACGCCAGTTTCATACATTTGTATTCTATGTGTTCGAGTAGATTGGTCCCTTTTAGAGAGGCTGGTCTATAGATTCGTCTGTAACCAAAACAATTTGTGAGCAAAACACTGCAGGAGTACAGTCAGCATCATAAGTCGATTACCATTTTAGCCCTCTGTCATACCAAAGACAGCGCATGTGCAGTAATAATCGCCTCACGAAAAACAATTTTGACAAGGTACTTAAGTGTAATTGACTTATGATGCTGACTGTACCATCTGGTAAAATTGTTATCCTTCTGTACAATAGCACGTTGGATACATAAAGGAAGAAGAATTACCTGACGCTTTTGACTTTGTAGGTTCCACGATGTCATTGGCTTCTATTGCGTCCTGTTCATTCGCGGACTCTGACTTATCTGACTTTACAATATCTCCATGGTCACCATCACTAGTTGCACCTACAACATTATCTGACGGTTCTGACTTTACAGGTTCTCCCTGATCGCTGCCTGACAAATTTGAGTTCATAACATCTCCCTCGTCACTACCACTGATTGGACCTTTAATGGCATCGGTATCAACTCTTCCATGTTCGCCTGGAAGCGAAAAAATAACGTAGAATGTGCCAGCCCCGACTCACCCCAGGGCTGTCTTAAAGTCGAAGAATCAAAGAATAAAAATAGGTTAGAATAAATTCGAAAAATTATAGTAATTTTCGCATCAATACTATAATTTATCGAGATTTTTCTATGCTATTTTTTTTTTAAATCTAACACGGACGATGCCATGACTCTATCCTCCAAAATAACATTACCTGACATTAGTTCTGACTTTACAGTTTCCCCGACGTCACTGCCTTTAGTTGAGCCCAGATCATTGCCTGACCCATTTGACTTTACAATATCTCCGTAGTCACTACCACTAGTTGCACCTACAACATTATCTGGCGGTTCTGACTTTACAGGGTTTCCGTTTTCACTGCCTTCACCAGCTCCCTGATCGCTGCCTGATGGATTTGAGTTCAAAACCACATCTTCCTCTTCACTAACACTGGTTCGGCCTTCAATGGCATCGTTATTAACTCTTCCATGTTCGCCTGAAGCGGAAAGATACATAGGTAGGCAGAGGTGAATTAAAAACCCAATTTTCGCCGATTAAGTTAGGTCCCATGTAGGTGACGAGCCTATTGCCATCTATCGGGCACATAAAATCGCAGTATATTGCAAGGTGGTATAGGAGGAATGCTGCTGCCCATTACTCATCGCTGTCTTTATTCCTAGTCGCCTTGTACGACACCCATGGGAGAGATCGGGGGTGGTGACAATTGTATTCTGCTCTGCCGTCACCACACGGCATGGTAAGTTACCATGCCGTGTCTTAAGCATGGTAACTAACCATGCCGTCAGTGGTAATAAAAAATAGTTACCATAGGTGACTATTTTGATTAAATTAATTTATTATTAAACTACTTGACCGTCACTGGAAGCTTTATATTGAGAGAGCATTTCCGTTTCCCGTCGAATTTCTGTCAGTTTCCATACCTTTTTGTGCTTTGCATCCGGTCCAGTGGCGACACCTGGCGGGTGCGCGCCATTTTTGTGTTACTTAAGTTTTCGAGCGCGCCATTTTACCTCATTGGCGTTCTGAATCCCGTCGAAGTAACTTGTGCTCATAACGATCCGTCTACACAACCGTGAGTACTTAAAACAGTGATATAAAAAGAGTGAATATTAAAAAGTGAAAAAGTTAACAAATCTTTTACAGTAAGTTAGTGTTTTCATTACCTTTTTTATTTAAACAAGTCAATTGTAACGGTTTGACTGTTTGTGTTGTAAATTTACATTTATCAAATTGAATGGATGTTTTTAACGGTTTTTGCCGTTCGTGTAAGAAGTTTTATAGAATTTTTTTTTTTTTTTTTTTTTTTTATTTATTGCTGTAATTTTTCGTATTAATCGGTCCATACTAGTACAATAATTACATGTGGCTTGCTTAGCCAAATAGAATAACGGTTAATATTTTATTTTTCCGATGTACCTACATTTTGTTTTTACCGGTATAGTAACTAAATGTATTCTGATTAGGTAAACAGAATATTCAAACGATTAATTTTTATAGAAATGGAGCAAGCGTTTGTTCCGACGTCTGAGCCGTGGGCGGTGGCTGGCACTAGTGGCGAAGGGCGTAAGCGAGTTCGAGGCAGCCGCAACCGGAATAGCTCGTCAAGCAGCGCTAGCACCCCTTCAAGCTCGTCTTCTGACGGCAAACGGAAGCGGCAACGCAGCATAAGAAAAGTAAGCGCTCTCGGCATTCCAACCACCTGTTACAACAGTTAGTTCAGGAAATCGGGGAACTTCGTAAACAAGTTATGAATTCAAATGTCGATGTTCCTAGTCATGAGCATGACCGGTTATCAATAATTTCTGGAATTAGTCATGAACTTTACGAACAAAATTTATCTGAAGAACAAATAATTTAGGTTTCACTTTCGACATAGAAACAAAGTTGAAGGAACCTTCTGTTCCAAAGACATCCAATAATCATTTAAAAATGTTAACAGACGTGCAACGTCTTGGCAGTTCATCTTGGTCAGAAGTCAGATATGCCGATACACAAAAACAGTACAATCATAGTCCAGGCTTTATAGACCGGGAAACAAATGACGAGGTTATAATCTATGCTACTATGCGCTATCATGCTCATGCAGACAAGTCATATGCAGCCATTACGTATGGCATTTTAAAACAAACAGAATCTTTGCAAGAAGGCATCCGTGACCTTCAAGTTCGTGAGCCCTACTTAAAAATATCATTAAATAAGATACCACATAGTTGATTCAGAGCTTTTAACGGCTTTCCTTGACAAAGCTGGAGGGATTCGCAAAGTATTCTGGCCTCCTAAAAATGAGATGTCTTCTCAATCGAGACACCAACATGGTAATAGCCGCCCCTCGCGGGGGAAAGGCGAACGACATCTGGTAGTTCCATCGCGTGGAACTCAATTTATGTATAATGTGCCTACGCAAGGCCAGCCTACATACATAAGTACTTATGACAACCCACCCTCGCGGGGTGGATATCAACCAACCAATATAAAATTTTGATTGACCCTCTCCCCGCCCTCGGTAATAGCCGCCCCTCGCGGGGGAAAGGCGAACGACATCTGGTAGTTCCATCGCGTGGAACTCAATTTATGTATAATGTGCCTACGCAAGGCCAGCCTACATACATAAGTACTTATGACAACCCACCCTCGCGGGGTGGATATCAGCACGTAAGCTCCCATAAAGTACATTCATCAAATGGTCCACATAAAGGTACATTTCACAATAGAGGCTCGCGGCCCAACCGTGGAAATTACCAAGGACGCTCTAATACTACTTCAAGGGGAAATCCAAGAAAGTTTAAGCAATGACTCGAATCAATTCCGAGCCGGTCAGCTAGTAAACTACCAATCATATTGGAAGGAATTGGGAGCACCCAAAATAATTCAAAAATTAATCCAAGGGTATCGCATACCGTTTTTACAAAAACCCCCACTTGTTTGTCCAAATATGACGCAAAATCCATGCCAAACACCTGTCTCAGAACAAATGTCAATCATCATAAAGAATATGAAGGGTATTTTAAAAACAGCTCATTTTGCACCAAGTTTTGTGTCCCCATTGTTACCGGTGCCAAAGGTCGATGGAACTGCCCGACCAATATTCAATCTCAAAGCGTTAAATCGCTATGTAAGAACCAAACCGTTTCGGTTGATAATTATGCATCGTATCCCAAACTTTCTTCAACCCAAAGACTGGATGTGCAAAGTCGATCTATCCCAGGCTTATTTTCATTTAAAAATAATAAAGGCACACATGCGGTTCCTACGCATCATTTACAATCGGGAATTGTTGGAAATGACATGTCTACCATTCGGCTTAAGTTCGGTCGACAGTTCCCAAAACCTTTTCTATCCTGACCAACTGGATCGCTCAAGGGCTAAGAGAAACATGGAACATGAGGATTGTGGTGTATTTAGACGATTTCTTAATTGTACATCAAAATGCAGATACACTGCGCATTCACATCAAACTGGTTGTCCAAACGTTACAGAAACTGGGCTGGCTAGTGAACTTCGAAAAATCGGTTCTGTGTCCCCAAAAATGTCTCACTTATTTAGGAATAGTGTGGCAGCCTTGGGACAATCTAAAAGCCCTACCAGAAGAAAAGACTATCAAAATACTCGCAACAATAAGACAGTTTCTATATCAAAGAAAGGCAACTCTAAAAGAACTGCAGAGGTTAATAGGGTTATTAAATTTTGCAAGTTTTGTAGTCCCAAGAGGTCGTCTCAATTACCGCCAACTCCTAATTTTCATGCAGTCTCTACCAGACCTGCCATCGATAACTTACAAACTACCACAAAATGCCATAAACGAATTAACTTGGTGGAGTCTGAATTACCAGTCACTAACTCCACTGCATCAAGCTCCACCAACGACATTCTTGGTAACAGATGCATCGGATCGGGCTTGGGGAGCACAATTGAATAATACAACCCTGTCAGGAAACTGGTCGCAAGAGGAACAAACGCTCCACTCCAACCAGAAGGAGATGTTAGCCATATTATATGCACTGCAAGCACATGCTCCTTTACTAAGCCACAGTTCGATCCTTATACAATGCGACAACAAAACTGCAGTCGCACATTTACGGAGAGAAGGCGGGACGAAATCTGCAGCATTGACAGAAACAACCCGAAAAATTTTGAATCTAGTGGACAAATATCAGATAAACCTCAATATACACCATATCCCGGGAAAATACAACAGTCAGGCAGACCACTTATCACGTCACCGCAAACCACCGGAGTGGCATCTTCTGCAAATTGTATTTTCCAAATGGGGAATTCCGGTGATAGATCTGTTCGCCTCAGCCTCGGCTCACGTAGTACACAATTATGTGACACAGGATTTGAGAGACCCTCAAGCCCTGTTTTACGATGCGTTCAGTATTCCATGGCACTACAACCTAGCTTGGGTATTCCCACCTCCATTTCTCATCCCCAAAGTGCTGACACACTTAATACAATCGTCGGGAATATTCCTAGTTGTAACACCTCGGTGGGAGAAGGTGTTTTGGCGTGCAGACCTGAAATCTCGAGGACTAGCACCACCCTTGACCTTGAGAAATCTAAAGAAGTATCTAATCGACACATCAACGGGACTCTCACCACCGCAAGGAGAGAATATCACCCTAGAGGTCTGGAAATGTGGGGGTGGACAGAGGCCACAAAAGAATGGAACAATGACCAATTGTCCCTACTCAAGAACTCATGGCGAAAATCTACATTGAAAACGTACGAAGTTGCATGGAGACGCTGGCTGGTGTGGTCAGAAAAGAATGATATTGATCCGAAAAATCCCACAGGCTCCCAGTTAGCACAATTTTTGTCTAATTAATATTTAGTTCATAATTTATCATATAATACCATAATTTTATACAAATCCGTAGCTTCCACGTTATGTAGTGCTGATAAGTCTAGTAATTTGAGTTCACATGTTCTTGTAAAACATATATTAAAATCTATAGGTTTAAAGAAACCAAAATCCGCTAAGCCGCCAGTTTGGAATGTCGATGAATTAACAACATTTTTAAGTAAATACACGGTAAACGATAATAATCCGTTTCATGTATCACGCCATACTGCAATATTATTACTGCTTTGCTCGGGACGTCGTATACATGACCTGACCTTACTGCAAATTGACCCCAATCATTGCATAAGGTGTGACGATAGTATAATTTTTTGGCCTCAGTTTGGGCCAAAAACGGACTGTAGTAATTATAGGCAATCCGGCTGGAAAGTCCTTTCCAACCCCAATGATCGTAACCTTGACCCTGTTTTTTGGTTAGAAAAATTAATAACATTGTTTAATGAAAGGCGTAGTGCTGCAAACTCGTTTAATCTTTTTGTTACTCTTAGAGGCGGGGCTAAACCTGCTTCGCGCACTGTAATAGCGAGTTGGGTAAAAACATTGTTTAAAGTAGCTGAAATTAAAGCTACCCCAGGAAGCGTCCGGTCAGCAGTAGCTTCTAAAAGCTGGCTTTAAAATCATTCACTTGATGAAATATTAGCTCGTGGAAATTGGCGGTCAGCTAATACTTTTCAGCGATTTTATAAACGTGAGGTGATATAGCGGGCCTAATAATGTAATTCGATTATTTAATCCTATCAATTAGAAATTATAATGCTTATCTTTCGTTCTCATAATGTTGAAAATACATTCATCTTTTTCTGTTCATTTATGAAAATGTAATATGTAAAATACTTTTATCTTTTCTTAAAATTCGTGTTTTTATTTCATGTTTCAACCTAACCTTTTTAGTGGATCACATTGGCGTATATTTAACAATCAGTGGCGATCACCAGGCGATAACAAACAGGTCTCAATATAAAGCTTCCAGTGACGGTCAAGTAGTTTAATAGCAGCGTTTTACCTGAAATAAAACGCATATTAAAATACTTACCTCACTGGAAGCTTTCTTTTTTAATCCTGCCTGGTGACATTGAGCCAATGAGGTAAAATGGCGCGCTCGAAAACTTAAGTAACACAAAAATGGCGCGCACCCGCCAGGTGTCGCCACTGGACCGGATGCAAAGCACAAAAAGGTATGGAAACTGACAGAAATTCGACGGGAAACGGAAATGCTCTCTCAATATAAAGCTTCCAGTGAGGTAAGTATTTTAATATGCGTTTTATTTCAGGTAAAACGCTGCTATTAATAAACTAAAAAAAAACAATTTATATTTTCAGTAAAAACGACAATTCCATACTTTAATACCAATAAGAGATAACAATTGTTATAATAGAGGCCCATCTATCTTATAAAGATAGTGTTCCTTGTAAAAAGTATGATTAATATAAATTAATCTTCATCATCATCAGACTGCATACAAAGTTGCGAGACTATATATACGGACATTTGAAAACTTCGATAGCGCGATGTAAAAACGATCAGCGCTATCTATCAATGGAAAGAAATATTACTAAAACACGGCGCGCGGCGGACAGTGACAGACAACACATCAGAAAAAAGCACGCCGACAATGAATAACATGAAGAGAATGGTAATTTTTACGACTAATTATTTACCTATATTGAATTTTATGGTACTGTAAAAACCACAATAACAGATTTTAAGTTTACTGTCACACCTTAGGGAAAGAAATTTCATAGGGTAGGTACCCATTCAGACGAAATTGCTTGTTAATTATGTTCATGTAAAATCATTCCTCTTAAATTAGGATTTGTATGATAATAATTAATGAACTTACAAACTGTATTATAACAAAATATTGTCTACATTTATCATAACTTTTGTTAATGTAATTTTAGCAGCGCTATCTATTGACAAGTTTCACTTAGCAGTAGTACATTGAATATTCCTAGATGGCGGTATACATTTTTTATCGCGCTATTTTCGTAGCTTAGGTACCTACGTGACCGTGTGTGAACTTCAAAACGTATTGGATAATTTTTATCGTTAGTGATGGTTCACAATTTCACATTGAAAGCCTCTTCGGTCTATGATTGAAATGTCTTACCATAGTCAGCGCTCCTTTTTTGTCTTTTACTTGCAGATATTGTAGATTGCACTAAAAATCAAATAAATTCTAATTATTGCCTTGGTTTTATTAATCTGTTGGCCGGATAACTACTTTAATATACTTTTTAATGTATTTGAATTGCCTCCTTATTCTAAGGTAGGCACGTTTAATGACATTAGGGTGTTACATACCTACCATTTTAGGGTGATAAGTCTTCTGGCATTTAAACATAATGTAAGTATCAAATGTATGTACTCGTCATAAACAATAGACTCACCGGTGTTCTTTAGGCTGTGCTCGCAATATTTCATAGGAACTAATATAGCTTGTGTATCTGAAAATATGGAAACGATTTTGATACATACATAAATTACGCGTATATTTACTTCCGAAGAGGTAGGCAGAGGTGAATAATCCACGTTTCGCCATGTACCAGGCACGTGATTCGCAGTATATTGCTAGGCAGTATAAGAGGAACCCGCGGTAAAGATGGGGCGGTGACAAATGTATTCTACTTTGCGGGCCTAGCACGGGGTCGTAGACAAGTCTCTCTGCACCACTTAACAGTGTTTTGTCTCTAGGTTTAGTAGGAGTTAGAGCGAGAGGAAAAGATTTTCTTTCCCCCGAAGGAGAATATGTGTCTACGTCCCGTGCTACGGGGAGTACACATAATTGACGAAACGAAGTAGTTATTTCACTTAGATAAATACACGTGATTTATATGACTTTATTATGTATAATATTTAAATTTAATATTATTATCCATTTATAGCAATTAATTGATATAATAATCAATAGCCGTGTTGTGGTAGTGAAACTCCCAGAACGTACTTACATGTACTAACACACTTCATATAGTCCATTTCACATTTGTTTAACATTTGAACGTAGATAGTTTTGCCAGTGCCATTCCTATGTTTAAGTTTGACACATAGCGGCTCTTCGATGGCGGGGCATTTGATGTTTATACACGCCTCAGTTATGTTGGGCACAAAAAGATGCCTTTCTGTCACCTCAGCAGAGAATCCGGTTAACAATTCCGTTAATACTGAAATGAAATGGAGGCTTTGAAGAATATTGCTCTCGCAGAAAGGAGGTCTTCCATGCTGGCCTGGGAGCGAAAAATTCCGTAGAATGTGTCAGCCCCGACTCATCTCCGGGCTGTCTTAAAAGTCGACTAAGGAAGATTGCCCGTAATATACCCGTAACTTAATTTGGGGCACCCGAATGGTCGGCAAACCACCAACAACAGCATACCCAATGAGGGTTGGTGTCAGGCCGGCGCGGCCGGCTATAAAATCTAAGCCTTAACCTTGAGCAGTATTGACTGGAATTGTGTCATCACTATCTCCGTTCATCGATGTCTCGACATGGTCTTTTCCGTCTATTTTCTTTACGTACATTCATTCCACTCTAGCACCTTTTCGGTGAGATGGATATAATATGAATCAAAAAGTAGTGGATGGTTTAATGACGTCTGACATATGAATGGAAGAGGAAATATAGTAAGGTACTGCGTCGACCCCATGGAAACTGGGAACAGGGGTAGTTTAAGAAGCAGCTCTCGGAGAAAGGATTTTTCTGAATTGCTTTGTAACATTTATACAATGTTCAAATTAAATTGCCCGCGGAGAATTGAATTAAAATCAAATTAATATTTTTTTTGTTATGTAACTTAGTGAGCATATTTTATTACGATAAAACAACTTAAATGTTTACCTACCTATCAGACATAATGTGAAAGATGAAACCATTTCTATTTTCAATGTAAACTCATAGCACTCAAAGTTAATTTCAACAAGCTATAAAAATAACGTCACGAATAAAAAAAAACGTCAATAGGAAAACGATATGCATCAAGGGAATTTATAGCTTTTCAATTTAAAACCGCCGATCGACATAGAAAATTGAACTGAAACCATTAATATGCATGTAGGGAGGAGTATATTTTTTTGAATAGTTAAATTCATTCATCACTATATCACCTTTACGGTGTGATGGATGATATGAATCAAAAGGGAGTGGATGGCTTGATAACGCTGGCCGATATGAATGGAAGAGGAAACATACTATGCCGACCCCAGATAAACTAGGCTGGGAACAGGGCAGGGAGAAGAAGAATTCGATTGTTAAAACTATTAAAATTTTGCTATAAAGCTACCAAAACCTTAATTTAGTGTCAATTATATTGATTATTCAAATACAAAAACAAACTCAACACTATATATACAATTTCCTTGTGGTAGTTGTGGTGAAGGCATAGCACCACCCCCATCTCTCCCGTGGGTGTCATATAAGACGACTGAGGGATAAGAAAGTGATCAGTAATGGGCAGCACCTATTTTAGTAATATAATTCGATTTCCCAGCCCAATAGATGGCAATAGGCTTGCTACCAATAAGTAGCGAACTACCTCTAAATGATAGTCCCTTAATATTACATGGGACAATCATCTTAATTATAGCCATCATAGGTTAAATGGGTGTTATTATATATGTATACCTCTGCCTGGCCATTATCTGAAATTCATTAATTATGTAATTAATATTTTGGACACTCACACCTTGAATGGTGATTAAATTATACTAGTGATAATCGTAATTTTGAAAATATTGTAATCAAAATTGGTTTTTTTTTTCAAACTTTGTTTTTCTACTTTATCAGGAGTTAACTGGTCAACAGATGTCGCTAATTACAGCTGAGATGATATTATTCTTTTCCTCCAATCCCTTCTTGCTGTTTCGGCTGTCAATAGTGTCAAGTGTCAATGTCAGCTGTCATCAAATAATTCAAAATTTCAAAATGTTTTAGGAGAACCCACTTTATTTAAAAAGACATAAAACTAAAATAATAAATTATTTAAACTAGTTACTGGTGGTATAAGAATACAATTTAGAATAAAAAATTAAACTTAAAATTGTGTTCCAAGTTACAACAAGTTGTTAATTAATTGTATTCTACCTATGCACTATGGAGGATTATTTTAACGCTACTTTGGATAAATTGGTAAGTAAATTTTTAAAAATTTACGGATTTGTTTGAAGATGTTGAACATCTTGATGATTGTTTAGCATAGTTTATTCTTGGCCAATAGCCAGCCATCTGACCATGCGGCCTAACATGTGGTCAGTACATAATTACTACACAATAGCTTAGAATATGAACTGTTGTGATGAATAAATTTTTTTTTGCCACCACCCACAATCTATCCCACTAGTGCCATACAATACAAAAGGCGTCTAACGGTTAAAACAGTAATGAGCATAGCAGCAGTGTTCTATTTGCCAATATACAGCAATTCACTTGCCCGACAGATGGGAATAGGCTCGCCCCTTATTACATGGGACTTAACGTAATATTAAACGAGACATAGTAATTAGGAATAGGCTCGCCCCTTATTACATGGGACTTAACATAATATTAAACGAGACATAGTAATTATGTCTCGTTTAATATTATATGGGTGTTAATTCACCTCTGGCTGCTTCTATGGTGATTTATGTATGTATGAATTATTTTCATGACTGTAGTATCACACTGAGTTTATGACTGTTTCATGAGGTGAGGGTATAAAATTAACTAATTAGTATTATTTAATATCTTCAGAGATCAGAAAACTACAATGAAATTAACATAGTCATAGGTAACGAGAGCTGTGACTTGGATTCTGCTGTTAGCTCCATTGTCTACGCACTGTTCTTGCACTGGCAATATGAACAAATAAAATGCAAAGTCTGCACTAAAGGCAACCGGGATGAAACCGCTTACAGGGATGACATATTTGTTCCAATATTGAATGTGGACAGAGAAGATTATGAACTGAAGACTGAAGTGGCTTTCTTTCTGCGGAAAAATGGCATCAATGATAACTGGTTGGTTTTCAGGTAAATGTAAACTGTTAAATGTGTGGTGATGACAGACATACAAATGCCACTACCTCCAATCTCTCATCTGTGTGCCCTGAAAGGGTACTAAGGATTAAAAATTATTGATGAGGAATAACAGTAGTGTTACTGTTATACCACTAGTACTAATGCTTAGATAGATTAGATTTCCCAAACTGCCAGAGAGACAGCAATTTTTGTTCTCTGTTACATGGGATCTAATATAGTAATCTCTGGTCATCTTTGCCTCCATTATTTTTTGCTTGCATACATAACCCCATATTCATATTTTTAATTTGTTACATTTTTCAGAAACGACTATGACCTCAATGCCATTGTGACTAGCAAACTGGTGAAAGTGACTCTGGTAGACCATCATGGCTTAGCGGCAATAGACAAGTTTCTAGCTTCACATGTCACGGAGATCATTGATCATCGTCCCGTGGACAAAAGCGAGTGGAGCTACAGCGATGATGTGAGATGTACGATTGAGATCGTCGGGTCATGTTGTACATTGGTGGCGCAGAGAATCGAGGATCTGAGTGTACTCATAGCGAAAGATGTGGATTTCTTCAACACTTACCCGGTGTGCAGCAATATGCTATACAGTGAGTAGTCAAAAGGCATGGCTGTAATTTAAAATTAAGAAGGGTAGTAACAAAAAGGATTTAATTGTCGGAAGTGAATGGAAAGGCCTGGCAGGCAGGGGTATTTTAACACCTGTGTTACCCTATTTATGGTCCTATGTCTAGTCTAGTGCTGTGTGGTGACGGCAGAGCAGAATACAATTGTCACCACCCCCATCTCTCCCGTAGGTGTTGTACAAGGCGACTAAGGCGTCAACAGCAATGAGCCACGGGCAGCAGCATTACTTTTACACCACCTAGCAATGTAGTACTGCGATTTCCGTGCCCGATATATGGCAATATTCTACATATCATATCATCCCGATACATGGGACCTAATAGGACCTGACCTCATTGGAGAAACGTGGGTGTTAATTCACCTCTGCCTACCCCTTCGAGGATATAGACGTGATTTATGTATGTATGTTTAATTGTATATTCTATAGATATGTTATTAATAACTTTAATTTTCAGGCACAATAATTTTGGACACCGTGAATTTTTCAAGGAGTTTGAACAAAGCCACACACCACGATGAACAGATTGTGATGTTCTTGGAGACGCTGATGAAACCGGATAATTATGAAGCGGAGAGGTGAGCTTGCTGATGTAAGATCAAATAGTGGGTATTAACGACTGCAGATGCAGCTGGAACCAGCGGCTTAACATGCCTTCAGATGGACGGAGGAACTCGAAGTAATAAATCTTTGGTCACTCATCCAATGACTGGCCTTTTTTATCTGAGTGGAATGCATTAAGCATACTGACCTCTATTGTACAAGTACGCTGGACTGAATATGTCTACTAAAAGGAAAAATGTTTCTTGTGCCGATTTGAAGCGCCCCCTCGAGAGGCTAGGGTACTAAATTTGACGTTTGTTGCTTGCATTTGACATCACAAATGCATCTCTAACATTAGTTCCGTGGAAGTTCACCTTCGTACACCAGTGCCATCAGCGCCAAGATGGCGATAATCAAAATGGCTTAATTTTTTGGATGACAACCTTCGGTCCAGCGTGCTCGTATAATAGAGGTCAGTGATTACGCACCATACCTTGACTGGCCTTAGCGAACATTGCTTAGTTTCCGCAATCTCTTTTTCTGTAGAGCGAACACGCTACGCGATCTCACCTCAGCCAAGAGTGACGTATCATCGTTGTCGGCAGCGCAGTTGCTCAGGAAAGATGTGAAGGTATTCGGCAATGTACTGGTACCAAGCTTCCCCATACTGGTTCGGGTAAGTTCTACTTATTACAATATGCATGATATTTTTTACATACATACAATTACATACGCAAAAAACACGCCGTTCTCCCCTAAGGGGTAGGCAGACGTGTTTTAACAGCAACGTTTCACCAACTTATTATTATGTCCCATGTAATAGGGGTAATCCCATGTAATCTGCCTATATTCTTCCATCCATAGGGAAGGCCAGTGCCCCAGCAAGGGACATTAAAAGAGCTGGTGCTGATGATGATGATGAGGAACGCTGCTGCCCATTACTCATCTCATCGCTGATCTGATTAGCGTCTATTTTATGATCAAGAAGCGAAACACTCAGAGAGTGAGGGTATTCACTAAATGAATGGGTGCACTGAGCGAGTAAGTGTACTCACTGAGCGAGTAAGTGTACTCATTGAGCGAGTAAGTGTACTCACTGAGCGAGTGAATAAACTCACTAAGCGAGTGAGTAAACTCACTGAGCGAGTGAGTAAATCCAATGATCGAGTGAGTAAACTCACTGAGCGAGTCAGTAAATCCAATGATCGAGTGAGTAAACTCACTGAGCGAGTCAGTGAATCCAATGATCGAGTGAGTAAACTCACTGAGCGAGAGAGTGTACTTACTGAGCGAGTGAGTAAACTCACTGCCGCACTCAGAGACGTCAATTAACGATAATGAGTACTGAATGTCAAAAAATTACAATTCAAAACTAGTCTCTATTCTTGTCAGGTCTTTGGTCTAAATTTAAATAAAATTTTTTGACTATTCGATTTTAATTTTAACATTTACTTGCCGAAATTCTTCTAACCTTTACACTTCACGTTGTAAGCCAACGGGTACCCTCGCAATGTAGAAATAAATTTCAAACATTCCAAAGCAGATATTTATACAAATACCGTGCCTTCGGTTAAGCTTGGGTTCGATTCCCGCATCAAGACTTTATAATTTTTCGGAATTTTTTTTCTAACCACCAAAATGTTTGAAAATTTTTGACATTAAGTACTCATTAAAGTTATTTGACGTCTCTGAGTGCGGCAGTAAGTTATGTGTTGCAGGCTTTTCTGGACAAACCGAACGTGTCAGAGGCTCTGGCGGAGGCCATACTGAAAAAAAACTGTTCCTCTGTCCTGCTCTTGGGTATGGACCTGAAAGAAGGCATGAAAAGGGACACGGCTATTTACGCGAGCGAGAAAGCTGTCGCTGACCGGGTGAGTGGAAATGATTATTTATTAATTATTGATAAGGTTTCCGTGCCGTGTGGTGACGGCAGAGTAGAATACAATTGTCACCACCCCAAATCTCTCCCGTGGGTGTCGAACAAGGCGACTAAGGATAAATCAGTGATGAGGACCCATTCCTCAGCGTTTCTCTTATACCATCTAGCAATGTTCTGCGACTTTTGTGCCCGATAAATGGCAATAGGCTCGGCACTATGTTACTGCACTATGCACTTTGTTCAAAGTTTTTATACGACTAACGGCGGGTTCCAATATTCTATCTTCAAGAATATAGACGTACAGCTTAGTTGCTTAGCAACTACTGTTATTTATCGTAATATAACAAAAAATGCTAGACAACTAAACTTCAATAAGCTTACTTTCAACTGTAGATAGAATATAGGAACCGCAAGCATGGGTATACTTTGTTTATGTTATATGTTCTATATGTATGTGAACATGGCGTGTTTCAGCTCGACACCTTTCTCACGCAGTGGAGGGATCCCTTTCTGGAATTGAACCCGCTACCCCCGCCGGCGCCTACGCAACACTACTACAAACAGAACAACCTGTCTGCCACTAGGAAACAATACATCCCAATACTCGGCGCGTTTATGGAAAATAAACTTTGATTGAAGAACATTTTGTCATTTTCTTTGGAGAATACAATGGATTCTCCATTGTCAATAGGTAATGTATGCCAAATCGCTTGAAAGCTTGTTACAGTAACCTCCAAATACAGAAACGCTACTCAAAGTTTGAGTCCTGCTTAACATATAAGTAAGTGTCAAAATTGACGTTTTTCCATACAGATTCTGACAAGTATAAGTCCACTTACCTGCTTAAGCAGTGTTCAAAATTTGAGTAGCGTTTCTATATTCGGGGGTAAAGCTTGTATGTATATACAAATACACTAGTTTTTATTGTAGTCAAAAATACCTATTAGTTTTGATTTGACACGCATTTAAACTTGACAAAATTATCGAGTCCCGTTAAGACCCTGTCCAGTTGAGACGCGATTCGTAATGCATTGCTCTTTATATAGGGCCTTACTAAAATTGTGTACTGTCAAACCAGTAATATACTCGAAAACGCTAAAGAATTCGCGTGTATTTCGCTCCATCTGAACAGGCTCTAACAGTCACGTGACGTCATTTTACAACGCTCAGCAAGTTTCCTTCTATAGCATGGAAACTAATTGACGTATCGAAGTAGTTCTTTCATTCTCTTGTATTTTTTTATTTTTGATAGTCAATATGGAGAGATAATAAATTTAAAAAAAGGTATAAAGCATTTTCGCCCGCGGGTGTCGTACAAGGCGACTAGGGGTAAAGACAGCGATAAGTAATGGGCAGCAGCGTTTCTCTTATACCACCTAGCAATATACTGCTATTTACGAGCCCGATTGGCAATAGGCTCGCCACCTATACTATATAAACCTCTGCCTGCTCCTTGGGGGTAAGGGGGACGGCCGGCTTGTTCGAATGCTCAG
Source organism: Cataclysta lemnata (assembly GCA_963931975.1). NCBI lineage: Eukaryota > Metazoa > Arthropoda > Insecta > Lepidoptera > Crambidae > Cataclysta > Cataclysta lemnata. Next base: position 2,465,987 of record OZ008359.1, read on the forward strand.
ATTGCTGGGTATCGGCCAAGAGGTCCCGGGTTCGAATCCTGGTAGGGGCAAATTTTGTTATAAACACAAATATTTGTTCCCGAGACATTTATTTATTTTATTTATTTATTTTAAGCAGTGCACATGTTGACTCACAGTTTCCCAAAACGTCAACATGCTAAATTACAAGAAAGTCAATACAAAATAATACATTTTCATATAAATCAAAGGAATACATAAAATAAACTCATAATTACTTACACAATTACAGTGTGTTCTAAAATCAGTACATATATTAAAAAAAATGTCAAATTAAATTTAAGTCAAAAAAAAAAAAAAAAAACAGATAAGTCATCATGTCAAGTTCAATACATGATATTATAATTTATAAATATTATCAATATACATAAGAGCACTTCGACTTAGTTGTCCAAAGTTGTCAGCAAATAAGTCAATGTCATCGTTGTCAATAAGCATATCCCTAATGAGACGCAGAGCACGAATGGTGGGCGCCTGCGCAGCGTACCTGGTGCGCGTTGGAGGTACCCACAGAATACGCGGTCGCCTTCGCGGCGCTACCAAGCCCTCCTCATTCCAACCCAGACGATTGGGAACCAATAGCTTCACATTACTTAGAATCGTTGGGCTATCTATCTTGTTACGAATTATTGCCAGATAGTATATTATCGTCTGCGTAACCCTCCTAAGCCTTAGTGTATCTAAACCCACCATCCCAGATACAAATAAGGACGGATACAAATATGGGTAATAACCGTATGTCTTTTTATAAAGCCATCGTGCAAATTTACGTTGGATTCGTTCTATCATGAGTACATATTTTTCCTCACAGGGGTCCCAAATCATAGCACCATATTCAATTTTACTACGTACATATGCGTTGTAAAGTACCAAAGCAATACCCGATCCGTCAAACTGAGATGAAGTACGTATGACAAAACCAAGTATTTTGCTGGCTTTTTTACAAGCAGTAGTCACGTGGTTATGAAAGTCAAGTCTAGAGTCTAATATTAATCCTAAGTCACGAATTTCACTTACCCTTTCAATGGGTGCGTCGAGTAATTTGTAAACTACATTTAATGGGGATCGTCCACGCGTAAAAGTTATAATTTTACATTTACTATTATTAAATGAGAGGCGGTTAGAAGCACTCCACTTCATTACCGCATCTATGTCACGTTGCAACGCTTCAAAGTTTGATTTGTCATCTATACCTAGGCTTAATTTGAGGTCGTCCGCGAACAAAAGACAATTAGAAGTTGTAACACATTCGGGCAAGTCGTTGATGAAAATCAAGAAAAGCAATGGCCCTAGAGTACTCCCTTGACTCACCCCGGATCTTGTGTAATAATCTGTAGACACAAATTGGCCAACTCTAACAAATTGACGACGATCTCGTAAGTAGTTAGAAAAAAAATGAACTAGTTTTGGTGCAAAACCTATTTTAGCTAGTTTACTTAATAAGATGTCATTATCGACCATGTCAAATGCTTTTTTAAAGTCAAAATAGGCAGCATCCACCTGCCTACCAGCGTCTAACTCTGCATAAACGAAGTCCAAATGTGCCACGAGATTAGTAGTGGTAGATCGAGCATTACGAAAACCATGTTGGCTCTCATGTAAAAGATTCATGGTTTGCTTATTTATTTGCTGACATAACATTGTCTCAAATATTTTCGCAAAAACTGATAACACTGCAATAGGTCTAAAAGACGATACATCATTTCCACTATCAGTCTTAGGTACTGGGGTGACTCTAGAAACTTTCCAGATTTCTGGGTACTGTGAATAAGTAAGTATCAGGTTATACAGATACAGAAGCGGACTCTGTAATGCAGATATGCAGTCCTTTGCTAGGAAAACTGGGATACCATCAGGGCCTCCCGATGATTTCGATTTAAGTCGTCTTATTGCGTTTTTTAGATTGGATTCATCGAATGTATTTACTGAGATACATGTGGCATTGGAGAACCCAAATGCGGATCGCACTGCAGCGACAGGGTCCAACAAAGGCAGCCCGTTATGATACACCGAACTGAAATAGTCTGCAAACGCATCGACAGCAGCTTGACCAACAACTTCAACATTGTTAGTCGAATAAATATTAATACGCTGCCGATCTTTTTTCCTATCCTTAATGTACTGCCAAAATTGGGCAGGATTGTCAATTATATTACGCTCAGTCAAATGTAGGTACTGCTTATATGCATTGTCAATTAATTCCTTAACGTGCCACCTATAATATTTGAACAACTCTTTGTTGAACTCTTTACCTTCAGCCTTATACCGTTTTAAGTGATAGTACTTTTTACGAATGTTACGTATAATATCACCATTGAACCATTTGGGATATATGTACATAGGACTCGACCTATAATGAGACTTAGTTGGAACGTATTGGCTAATACAGTTATAAATACGATCGTAAAATAATGCAGCTGCACCGTCAATTTCTACTATATCATACATATCAGCCCAGTCCAAACAACTTAATGCAGAATAAAGACCCTCAAAGTCAGCTTTACGCCAGTCCCAGGTAGGGCTTGACCCTGGTCGTCGAATAGGGGGAGGAATGGACGATGACGGGTCGGCCGTGTCGCAGTAAAACTTTAACATCACCATTAGCGAAGGGTGATACGCATCAATAGGTACCAAAGGTTCAGTTCCCGCGGCTACTGTGACCAACTCTGGCCTAAAATCGCTCAACACCAGGTCCAACATACCACCATGCTTATTATACACGATATTATGCTGATACAGCCCACAATAATCACTGAAGGAATTAAAATTAAACTTTACATTTTTGCTACACGAATTTAAATTAAAATCACCTAATATTAAAACATTCAAGGAGGAATACGTATTTATAGCATTTTCAATGCACGTCAAGATGTCAAGATATTTTTGGTCACAATAATTAGGAGGCAAATATACAACACAACATAAAAACTTACTAAAACCTTTACCACTAATAATTACAAAAATTAGTTCCATATCAGACTGAAGAGCGTCTACATTCGCGACTTGCTGTACTGTGTAACAGTTACGCACGGCCAAGAGAACTCCCCCCCACCCGGCATCACCAGTGCGGTCTTTGCGCACTACAACATACTCCGAATTAAATAATTCACCATCGGATACGGAACTAGTCAAAAAAGTTTCTGTCAAAGCTATTATGTCAAAATTACACTGTGTCACATTATTCATAAAAGTATTTGTTTTTGAACGTAAACCACTAACATTTTGGTAACAAAATAGCAAATTACACACTTTTCTCTTTGGCCCGAAAGTTCTGGCGCCACGGTTTTACACAAATGTCTTCGGTCCAGTTTTTCGGAGACATGACATTATCAGCAGTTTTAGATGGAACTCCGAGCTTAAACGATGAGTAACGCCCTCTAGGTTTCAGTGCTTCCACCGTGCAGTCATTGTTACCACAAATAGAGCGGAGATGCGTACTAACCTGCTCCACAGTGGTGCCCTCTTGCACATAGTACAGGTGCAAATACGTCCAACGCTCTGATGCACAAAGCATAGTTGATCCAGGGGCTGCGGTGCCGCGGAGCACGCTGGGTAATGATTTTCGCCCTGATTTACGTCTCACCTGTGTCCACTCTTCCGGGTTTTCTGGCCTATTCTTGTTGTCAATTACACCCTTGTTACTAGGAGGCTGATTTCCATAAATCACTTTACTAGGCGGTGTGCCAGAAACTGGAGCTGATATGGGAACTGGTGGCGAAGGCGATGCAGCGGCGTTTGATTTGGTGGTTAGATTAGGTTTAGCGGAACTACCGAGAGCTTTTAATCTATGCTGGGGGCCAGTCTGTGTTTTAGACTTAATCTTGCCACTAACCATGTTTGACGCACTCTGGACTGCCAGTGTGTTTCCCTGCGGTTGTTTTTCGTAGGTAAACATTTTACTTTCTAATTTTATAATTTTATTTGTTAAATCATTAAATTTTTCATTTACCATTGACTTTAGGTTATTGAATTGCTCTGTCAGTAGTTTATTAAACTCCAATGTCAGGCGCGATTTAAGGTCTTCTTGCATTTGTCTTATTTCCTGTATTACAGGAGCCATTAGTTGAGGGTTAGGATCGCACTTCAATGCGGTTTGCGCAGGGCGCTTTCCATTACGTAGCGTGATGTTATCAGGACTCTGGTGTATCGACACATCCATACAATCACTAACTACACTCATGTCATGACACAGTTGTTGGCGCACAGGCGTATGCGAATTGTCATTTTTTGGTATTTTACTACGGCATTCGAAGCATATCCACATCTTTTTAAATTCTGCTGACATTGTAGTAAATACTTCTACACTAAAATTAGCACACAACATATCAAAGTATTGTCCGCATTTAGCGCACCTCATAAATGAGTCGTCCTCCTTTATAATACCGCGGCATCCCGCACAGTTCACTTGGCGTGACGTCATCTCGGCGTTAATATACTTCACACCACAAGTACCAGGTACGAAGAACTGCAAGGTAGTGAGAAACAGTACTCACTTACGTCCGCGAACAGGCAGGGCAGCGCGCACGCCGGATATTGGCCGTGCAGAGTGACGCCCTCTGGGGCGGGCAGCAAACGGCAATGGGCGGTGGGGCGGGGTTGGTGCTGCTGCGGGTGACTCAGCGCGGCTAGGAATTGTACCAGGAGCGTACCAGGAGCAGCAAGCAAAATACCTTCACACGTATTATGCACTCCTATTTTTTTTGTTCGAATTAAATTGTGTAATTTGACTTGAAATTTAAATAACTTTAGTCACTCGGATACGTCTGAACTTCTCAGAGGTCTGGGGGGAAAAGCATGGTTGTGTATATGTTTATGTAGTATATTTTCAACATTTATATACATAATTATATTAAAAATATGTCCGTCATCTAGTATCCATAACACAAGTGCTTAAGCTACTTACTTTGGGCTAGATGATAGGTGTGAGTGTAAAAATATTTATTTATTATTTATAAATAAGCGTGATTTACAGAAATAAAACAATATTATTTTATTAATAATGTATAATCATGTCCTTCTTAGTCGTAAAATTAAGTACAAAATATTAACAACATCTTTCTTTTAAAATAGCGATGACGGCAATTAAAGACAAGGTAAATTGGCAAGGTACACTGAGATAAAAGATAAAAGTTTTCATGACGTTTTCGTGACGTTTAAATTTTTTTCATTAAAATTGACAGAGTAAAACTCTCAAAATATGGTTACCTACCAAGCAAAACTGTTTAAATGAGGTTACTAGGCAAAACTGTCAAAATATGGTCACTATGCAAAACTGTCAAAATATGGTCACTAGGCAAAACTGTCAAAATATGGTCACTAGGCAAAACAGTCGAAATATGGTCACTAGGCAAAACTGTCAAAATATGGTCACTAGGCAAAACAGTCAAAATTTTAACATGGTCTATGTTGAATGATAGAGCTATAGTGAACTGTTTAATAATTTGATGGCCAATTATAAGTTTAAATTTTTTTCATTAAAATTGACAGAGTAAAACTCAAAATATGGTTACCTTCAAAGCAAAACTGTTAAAATAAGGTTACTAGTCAAAACTGTCAAAATATGGTCACTATGCAAAACTGTCAAAATATGGTCACTAGGCAAAACTGTCAAAATAGGGTCACTAGGCAAAACAGTCGAAATATGGTCACTAGGCAAAACTGTCAAAATATGGTCACTAGGCAAAACAGTCAAAATTTTAACATGGTCTATGTTGAATGATAGAGCTATAGTGAACTGTTTAATAATTTGATGGCCAATTATAAGTCGCATTATTTCACCACGGTTAAAGGTAGTTTTATCATTTGGACATTAGAAAACTTATTATAGTTATTTACACTGCATAGGTGAATAATAAAATGTTCGGTTTTATCAAACCGGAAAATATCTATTTTTTTTTATTTTATAACAAATAGACACTACGCTTCTGTACTTCTATAACGTGTTATCTAGTATTTCACAATTCTTGGAATTGTCACGTTATTGAAGCAAAGAAGCGACTAGGTTCCTATGTTAAATTAAACATCCAAGGCAAGTATAATGCGAACATAAATAATAAATATGTTTAAAAATTACTCTATCTTTCCCTAAAGGTACATTGATGCAAAATTTCGATAAAAATCTTAGAGTAAAAAACCTACCTACTCAAAAATATTAGAGGTGTAGGCATTATAAATACTCGATAACGAAAATGGAAGACATATTAGACCTGTCTATGGTCTTACCATTACGACATCTAGGTACAGTGCCACTAGTTTATCTGGTCAAGCGGCGAAAATTGGAACTACAATTTACCCATACATTGTGACACTTCTCTGTGACACTTTGTTCACCACTAGCGACACCACCAACTCTAACCATTTAAGTTGGTGGCACTGTAGACATTTATATATTTTTTCGTAATAAAACAGTATGTGTGCACTTTAATTAAACCTCATAAAATACACACGTAGCATCAATTCAGTATAAAAAGTATAAAAGTCTTATTAACTCAATTAACACATTCATTCTTAAAGTACGTATATTCCAGTAGAGATTCAAAGTTATTAGGAATAACCTACCGATTTAAGATTGCTTATAACTCGACCAAATTAAACTCGACCTTCGTAGATTCATTTTTTTCTATTCGATTTTCATTTCAACATTATATAAATGTTAGAAAAATTAGTACAAAAATTTTGGTGGTTAGTAAAAGAATTTAGAAAAATTATGGTCTTGATGCGGGAATCGAACCCACGTCCGCTGCTTTTTTCTAACCACTAAAATCGTTTATTTTCGTCGGTCACATACTGTCCTAAGCGAAAATTATTACTAAAATTAATTAACAAAGAAATTAAAAATAAATTAAACCAGGCTTTTGAGTCATAGATAAGCAAAGCATAAGCATAATAATCGGTGTAAAATACGAAGTTTTTATTTAGCAACACTATAATTGGTCCCAAAACCCGATGATTGTTGTCAAGGCCCCGTAGGTCAACAGTTGAAAAACATTTAAGTAGGTCAATAGGGCATTTTATGTGACGGCTAAACACCCTTATTTCAGAATCAGTGACGCTACAGAATCTTAGATAATCGATCGAAAACGAAAAAAAGGATTGATGGTGATGATAATGATGATGAATTATTATTATTTTGATTTGTATTCGAAAATTACCTATACATATAAATGTTAGAAAAAATATAATCTTCGATTCCCGCCTTAGCAGAATAATTTTTCAAAATTTAGGTACCTCTGGCCTCTTTTTCTTATAAATAAAGAAGAAAAAAATAAATGTGGCCGAGTTCAATGTAAAATAGTTTTCTTAAAAATATTTTCTTAAATATTAGGGTAAGGTAATCATTAATTAACGTTTTTCATTTTGATTACAAATGTTATAGTGAGTAAATCGTTAAAAATAAAATTGTGAAATGCAACGGCAGAATGTTAGTTCAGCTCTAACCATAATGTAACCCAGGTAAAAAAAACTAGACAACATTAGTAAACAATGCTTTAGTTGTATAAATTTACCCGTAACAAATAAATAAGCAGGCATCCATCTATCTTTTGCACCGCCATTACGGCCAGTGAATCTGACCACAGGTTAAATACAAATAATAAAAGCGTATGCACAAACTTGAACAGTCTATGTTATCTACAGTGCCACCAATTTATCTTGTCGGGCGGGGAAAATTGGAACTATACAACTTAACCATAGTTTTTGACAGATAAGTCCGCGCGTGGTCAAAATTGGAACTAAAAATTCGTCTGCTATTTTGTTTGTCTACGAGTGTCGATGTTAGCGAGCAGCGCCACCCCTCGCGCGCAGACTTACACTCTTTGTTGAACACTAGCGCCACCATCAACTGACTAGTTAAGTTAGTGGCACTATAGACATTTTTTTGCTAACAAAATTTTCTTAAACTACATTTGTTGCCTAAACATGGCAGTTATTTCCTCGACGGTCTTATTTTTAGTCTCTGGAACTTTGAAGAATATAAAAATGACGAAAAGTATCTGCAACACGGCAAAGATGATAAACGTGTAGGAGCCCAACGCCAACTGAAATAAAACCACGACATCCTAATTAAAACAAATCGATAGCAAACACGTATACAACGAGTATTTTGTAAACCCAAGGAGGAGTTAAGAGTTTAAATTTCTCACGCCCAAATCCCCGAAGGGGTAGGCAGGCTGAATTAACACCCACTTTTCGCCAATTATGTTCGGTCTTATGTAATAGGTGGCTAGCCTATTGCTATATATCTATCAGTTTTAGGCATTAGACAAAGAGGCTTACTTTAAAATATCAATTAAAAACTTGAAAATAAACACTAACTATAAACTTCCTTAACTTTCCCTTGGATAGGGGGGATGGTTTCCCCCCCTTCCCACCTACCACTGCTCTAAATTCGACGGTCCGTACACTAAACTTCAACCAAGAAAATATATTGAGATATTTGGCCGTTGTGTCGGATCTAGACTTTTGAGGCTATTCGAACGCATAGAAAACATTTTTTTCACTGTAATACGTCAGTTTCATACATTTTGTATTCTATGCGTTCGATAGATTGGCCGCTTGGTTAGGGGGTGTTACCTCATTCACCTCTAATAAACAAGTACGATGGACTGAAGGTTGTCATCCAAAAAAATAATGGCTATCGGCATCTTGGCGCCGATGACACTGGTTTACGAAGGTGAACGTCCACGGAATTAATATAGAGATGCATTTGTAATGTCAAATAAAAGCAACAAACGTCAAATTGAGTACCCTTGCCGCTCGATTGGGCGCTTCAAATGTGCACAAGAAACATTTGACATTTCAGTAGACGTATTCAGTCCAGCGTACTTTTCTTTAGAGGTCAGTGTGCTACCTACAGCACACGAGACAACTTACCGATAAAGGCAGGAAGCTAAGACTGACAATGAAATTGGCCGTCCAATTGACAGTGACGGCGACAGCAGTGGCGGCCGGCCGCGACGATTGGTTGAACAATTCTGTGGGTAGATGATAATTAAGTTTAACGGCCTGTTTCACAATCGACAAGTAAGTTCTCTTAGTAGCTTACTTGGCAGATCATTTGACAGTCGTAATATGAAATATATGTCAATTGAACTGGCAAAGTAAGCTACTCAGAACTTACTTGTCGATTGTAAACAGGCCCTTAGTCAAACAAACAACCAAAGCAAACAACGATTTATCAAGCATAAACTCAGTATGGCTAGGCAGAGTGAGAAGTCGCGGTGGTGTGACAATGTTGTGATCCCGTAAACCTACACTTGGGTCACAAGTCCCAGGCGCTGTCACGTACTTCCCCCTCTGCCACAATATGCACCCGGCACCTGCGGGCCTAGCACGGACACCTGGACAAGTCTCTCTCCACCACTTGCCACTGTTTTGTCTCGAGATTTAGTGGGAGTTAGAGCGGGAGGAAAAGATTTTCTGTCCCTCGGAAGAGATGTGTCCACGTTCCGTGCTACGGGGGCTGAACGGTGAATCCATGGAATGCCAAGGGTTTTCGTCTCACTCACCAGTGACAAGGAACCACGGAATTGACCCAGGTCCTACAGCAAACATGACCACGAAAAGGATCACCAGCGCTATGCAGACATACGACACCCAGACTATGTGTGTCTGAAAATAAATAAGCACAAAAATTATTACATAATTCTTCTGCTTCCCTGCCCTGTTCCCAGTATATCTGGGGTCGGCGCAGTATGTTTCCTCTTCCATTCATATCGGTCAGACGTCATCAAGCCATCCACTTCCTTTTGATTCGTATCATCCGTCACACCGGATAGGTGCTAGTGATGAATAAATGTATAGAAAATAGAAAGGACCATGTCGAGAGACCGTTGAACGGAGAGAGTGTTCGGGATGACGACATTCCAATCCAATCCATACTGCTCAAGACTTTGGTTCAGGTTTTACAGCCGGCCGCTTGGCTGACGCCAACTTGGGTAAAGCACTTGTCTAAATATTTGGACGTCTTTAACCGGTAAAGATTCAAACCAAACGCTTTTGAAACATTTCATAATCAATAAACACTTATATAATTTTTTACTAAGTAATAATGCACTAGAAAAGTTGGGCCTGGCTGGGCAAATGCTGCCCTTATAAAGCTAAAAAGTAGTATCTCAAAAATCTCTTTCTTTGATCGGATTTTATTGTATCGGATATGTATAACCAAAATCACAAAAAATACATTTTGAAAAAAACAAACCCGCAATTGCCGCCTCTTTACAATCAATAAAAGGGGTGGTGACATCATTACCCTCTCTGCCGTCATCACGCAGCATACATACCGCTGAATACTTACATACATGTTGGCGACGCACAGCAGTATGGTCCAAACGAACATTCCGCTGAAGCCGACCAGCAAAAGCGTCTTCCTACCAGCGACCTCCACCAGGAACAGACTAATCACTGTCATCACCACATTCATGGCTCCCATGCCTGGAAACGAAAATAAGCTACATATACATATGTTACGCCTTTCTCCCCCACAGAGGTAGGCAGAGATCACTTCTTTCCACTTGCTACGATCCTTATATACTTCTTTTGCTTCGTCCAATCTCATCAATCTCTTCATGCATGCCCGTCGCTTTGGGGTACTCTTGACCTGGCCCTTATTTTATAGACTTTCAATTTGATTATAAAAGATCCGCTTATTATCCCTTTCATATGAAAATAAGTTGTCACGTGAATATGGCTCTTGGGTGTATTAGCATTGAATACACACAGGAGAGACAGATTGTTTCTGAGCAATCAACTATTTAGATTTTCCTTGACACTATTAGTTGTCTTCTTAGGTTATTAGTACATTTTATTATAACTACTTATTATACATACTGTTCTTTGCAAAAAAATAATATAGAATGGTCATTGAATTTTGGGAAACCATTTACGTATAAATTAACCAGTATCGGTCCCAAAATGCTACCTTGACTGAGTATTTAAATTTAACACTGTTTAATCTCTTTTGTTTCTCTGCAAAGTTGTTTATTAATAGTATAGTTTAGTACAGTTTTCATAGGAATAAAAGTGATTCAATCCATTTGAGAGTATTCGTTCGATTGAGTCGTTGATAATCGTTTGATAGAAACGCTTAAGTTCGTTCGATAGAAACGTTTAAGTTCGTTCGATAGAAACGTTTAAGTTTGTTCGATAGAAACGTTTAAGTTCGTTCGATAAAATCGTTTACATTTTTGTAAACGATTTTATCGGATAGAACCGTTGTATCGTTTGTCACTTGGCCAGGCCCCTTATTTTCCTATTAATGTATTATGGAATCTCACTCGTGTCGCGTATTAACTCTTACCCAACATCGCATATTGCGACCGTGTATCGTCCAGGGTTGTCAACATGTCGGTGGAGAAGAATATGACTGCTTCTACAGTCGTTAATACTCACCAGTCCGCAGTGGGCCAGCGTGGTGGGTTATTATGGTCTACAGTCCACTCCGTCGTTAATAGTAGGGCACACTAACTGCCGCACTCAGTGACGTCAAATAACGTTAATGAGTACTTAACGTCAAAAAATGGCAATTCAAAACTAGTCGCTGTTCTTGCCGGGTCTATGGTCTAGATTTGAATGAAAATTTTTGACATTAAATACTCATTAAAGTTAATTTACGTCTCTGAGTGCGGCACTAAGACTGGAGTTCACCGATACATAAACAGGCGATTATTATTTAATCCAGCGTCTTACCCAGTGTCGCATACTGTGACTGCGTATCGTTAAGGTTCGCCTTCCGGAACATGTCCGTGGAGAAGAACATGACGGCGTTGATGCCTGACAGCTGCTGCGCCACCATGACCACGATGGCGATGACGAGCGGCTGCCGCAGCTGCCTGTTGGCGAACAGCTCCCTCAGCGTGACCTTCTTGCTGATCTTGTTCTTCTCGGCTTCCTGGAAGAAAGAAGTTGTTAAAACTCCTTGTTTGTTGTGGCCGTTTATAAAAAAGAATGTCTTTCAAGATTGTAATTTTGAGCTTTGTTTCTTTCTGTTTTACAAATTATTACCTGATGCATTTCCTCCATCTCCCCGTGTACAGCGACGTCACCACGAAGCCAATTTAGGGCTGCAATTTGTCAAAAATAAATGCCATTTAAAACAATAGATGTCATTATCATAAAAAGACACGGGTGTATATATCATGGAAGCACTGGTGTTTTAACACCCCTAACACCTTAGGGGAGAAAGGCGTGATTACATACATACATAAATCATGCCTATATTCCGAAGGGGTAGCCAGAGGTGAAATAACGCCCACGTTTCGCCAATTAGATTAGATCCCATGTTGAGCCTATTGTCATTTATCGGGCACGGAAATAGCAGTACATTGCTAGGTGGTATAAGAGGAACGCTGCTCCCAATATTCATTGCTGTCTTATCCCTTAGTCGTCTGCGGGCGAGATGGGGGTGGTGACAATTGTAGTCTGCTCTGCCGTCACCACATGGCATGTTTATATAATTATGTTTATATGCACGTATGTATGTATGAGTCATTACTTTACATGTATCTATGTATGGTAATGACGGCATGTTCGTGCGCGACCCTCGGCGGGGACGGGGAGCTCTGGATGTAAACGGTGGCGGGTGATGCGGTGAGGAGCGAGTTTTCCCTCCTCCCCCGCATCGCCTTCGAACTTTTCGGACTATAATTATATCCACATGCATGTATGGGTCACTATATTAACCTCTCTGAGCGTGGAGTTCTTGCGCTTTGTTGAGCAGCAGGTATTTCGGGGACTCCGGGCATAGTGGCAGAGTGATACATTGCACGACAGCCGGTATGACAGTGACAGCTAGCAGCCACGGCCATCCTTCAGCCGTGCCGAGGACCGAGCCCAGTCCAAGGACTTGAGATAGCAGTATAGTGATGGTGATGACGAGTTGGTAGACCGTGCCGATCTGGAAAGAGACGTTCAGTTGAAAAATATGTTTTTTATAAAGAGATGGGTGGTGTGAATCGGGCTGGCGCATTCTACGTTATTTATTCGCTCCAAACCAGCCCCCCTAGCCAAGTGGCCATGCATTGGCCAATTTATCGACCGCACAGAATACACTATGTATGAAACTAACGTATTACAGAGAAAACCAATCGTCAGTTTCATACATTTGCACTCTATGCGATCGAATAGATCAGCCACGTGGCTAGGCTCTCAGCCCCACTACACAAGTGGGCAATCCATTCGAACGAATAGAATACAAATGTATGAAACTGGCGTATTGCTGAGAAAACAACATGGCGACCGTCGTGTCCAATGTAAGAGAGGTTGTCGAAAATTGACATTTGTTCGGTAGAAACGTATCCCGTGCGATTTGGCTAGCCTGCAAGGAAGAAAATCCTTTGTTTCTATTAGTTTTTAGATCACTTTTGCGACTTACCGATCCCCTGAGCGAGACGGGTGATATCTCTGCGAGGTACATCGGTGCCAGCCCAGCATTCAGACCGTTGTTGATGCCAATGATGAGCCTGGAACAGATTCACAGTATTCTAAACAACTCCTCCGTTTGTAGGTCCCACAAGGTGGCCGTACATGCATACATAACATACACACATAAATAAATCACGCCACATCACCGAAGGGGACACCTACGTTCCGCTAATTACTCATCGTCGTTTACCCTTCTACCCTTTAGGCTCAAGTTCACCAATACATATAACAAGCGATTAAAAGATAACCGTCAGTTTTTGACATTTTATCGTATCGAAAAACAGTCAAAAACTAACGATTATCTTTTATCAGTTGTTTTAAGTGTTGGTGAACTCCAGCCTTAGTCGCTCGTGCGACACTTGCGCAAGAGATTGGGTGTGTGTGGTTACAATTTGTATTGTGCTACGTCACCACACGGCCAATTTCTTTTCTTTTATATTTTGTATATATATGTACCTATGTATAATATTATGTATGTATATTAGTACTGACCTCCCGACTATCAGCATCTCCGCCGACTTTGCCGCTTTCGAGCCCGCTTCCAATGCCGCGCCGATGAACACCAGTATGTTGTTCAACAGGAGTCCCCCCTTTCTGCCGAACCTGGAATGAAAGAAAATGTTTTCACATCAAAACCATCACATTTTACGTCTTATTCTACTTCGTGTGCTTCATTGCTGAAGGTCGTGCGTGCTTGCCCTGAAATACCCTCACTGACCGCGCGACAATCTTCCTCTTTGTCTTTCCTCTGTTACATTTTACATAGTTTATAATTATGACTATTTAAGTTAGCATGAGCAGTGTCTTGTCTCGGGATCTAGTGGGAGTTATAGCGAAGAGGAAAATATTTTCTTTTTACCTAGGAGATTATAATCATCTCCCGTGCTACGGGGGATGATTATCAGCCTGGCTAGCATGGCCATCGAACACAATTTGGCAAAGCCATTTATTGTTAGAACTGTCAGAAATCCATAGTCTTTTGACAGTTCAAAGTGATAAATGGTTGTATCATATCGTGTTTCGGTGGTCATCCTAGGCGGGCAGGTCGTTTTCTACGAGCCTTACCTGTCAGCCACGACCCCTGTGATCACCCCCCCTATCATGCCCCCCACGCAGTAAATGGACACAGTGATGGACCACATGGTGGTGACCTTGGGGTCGTCCTTGGCGTTCAGCGAGGAGTTTGTGCCCGACAAGGCTTCGTTCTGAAGCCATTCCGACATCACCTGTAATTTAACAATAAATCATCGAATCAAGTAGCATCGAAATTTCTAATAAATAAACATACTACACATTAAATCACGCCTATATCCCTGAAGGTAGGCAGAGGTGAATTACCACCCACGTTCCACCAACTAGGTTAGGTCCCATGTAATAGGTGGCGAGCCTATTGCCATTTATCGGGCATGGAAATCGCAGTATATTGCTAGCTGGCGTAAGAGGAACGCTGCTGCCCATTACTCATTGCTGTCGTAAACCCTTAGTCGCCTTGTAGGTACGACACCCACGGGAGAGATTGGAGTGGTGATAATTGTATTCTGCTCTGCCGTCACCACACGGCGAAAAATATCTAATACTGGTAATAAAGGATGATATATATCTTACACTTTACACCGATCATCTATCTAGTCCAAAGTAAGTAGCTGAAACTTGTGTTTTGGATACTAGATGACGGAGAAATTTTAATAAACATAATACTTCATTATTTTTCTGCCCTGACAATCTGCCTTAGTCGATTTTTACGACAAACAAGGCCTAGACAAGTGGCCAATCTATTCGATCGAACGAATAGAATACAAAACAGCTTCTCTTACAAAGATTTTGGTGGTTAGAAAAAGAATTTCGAAAAATTATGATCTTGAGGCGGGAATCGAACCCGCGTCCGCTGCTATCCGGGCAGGTGCCTGACCGCTCGCCCACCCAAGACACTAATTAACTTGCCGAAATTCTTCTAACCTTTACACTTCACGTTGTAAGCCAACGGGTACCCTCGCAATGTAGAAATAAATTTCAAACATTCCAAAACAGATATTTTTACAAATACCGTGCGTTCGGTTAAGCTTGGGTTTGCTTTATACACTATTCGATTTTAATTTTAACATTATATAAATGTTAGAAAAATTAGTACAAAGATTTTGGTGGTTAGAAAAAGAATTTCGAAAAATTATGGTCTTGAGGCGGGAATCGAACCCGCATCCGCTGCTATCCGGGCAGGTGCCTGACCGCTCGGCCACCCAAGATACCTTGGGCCACCAAGGTGTCGATTCCCGCCTCAAGACCATAATTTTTCGAAATTCTTTTTCTAACCACCAAAATCTTTCTATCTTAATTATTAAAAAGAAATAAACACTCACTGCTTGGGGTGCGTTGATGACTCCTGTGTTGTAGCCATGCTGGAAGGCTGACCAGCAAGCTGATGACACCACGGCGAAAGCCAGTCTTAGGTTCATACCCTGCACAGAGAACACGAATTTATAGCATGGCTTAATTTATATTTTTATTATCATCACATACCTATTTTTTTTCTAATGAGTTAAAAATAATTTTATGAAAGGCATTTCAATTTATAATTTAAAATACATTATTGAAGAGTTATTACATGTTTGTTAATAAAATAGAATTAAAATATAATGCCCGATAGATGGCAATAGGCTCTTCACTCGTATTACATCGGAACTAACTTAATTGGCGAAATGTGGGTGTTATGTATTTTTACGCTGCTATGTTAAATGTAAAATTTCGTAATTAGAATAATAGACGCTTATTTGTGTTGGTCATGACACTTTTTCATAAATATATTTATTTTTTAAGCAATAATAAAAGTAAGACAAAGGGCAATTGCATTAATAGGTATTTAGAAATATTTATTTTATAAATCTTAATTATTTATAATATGTTTTATTTAAATTAAAATTAATATACTGTGTTACTGAGTTATTCATTTGTAGTGAATTAACCATTCTTAATGCGCAGTTATTTCACCGCGTAATTAAATAAATAATAAACAATAAATATTTCATACACGTATCTAGCCCTAAGCCCCTAAGTTAACAGGATAAGCACTTGTGTTATGTATACCTACTATATGACGGACAAATTTTATTAAACGTTACTAATCTCAGAATTAGGACTCAATACAGAATGTTCTGTATTCTAAGTCCAAATGTTATAAATGCGAAAGTGAGTTCATTTGTTTGTTTCGCTTTCAAACATAAACCACTCAACTGATTTAAAAAAATCACCAATAGAAAGCTACATTATTAGTA
Source organism: Cataclysta lemnata (assembly GCA_963931975.1). Classification (NCBI taxonomy): domain Eukaryota; kingdom Metazoa; phylum Arthropoda; class Insecta; order Lepidoptera; family Crambidae; genus Cataclysta; species Cataclysta lemnata. The sequence goes on from OZ008359.1 coordinate 2,482,690, forward strand.
AAAGTAACATAATGATTGTGTTTTATTTATTAGAGATTTCTACGAAAATTACACGAATGTTACCCGAGGTATCAACGCTAAGAATTTGCTTGCAAGTCATTATTTGACGTGCGCTGAAGCGCTGCCATTTTGTTATTTGTTAGAAAATGTAGGTTACCATGGAGATCAATTTGGAACTTGTCTATCATTCGGAGTTACCGAATTTTTGTTGTTTGTTTTATTAACACGTTCACTGCGTTTTCGGGTTGAATAGATCTTAGCCTATGGTGCGGCGGTAAAATTTCTTGACTTTCCGCTGGTGCGGAACCAGTTTATACAGGTTATCTGTTGATTATAAGTAAGATAGTTACTTTTTTGAAATTGCCTATTCAAAAGTAGTCAGTTACTTTAAAAAAACCGAATCGGATCCTATATGCCCTATGCCGACTGAACGTAAAAATATCGTCTGGTGCGGTATAGGATTTTATTCACCCGATACCCGACAGCCGCACTAGATTATACGTTAATTTGTCTAGTGCAGCTGTAATTTGCTCGTATGCAAAACTAAAGGAAGTTACCCCTATATGTTTTTATTAAATAGAAAAGTTCTCAAACATATCACTCCATGGCAATAACACAATCGACCAAACTTTATATGAAGATCATTGCTTACAAATGAGAACAAAGAAACCAAATTGTTCTGGCTATTACAACAAATTACGCCAAACTTTGAGCAGCAAAAATATCCCTAACAAAGTTGAATAAGTGAAGACTATGTCGACTTTGTATTAAATCTCTTTACCGTGAATTTTACAATACAACTCATATATCTGATATTAAATAAAAAATAATATTGATCCATATCGATGTTTGTTTGACACCCTACAGCCCAAAAATTTAACGACAGCTTTTTCTGCCAGTGCGAATGTCGGGCGTACAAGATCCGACAGATATAAACATACTCTTGCTTAGTTTCCAGAAGCTCTATCTACTTACGAGCTTAACTGTGCCAAGAGCAACTCTATGTCTATCTATTACAATTCATATTTCACCAACATTCAACAATATACTACATAACCATGACTCTCTGCGTTTATCACACAAACATTTGCACATATCAGCCGAACTCTGGACCTCTTGGCCGACAACCCGCTCTAGACAAGTAGTCAATTTATTCGAACGAATAGAATTCAAATGTATGAAACTGACCACAGATATATCAATTGATATAGCCGTATGGTGACGGCAGAGTAGAATACAATTGTCACCACCCCAAATCTCTCCCGTGGGTGTCGTACAAGGCGACTAAGGATAAATCAGTGATGAGGAATGGGCAGCAGCGTTCCTCTTATACCATCTAGCTATGTACCTACTGCGACTTTTGTGCCCGATAAATGGCAATAGGCTCGCCACCTATTACATGGGACCTAACATAACTGGCGAAACGTGGGTGCTAGTTCACCTATGCCTACCCCTTCGAGGATATAGGCGTGATTTATGTATGTATGTATATCTGTGAAACTGACGTATTACATAGAAAACAACATGCGACCGTCGTGTCACATCCAAGAGAAGCAGCCAAACATTTATTTTTGTTGTCTAGGCCCCTAGGGGTGTCGAAAAATCGACTAAGCGAGATTGTCCGGTGTAGTCAGGATTGGAAGTTGATGATGAAGAAGTATTAAGTATATTTGTCCGTCCACAACCAAAGTGCTTATGTCCTTGTTTTGGCCAGGCCCCCTGCGGGGCTAGCACGGGGACGTGCACAAGTCTCTCTCCACCGCTTGACAGTGTTTTGTCTCGGGATTTAGGGGTCTGCCCAGATGAGGCGATTTACGCGCGAATTCTTCTGCGTTTTCGTGTACAACGCCACTAGTGTGCTGCACTATTTTATGAATGCCGCTTAACGGCGAGCAATGTATAACGAAACGCGTCTCACTCGCGCGTGCTTCTGAACAGGGTCTTAGTGGGAGTTAGCGAGCGAGAGGAAAAGATGTTCTTTCCCCCCGAGGAGATGTGTCCATCATTCAACCACACACAGATGATGCTGTAACTGTGGTACGTCTACGTCAAGCATGGCTTCCGACCGTTGAGCGTATTGCAATATCAATTACAGCGGTTTACGATACCAGAGACGCAATGGCCGTAGTACGAGCCCGACGGTCTAAAAAGGTAACATCGGCAATTCCTCTTATGATCCTATTATGAATAAGTAGGTAACTAAAAATGGTTACATTGTTTGTTTGTATGCTGTTGAGGTGGGAACAAGGGGTAGGTACCTATACCAGCTTCATCCTGACATAAATTACCAAAAGACTTTGTCTTGTCTAGAACTTTCGTAAGTTCTACACTGGAACGTGTGCATAAGGCGGCTCGCACGGATTCTAACCAAATTCGGCTGAGCAAAGAGAGAAGTCGGGATGGTGAAGGTGAGTGTTAACATGTTGTGAAGGGGCCCTGTTAGTAAGCCTACACTTGGGTCACAAGTCCCAAGCGCTGCCGATGACTGCCACTATGAACCCGCACCGTGAATCCATGGAATGCTTAGAGTTTTCGTTTCTTGTGTCGTCTGTGTATGTTAGGTGAACAATTCCTCTGTTGAAATTTACAAGTTTGACGGTTTCGTACGCAAAAAAAATGTAAAATAACACTTTTTTTTTCTTCGACTCGTCGACTCTAAGCAGATGTGTTTGTTGTTTCTTATGTCGTGTGTAAGTGTCTCCTCAGCAGGCGACACCTCTTCCCTCACCATCCGTCACTAAGTTTCTGAATATCATGGCGTTTCAGTCGCTTAGTGTAGTTGACAGTTGCTAATACGGCAGCTAAGTTATTTAGGTGCTTTTCCAGTCTTGTCATGTATTTGCTTCCTGTCAACTTCAGTTTCTCTTTAACTGTTCTTATGCTCGTTGGTTATGAACCTTAGTGCATTTGAAATGGTTCTTAAGATACCGTTTTGCAGCCTTTGTATTATGTTTAAGTTGGAGTTGCAGGGACTTCCCCAAAGCTGCGCGCCATACATCCAAATTGGTTTTAGGATCATTTTGTAGATGAGTAACTTGTTGTCGATTGATAGCTTGGAGTTACGTGCCACCAGCCAGTATTTGTTTTTGAAACGCATGTTCAGCTCGTCTCGCTTTGACTTTTTTTTCCAGGTCAACCGTCTGTCCAAGTGCATGCCATGATATCGAACAGAGTCACTCTGTGGCAATACGCTATCACCCAGTCTTACCGGAGCACAGTTTCCTTTTCTTAATGTGAAGGTGATATGTACAGATTTAGTTGTGCTCGCTTTGATTCTCCATTTTTGGATCCATTCGTTAACCTTATTAAGGCTTTTTTTGTAAGACGGCGGATGCTACCATCGGATCCTTATTGCTAGCGAGAATCGCGGTATCGTCTGCAAATGTGGCTGTAGTAACAACCCATTGTGTATCTGGCGGGTCAGCAGTATAGGTGGTATATAGGCCGGGGCCAAGGACAGATCCCTGTGGGACTCCCGCCTTTATTTCATGAATGTCGGACAGCTCTCCGTCCTCTCGCACCTGGAACATCCTGTATTTGAGGTAAGACTCCATCAGCAAATAGTAACTATGTGGTAGATACATTTTAATTTTGTAAAGAAGGCCCTTGTGCCACACTTTATTGAAGGCTGCCTGTACATCCAAGAATACAGCGGAACAGTATTATTTTTTTTCTAGGGACTGTCTTATCGTATCACATACGCGATGAACTTGTTCTACGATATAATGCTGTTGTCGGAAACCGAACTGGTGTTCAGGTATGCCTCCCTGGGAAGCTGTACGTTAACCTCTTTTGTGATAAGATCGAATCCAGGGGCTTTTATATTTTGCAGTCCATTTACGGTCCTTTTCAATTCTCCAACTGTGACCAGTCTTGGTGGAATTGATAGTTGAAGATGCTGCTGTAGGGTTTTTTCAACTTCGTTTTCAAACTCCGTATCATTGCTTTTATTGGGAGTAAAAGTAGCAGCTTGGTGATTTGCAAACATGTTGGCTTTTTCCTCACTCGACCTTGTCCAACCAGACGGAGTTTTGATAGGACATTTATATTGATTAAGAAAATGTAAAATGGTTCTAATTCGATTGATTGAATATATTTAAAATAAATAACCTGTCGATTCAGAAAAGTGAATTGCTAGAATGTTCTTTTTAGACCCTCAGTTCTCGGTATTGAACTACTGCAATCACAGTCATTCATTATAAATATCTTTGAAAAATCTCGCATTCACAATTTGAACTGGGAAATCAACTTTGAAGTCAGCTTTTGTACGGAAGAGCTTTTTTTCATCGTTTCGGAGATTGCTTACATAATGAAAATTGCTTTGATCAGATATTTACTCGCGTGTATTTAGTTGTTTGGCATTTTTATAATTAATAATATTATTAAACCCAACGTTTCGACCGCTTTACGACGGCCGTGGTCATGACGTGATAATGAGGAGACGTTTATTAAAGTTTTTTATTTAAAAAAGCAAATTGTACACAGTTATCGCAATTTTCTATTTTATTCTGAATAATAACATAGGTAAGTAGCTAACGAAATGAAGAAACAGTCAAAGTTAAACAGGAACAAAAAAAAAGGTGTCACATCTGGCTAACAAACTTTTATATCGGGTGATTGCGTCATGGTTTACTCAAAAAAAAACACACACACTAGAAGCCTGTGTAAGAGCAGAGCGCACAAAAAATGAGTCGAAATGTCTTTCATCTAAGATATAAAAAAAAATCTCTTTCCGACATTTAATTAGGTAGTTATGTCCAGCTCAGTTAAACTTTATACAATAACATTCCATGGATTCCCAAAGGGGGTTGGTGTTAGGCAGGCGGTCGGCTCTAAAACCTAAGCCAAAACCTTGAGCAGTGTGGATTGCAATGTTGTCATTCCAATCACTCTCTCCGTTCATCGGTCCCTCGACATGGTCTTTCCCGTCTCTATTCTTTACATTCATTCATCACTAGCACCTTTACGGTGTAATGGATGCCTGATTTATCTCTAAAGGGTTAGGCAGATGGCAACACGCCCATGTTTGGCCAATTATGTGAGATCCCATATATTAAGGGACGGTCTATTAATAACTAGTTGTGCCCGCGACTTCGTTCGTGTGGATGTCGGAAAATAACTAATGATTTTTGATTACCAAAAAAGGTTATAGTGAGGCAAGCTTAAAATATACAGATAATTATGCGGTTGTGGACTTTATTGAGAACTTTTAAAGACATACATGATTTTTGCGAAACCGTTTATGCAACGCACGAAACGAAAGCACGCAAAGAGGATTTTTTTCCGTTTTTGCAACTTTTTTCATTGATACTCGCCTCCTAATTGGTCGTAACGTAGCGTGATGTATGAAGCGTAATGTTATAGTGGTCAATCTATTCAATCGCATAGAATTAAAATGTATGAAACGATCAACAAATTTGACATTTGGATTCTACGCGCTCGAATAGTCGCCACATGGATTTTGAATGATGAATGGGATTTCGTTGAACCCTGGAAGGCTGCAAGAATTGGTTGGCTAGCTAAGGAGAGAACAAAATATGGTCAAACACATTGAAAAACGATCACAAATACGATTAGATCGGAAACAGCGCAAGGCTAATGTCGTATTGTTTCGTAAAACCGCTTCAATCCGGTTAAATCTTTAAATATCTCACGGAGAATTCAGTTTCGGGGCATTATGTCATGCGTATTATTGCCAGATCGCATATAAAAGTGTCAAAAGTAAATTTATAGATCTCGACACGCTAAAGCTCTACACTTGCGTGGGAAGACTGTCAATATAATGAAGTCGTTTGACTTCCTACTGAGTGGGTCGGACGTAGCGGAGTTTCAAAGGTTTTGTTTGCCTCATAGCCAATAAGACGAAAGCGATGAGTGATGGGCAGATGGAATAGGCTAGGTAGCAACCTATTACAAGGGACCTTAACCCAATTGCCGAAACGTGGGTGTTTAAATCACCTTTGCCTACCCCTCCGGGGAAATAGACAATATGTAATTTAAGTTTAAAATTTTCTATCTTTCTATCTAGGAACTTTCGTCTATCAATGTTTTTCCCGAGCTTTCTAGACCAAGTGACCAATCTATTCGATCGAACGAATAGAATAGAAATGTATGAAACTGACGTATTACCTACAGATAAAACAACATGGCGACCGTCAAATGTAATAGTAATTGTCAGAAATTAACATTTTCGTTCGATAGAAACGTTGTATCGTTTGTCACTTGGCTATAGGCAGAGGGCCTAGCAACAAGTGCCTTATCTATTCGAACGCATTGAATAAAAAGTATGAAACTGACGTATTGTTGTATTCTATGCGTTCGATAAATTAGCCACTTGGCTAGGGGTCCAAGACGGTCTAGGCTAGGCAGTAGAGTGAATCATAACTCATAATTTAAACATTCCTTGCCTTAAAAGCGACTAAACTACATTTCTATTGCATCTTAAAGACTCCAAATGCCTTGCCTCGATGATTACGTTATGTTAAAGATAGTTCATTTATACATCTAGAGTGTTTAATCGCATTCAAAATGACACAATCTCACATTAATATGCAAAACGGTTCTGGTCAGTGTCCTGCGGTGTTTGTTAAATATAACGGTTTTTTTATGCTTTCTCGACATATAGAAGTGCACACACTCGTGTGGAGTTGCTGGACGCTGGTCCTTACGTTTATTGTAATGAATCTATTAAAATCTTATGAACTAGATGAACTCGAACTCAAAAACTCGAAAAGCTCTACATGTTGAGTTTGTTATGGGTACTGTTGGATAAAGCAGTGGCTAGGCTAAGCACTGTTCGCTAAGGCCGATCATTGGATGGGTGACCCAAAATTAATGATCTGTAATTTCTCTGTGCTTTGGAAGCCACATTAAGCCCGGCTGCATCTGCAGACGTTAATACCTACCAATCCGCACTGGGCTAGTGTGGTGGTTTATGGCCCATTCTTCCTATATTCTTCCATCAGCAGTGGGTACGTTAAAGAGCTGGTGATGATCATGGGTACAGTTAGTTAAATATCACTATGACCATGTGATGATTTTTATTAAGAAAAAGTTCCGGTAGTATGACATTTCCGCCACATGAGTAAATAAACGGAACAGAGAATAAGCTTGGTCAACTGGCCGCTAGGCGAAACTGGAAAAAATCGGCGGGGTTATTATGTAAGCCTCTTTCAATCGCTTTCGTCTACCTGTCACTCTCACACTTTGCGATTATTCTCAATGAGTTCGGTTTACGCTCGCACAGCCAGTTGACATGCTTTTACTCTGTTCCGTTTATTTACTCATAATGGTTCCGCACCAAGACTATTTTTCGAACTTATTCTGGCCACAATTTTCGTTATGATAATTTTTCTGACATTTTTATTGTGTTCAAATATAAAAACAAAACAGAATCTAATTTTTAGCTTTTGTTAATGTTTTCAATGCACACGTAACCTACTACCGCTATGCTATTGTGCGTTTCTTGCTGATCCGCTTATAAATATTCACGCGAGTCGCAATCGCAATGCGTTGAATGCAATGTATTGTCAATTGTTGCCGCTTGCAAATAGTTTCTTATTATTACGATTGTGCATTGAGGTGATTACTTACTTTGGACTCTGTTTGGCAATGCAAAGTTTCGATATAAATTTTAACAATATGAAGGTATAATAACTATATTACTATACATTAATAACCATAGAATTAACCATGATGATTGTCTTCTATACTGGCCTGGGAGCGAACAAATAATGTAGAATGGGCCAGCCCCGACTCACCCCACCATGGGTGTCATAAAAGTCAACTAAGGGAGATTGCCCGGTGTAGACTACCTACTAAGCACCTTGGGGCACCCGAATGGTAGAGGGCAAACCACCAACAAAAGCATACCCAAAGAGAGTTGGTATCATGCAGGCAGAATACTCGTAAGAAGATTCCGCGCTAAAATAAATCTATCCAAAGGATTTACACACCAATCCACGCACGTTTTTTTCAGTAGCCTACTACTCAAACTTAATAAATAGCTATTAGATATAGTATTTTGAAAGTGACCGTGACCTTGGCAGAACAAAGATCAATGGTATGTTTTGCATTACAAATCCAACGTGTCCGAACGAATGATAATGAAAAGTGGACTAAAAGGCGGGTCCCAAAATTCTATCTACAGTTAAAAGTACTAAGTAAAAAAAGTACTAAAGTACTACTAAAGTTTAGTTGCCTGGCATTTTTTATTATATTACGTTAAATAACAGAAGTTGCATTTCGTTAAGCTGTGTACATCTATCTTCAACTGTTGATAGAATATTTTTTTTATTATATGAAATAGTTAATTTTTTTTGCCAAATAAACTTTATTTCATTCATTCATTCATATTGGGTCCCGCCGTTAAATACTAAACTTATCATTTACGTATGCCATAAAACATACAGCACACCATCAATCATACTTACTCACTCCCACCAGAACAATACATTCCTGAATACACACTAAATTACATACATTCTCCGACATACCCTACAATATACTGTGTAGGCTACACACCATCCACACATTTACTTGCACACAAACACACATACATTCTCGTACTCAAACAGCACACGATACACACACTTAGGAATACAGACGGGCATTTTATTTCTTACTAAAAATATTAAACGCCTTTTTTATTTTGTTTTCATATTTTGTCCGAAGGGGCGGTATCAACTATATTAAAATTGTTAGGTAATACTAGCAAACACTATTCGTAATGAATTATTGAGTTATTTTAGGTAATAGGCCTTGGTTATTTTCGTTAAATTGTTTTCGATAAATTTGCTTTTAATTAAGTACGACTTATACTACAAAACAATTTTTTTTCCTAGTTTATTTTCATTTAATTCCATACAAAGAAAGATGAGTCAGAAGAGAAAAAGTCTGAAAAATTTTAGTCTTAACGCGGCGGGAACCAAACCCGCGTCTTCCGCAATCGCATGTGCTTTAATTGTATGTAATTTCATTTATTTACTTTTATATAATGTTCAAGTACAAATCTGAATAATAAAATTATTACTAATAATAATTATTATGTAGTTAACGCGAATAGCATTATATTATTTATATTGTTACGTGCACTTCTCACTAATTCAACATTCTGTACCTAATACCAAATCTTGTTTCCGCTACCGTAGCGCTCTACATCACAAACTACGCAAAGCCATATCCGGAAGAAAGAAAAAAACAAAAAAAGTAGTAGTTAAAAGTTTACCGCCATCCCGCTCGACTCGGAGATATTTCGGAGAATCCAAACAGATCTTGGCAGCTAGCCACCCACGTCTCGTAACACACACACACACACAGAAAATTGTTTTTCAAAATAAAAACTAAACAAAATCGTATTTTAAACAACAGAAAAGTCTAACTATGCATATTTTATTTACATATTAGGAAAAAGTTCATTCATGTTTTTTTTTTAAATTAAATTATAAGGCTGTCTGCTCTCGTAACTCGTAAGAGACGGGCGAGTAGCGTGATTCGAATTTCAAAATGAGGTTTTGAATTTTAAACGCGTGGAATGACGCCGGCCAGTGGAACGGTGTTGTCGTTACGTCAGCAGTCCCAACCGGTTTCTGACTTCTGTAGCTAGCTTTTATCGCTGCAGCGCTAACATAGTAGTAATCAGCAAAATAATGACGTATTTTAAATTATATAAACATTGAAATTCAAAAGCGCCGCAATATAAAACATCCTTCATGTAAACGCGCCTTACGTTTTAGGCTCGAGTTCACCACATGTATGTAAAACAATCTGTTTTTGACAGTTCTTCCATACGTTAAATAATATTAATAACTATTGATCGTTTTATACGACATCCGGAGAGATGGGAGTTGGTGACAATTCTCCATTCTCCTCTGCCTATATGGAAGGAATATAGGGAGAATGGGCCATAACCACAGATATACAGTCAACAACACGTCAGAATACCACAAAATGGCAAAATTTCTCAATCGATTATGTTATTACGATGTTAACGTTGACAATCGATTGTAGAAATTTGACAGTTTTGGATTGACCTCAACTCAATGGTGGCCATAACGTATGACGCTGGCCCAGTGCGCATGCGTAAACTGAACAATATTCGCATTTTTTTGCATCTGCCCACCAACCCGCACTGGGCCAGTGTGGTGGGTTATGGTCCAATCTCCCTATATTCTTCCATCCATAGGGAAAGCATGTGCCCCAGCAGTTGGGACATGAAAGGGCTGGTGATTATAATGACGTTGATTTGGCTATATCTACTGGATTAAACAAATTCAACAAAAAGTGGAGCGTTTTCTCTGTCACAGATTTCCGTAAAAAAGACAAGGACCGAAAATTTACAAGTTGGCGTCAAGCTGACGCTGCCGTCAACCACTGTTTAGGGTAGAGTTCACCAACACCAAGGGTGGATGGAGTTCACCGTGTTCGTATGAAAGGTCTGTCAAAAACTAGCGGTTAACTTTTAATCGCTTGTTTTACATGATCGTGAACTCGGGCCAAACTGCAGCGGTCAGTGGTGGCGATAGCAGTGGCGAACAGTTTTAACGTAGGTATAAACCGATATGAATGGAAGAGGAAACATACTGGACCGACCCCAGATAGACTGGGAACAGGGCAGGGAGAAGAAGGTGAAGGCAGAGCAGAATCCAGTTTTCACCAGCCCCTTTCACTGGCGGTGCACGGTGGCGGGTGTGACAGAGGTCACTTGAGAAGTTTTCTTAACCTACGACATATCATGTAATGCGGCTCGGTGCTGGGCGAAATTGAAGAATACAATCGTCACCACCCCTACCTGTCTCGCGAGTGTCGTACAAAGTGACTGAGAAAAAGTCTGATAAAATAATTAAATACTGATCATGGCTGTATGGTATGATACAGATTAAATTCCCTTTCCTGGAGAAAAATCTTGTGACAGTAAATGTGAGCTGACAGTGACTGTTTTAACGTAGGTATAAACATAAATGGACATTATTCAAAACTGCGCAGTGAACGTTTGTTCGGGTCCGCTACCGTTTGAGTGAGGCTTTAACCGCTTAATTGGCGAAGGTACGGAGGTGTGTGTGGGGGCTCGCCATCCGTTATGACGTCAACCTAGCGTACGGCCAAGCTATCTTGAACACAAGTTAGAGGCAATCGACATGGTAATGACGGCTCAACTTACAATTGTCTAGAACTGGTTCTTAAGTCTTAACATTCGAGAGATAGTATTCTTTTATTATTTTTTTTTATTATGTCCTGAACGTGGAATGTGTAACACGACTTACACGACTATCTATGGGGTTATGTAATTTTATACTGTCAGTGTACAGTATAACTACATACTATATACATGGATTAACTCCTGCTCTCAGAGAAATCAAATAACGATAATGAGTACAGCTACATAATACAAAAAAAAACAGATAATTCAAAACTAGTCGCTATATTCTTGCCTATATTCAGTTAGTATGATACATGCTCCTATAAAGGACGGGCATGCAAGAAGACATAATGAGATTGGATGAAGCAACTTAAGTATGTAACGATCGTAGTAAGGGGAAAGAAGTGATCTTTACCTATAATAATAAAAAACAAAAACATCCTATATCCCGAAAGATAGACAGAGGTGAATTCACTAACACTCAAGTTTTGCAAATTAGGTTAGGTCTCATGTAATGCGAGCCTATTGCCATTTATGGGATACGGAAATCGCAGTACACTGCTAGGTGGCATAAGAGGAACGCTGCTGCCCATTACTCATTGGCCATTGCTGTCTAATCCCTTAGTCGCCTTGTCGACACCCGCGGGAGATATGGGGGTGGTGACCGTCACCACACGGCTTAGGACCAATTAAATTATAAATATACATTTGTACGTAAATATATATTTACGACACGCCTTTCTTGCACGGAGAGCGTTTCTTGTAACTTGTTTTAAAACAATTGCATAAAATAAATACCCAAAGAGGGTTGGTGGAAGGCAGGCGGCTGGCTGTAAAACTAAGCCAAAACCTTGAGCAGAATTGGAATGTTGTCATTCCAATCACTCTCTCTGTTCATCGGTCTCTCGACATGGTCTGTTCCGTCTCTTTTCTATACATTGATTCGTCACTAGCACCTTTACGGTGTGATGGGTGGTATGAATCAAAAGGGAGTGGATGGCTTGAGGACGTCTGACCGATATGAATGGAAGAGGAAACACACTGGGCCGACCCCAGATAGACTGGGAACAGGACAGGGAGAAGAAGGTGAAGGCAGAGCAGAATCCAGTTTTCAACAGCCCCTTTCACTGGCGGTGCACGGTGGGTGTCGTAAGAGGTGACTTGGGAAGTTTTCTGAACCTACGACATATCATGTAATGCGACGTGGTGCTGGGTGCCATTGAAGAACACAATTTTCTCCACCCCTACCTGTCTCGTGAGTGTTGTACAAAGTGACTGAGAAAAAGTCTGATAAAATAATTAAATACTGATCATGGCTGTATGATATAGATAAAATTGCCTTTCCTGGAGAAAAATCTTGTGACAGTAAATGTGAGCTGACAGTGACAGACAGCTGAGTGAGACTGAGCGTAAATAAATTGTAAACAATCTATTTTGAATTGGATTAAAATTTAGTTTAGTTTAGTAATTTAGTTTAGTTCTAATTTTGTTTACGTATGGTAGGTAGGCCTACCAGAAAATATTGCAAATGAAGACAAATATTTGCCAAACATGCTTGAGCGAAGACCGACAGACGACACCTGTTTTGGAATTACTGAATTTATTACAAGAAATAGATATCTATGGGGTTAGTTATGTGTAAATAAATAGTTTTTAACGAGTTTTGGTTTCTAATCTATTATCCAAAACTAATATTTTTTAAAATAGTAGAACTGTGGACTTTGGTTTTGATCAACAACATGTTAGGAACAAAATAAAGTCTTTGCCGAGTAGGCATCGTCAAACGAATAAACAAAACTGTCAATTCAAAACTTTTACAATATACATAAATTAAAATGTTATTTTGCAACTTTACTGAATTTATCTATTTTTCATTTTCAGATGACGGATTTAAATGGAAGTGTTTGTTGGGAATGCCATAAGTTGATAAAGAAGTTTGCCCGGTTTAAATTGCAAGTCAGTCAGGCCTATGAAATTCTTAAACTTAAGGTGTGTATGTGTTTGGTTAGGTAAAGTGCATTTTCATTTTCATCAACAGCCCTTTATTGTCTCCACTGCTGGGCCACAGGCCTTCATTGATACAAATATGTATTTTGCAGTTATAAATAAATAATAAATAAATATTTTTTTTACGCTCACACCTATCATCTAGCCCAAAGTAAGTAGCCTAAGCACTTGTGTTATGGATATTAGATGACGGACATATTTTTAATATAAAGATGTATATAAACGTTGAAAATATACTACATAAACATATACACAACCATGACTCGGGAACAAACATTTGTGGTCATCACAAAGTTTGCCCTTACCAGGATTCAAACCCGGGACCTCTTGGCCAATACCCAGCAATCTGAGCATTTGACCAAGGCGGCCGTCAAACTTAACTCAAGTTAACATGTTTTTTTACCTTCAATTAAAAACTAACACTTTTATTTTGTAAGAGTGAGTCTTGTTAGTTTGAGGTTGTGATAATTGTTTTCTACTCTGCTGTCAGCACACTAAAAAGTTTTACCAGTCGTATAATATTTTACAGGTAAAACATGAAGGTAGCTATAGCAAATTGGTGAAAAGAAACAAGTTCTATTATGACTACCTCTTCTATCACGACTTAGATCCGCTAGTAGATGTTGATAAATCGGATCTGGACCTAATTAAAGAAGAATCAGTTGAAGATAACAGAGAACCCTGTGATGATGAAGATAAATCTGATCATATCCCACTCAAGCAAGAATACATGAGAAATAAAATTTACAATTATGTAGATGACTTAAAAGAGCAAAAACAAACAGATAAAACAAAGTCCCATGTCTCTTTTTTGGCAAAAACAGAAAGTATTAGTTGTGATAGTGGAAATTCTACTGGGAAAGCAGTTACCAAAGTTCTAGAACGTTGTAACAGAGACAGGAAATTTAATGCTTCATTGTCAAGTCGAAAAACTAAGCTGACAAACCTGAAAAAAGACGAAGTAACCCAAAAATTTACAGCAAAAGTATTTTCTGTCACAGAAATGTTGGCTAACAGAGAAGAGAAGAGGAATCAGCCTAATTTCAAGAAGATTCCCTTCAAATGTGATAGTTGTGTCCTCGGATTTACTAAACTTGAAAAGCTTAACAATCACATTAAGAAACATCATAATGAGGTAATGGAAAACTTACAAAAGATAATTATTACGACCCAAATAGGTGGCGAGCCTATTGCCATCTATCAGGCACGTAATTCACTGTATATTGCCAGGTGCTAAAAGAGGAAATGCCACTGCCCATTACCCATTGTTGTCTTTACACTTCTGTGTTTCAGGAAACGGGCCGATATGTGTGTGATGTGTGTCTTACAAGATTCCCGGAAAAGAAACCCCTGGAAAAACATTGTAAGAAACATTTCACGTGCTACAAGTGCAGAATGTGCAGGTTTGAGACGGTTGATTGGCAGTCAGCGTATAGCCACTGCCGGAAGAGACATAGTTCTGATACCTTGAACGAAATACACTGTCAGCAGTGCCCTTTGGTGTTTAGGTGGGTGCTGTTAAGGTTCAAATTGCACACTCTATCGGTGATTTTGTGTCATTACTATTCTGTTTTATATTTAATACTTATTTGGACATTGTGTAAATCATACATAATAAATCACGCATATTTATTTATCAATGTACCGAGATTCACATGTCCGATAGATGGTACTATGGCCACCTATTACATGGGATCTAACCTAATTGGCGAAAGGTGGGTGTTAATTCACTTCTGGCTATCCCTTCGGGTATATGTGTAACAATTCCATTGATTTCAATCAGGAATTGTGAGCAACAGAGGTTATGTGATCAGCCTACAGACATTTTGATAACTAATGTGAAGGGAAATTCGGTTTTAGGACCCCAGAAAACCTCTATGACCATATGAGTAAGGATCACACATTGCATTGTGACGAGTGCGGTAAAAGTTTCAAAGGAAAGAATACACTGAGAGCGCATATCATGTGAGTATTTATAATTTGTGGAAGGTAGGTACACATTACCTACCCTCATATGCTAAAAAGCGTTTTCAAAGAGTATTTCGATATTTTTTATTTATTTATTTAAACTTTATTGTACACAAAAGTTACAAATGGCGGACTTACCCCCGAATACAGAAACGCTACTCAAATTTAGGGGACTGCTTAAAATGTTAAGTGGACACTACCTGTCAGAATTTGTATGGAAAAACGTCAATTTTGACAATACTTAAATGTTAAGCGGGACTCAAACTTTGAATAGCGTTTCTGTATTCGGGGATTAATGCCATCAGGCATTCTCTACCAGTCAGCCGGAAAGCTGGGTACAGAAATATTAGTTGGCGGTGCAGAAAGTGAATACTGCTTAGTAAATGATCTTAAAACAAAGCTATCTTACAGAAATTATGATTACTTATACTTACATAAAAGTTTATATATGTTTTTGTAGATTATTTCTTTTTACAAATACACACATTGAGAAGCTTAGCGCGCTCGGCCCGCTATTGCGTTAACTAAGCAACGTCCGCTAAGGCCAGCCATTGGATGGGTGGCCAAAATACGTCATTGCCAGTCCGTGCTTCGGAAGGCACGTTAAGCCGATGGTCCCGGCTGCATCTGCAGGCGTTAATACCCACCAACCCGCACTGGGCCAGCGTGGTGGCTTATGGCCCATTCTCCCTACATTCTTCCATCCACAGGGAAGACAGCTCTGAATCCAATGTTAGTAATGTCCCCATGCATACCCGTCGGTTTCAAATTCTCTTGCCCACTCATCCTTTCTACGTGACCAAACCAGCATGCGAGCATCTCTTTCTCAATTCTTGTCATTATGTCCTCTTTAAACCACACCATTTCCTTTAAGTGTTAGTATCCCCTATTGCATGTAACTAACCTAACCGTAACTAAGTCTTAAGTACTAACCAAACATGTAACAACTTTATTGTACACTTTGTAAGCAATTAAGGCCCGAGTTCACCAAGACGTAAATCAAGCGATTAAAAGATAATCGACAGTTTTTGACAGTTCTTCCATTCGATAAAATGTCAAAAACCTTCTTCTTCTTCTTCTCCCTGCCCTGTTCCCAGTCTGTCTGGGGTCGGCGCAGAATGTTTCCTCTTCCATTCATATCGCTCAGACGTCATCAAGCCATCCACTCCCTTTTGATTCATATCATCCATCACACCGTAAAGGTGCTATAGATGATTGAATGCATAGAAAAGAGACGGAACGGACCATGTCGAGAGACCGATGAACGGAGAGAATGATTGGAATGACAATATTCCAATCCATACTGCTCAAGGTTATGGCTTTGGTTTTACAGCCGGACGCCTGCCTGACACCAACCCTCTTTGGGTATGCTGTTGTGTGTGTATGATGCTGTATGATAAAATGTCAAAAACCGTCGGTTCATAATAATCGCCTGTTAAACGCTTGGTGAACTCGGGCCTAAATGTTTGATTTGATGTTTACCAACGAATATTAAAAGATTTCTTCTCTACTTTCTTATTCTTCTCAAATTTCTTCTTCTTCTCTACTCTCTTCTTCCAGAAGAATACACGGCTCCACCAGAGATTTCGTATGCGAGATCTGCCGAAAGACCTTCAGCACCAAATCTCGTTTGGAATCCCATACGTCCACTCACAGCGCCGCCTTGACGAAGAGGCTGGCGTACTGCTCGCTGTGCAGGGTGCAGTACAAGAACCTGTACATGTACAGGAACCATATGAGGAACAGCGCCGCCCATTCCGGCTATGGGTGAGTATTCTGTATGCATAACGAGAATAGAAATAGAAATAATCTGTATTTTGTAAAATGATTGACATCAAACAAGCATTTTATACATCATTTAGTTATACTTTTATACGTTACCTTTAGCTAGTGCCGTGTGGTGACAGCAGAGCAGAATACAATTGTCACCACCCCAAATCTCTTCCGCGGGTGTCGTACAAGGCGACTAAGGGTTAAATCAGTGACGAGGAATGGGCAGCAGCGTTGAATGACGAGGAATGAGCCCGATAAATGGCAATAGGCTCGCCACCTATTACATGGGACTTGACACCCAAAGAGCATACCGAAAGAGGGTTTGGTGTCAGGCAGGCGGCCGGCTGTAAAACCTAAGCCAAAACCTTGAGCAGTAAGGATTGGAATGTTGTCATTCCAATCACTCTCTCTATTCATCGGTCTCTCGACATGGTCCGTTTCGTCTCTTTTCTATACATTAATTCATCACTAGCACCTTTACGGTTTGATGGATGATATGAATCAAAAGGGAGTGGATGGCTTGATGACGTCTGACCGATATGAATGGAAGAGGAAACATACTGCGCCGCCCCAGATAGACTGGGAACAGGGTAGGAAGAAGAAGAAGTTGTTTTTAATAAATATATCACTGCCGCACTCCTTGACGTTAATTAACGTTAATGAGTACTTTAAGTAAAAAAAAAACATTTAAATCTAACACCGTAGCAAGCAAGACACCCGGCAGGAATAGCGACTAGTTTTGAATACTATTTTTTTTTTATTAAGTACTCATTATTGTTAATTGACGTCTCTGAGTCAGGCAGTAAGCTGTATTTTTATATTTTTTTGTATTTACAGATATGCCTGCCCGGTGTGCAATAAAAAGTTCGCGTCCAAAGTGTATGGGAAAAGGCATTACAACTTCTATCACTTGAAGAAATCACAGCACGTGTGTGAAATTTGCAACAAGGTGAGCGGTCAGCAACTCACATCAATGGATGGGTGATACGAGAATTACACCCGCGATTTTTAAATTTAATAATAGTAGATTTTCCATCAAGTGCACAAAACGAATCATTTTTGTCCGAGACTTTTAGCATATAGTAATGTAGCTGATAGTAATGTCCAGGATAAAAATGGTTTTGTGGACGAGTTAGAAACTCTGCTTTTCACTTCGATTGCGAGGAAATAGAACAGTAGTTTATCATAACATGTCTTAAAATTCAAACTAAAATTAGTACAGTTTTGAATACTGAAGGAAATTGTTTTCCCATTGATATAATACTTGGCTGTATAGGTCTGCAACCTATACAGCCAAGTATTGAATTAATTTTGAAGGAATAATTTTCTTAAATTAATTTAATAACCTACCGTACCTACTTGAATTAAAATTTTAATATCTTTTATGTCTTAAAAAATACATTAGGCAAATAAATTTAAGTAAATAATAAAATTACAAATTCTATCTTTGAATTTCTTATTGTGTTTGGTTGCATGGCTCATTTTCTTTGCCTTAATATAGACACATTTATGAGTAGATACGTTAATGCTCTAGAGGACAAAATTAGATTTTGTGCAGCCTATATCCTGCACAAATAAGCACTTTCAGAGCATGAGAAGTGAAAATGTATTTACCTATGTGCCGTGTGGTGACGGCAGAGTAGAATACAATTGTTACCACCCCAAATCTCTTCCGTGGGTACAAGGCGACTAAGGATAAATCAGTGATGAGGAATGGGCAGCAGCGTCCCTTTTATACCACCTAGCTATGTACTGCGACTTTTGTGCCCGATAAATGGCAATAGGCTCGCCACGTATTACATGGGACCTGACATAGTTGGCGAAACGTGGGTGCTAGTTCACCTCTGCCTACCCCTTCGGGGATATAGGCGTGATTTATGTATGTATGTATGTATTTACCTTAATTCAAATCTCTCTCGCATGTCGTAAGGGTTAAAACAGTGATGAGTAATGGGCAGCAGTGTTGCTCTTATGCCACCTAGAAATATACTGCGGTTTACGTGCCCGATAGATGGCAATAGGCTCGAACCTAACATAATTGGCGAAGCGTGGGTAAAATAATATACCGAAAATAGGCGTGAACTATGTACCTAGGTTAATTTGAACATTACATTAATTACTAGCTGTCCCAGTAAATATTGTTTTGCCCTTATAACTGCCGCACTCAGAGACGTCAAATAACGTTAATGAGTGACAATTCAAAACTAGTCGCTATTTTTGCCGGGTCTATGTTCTAGATTTGAATGAAAATTTTTGACATTAAATACTCATTAAAGTTAATTGACGTCTCTGAGTGCGGCAGTACGGGTATAAAAATAGCCCATATCCTATTGTCAGACCTATCAAATATACACACAAAATTTCATTAAAATCTATCAAGTCGTTTTATGAGATATACAATACAAACACGGTGACATAACAACATTTTTATATTAGTATGGAATAATGACAAGGAAAGTATCAAATATATTATTTTCTTCTTATACACATTACTGTTTCAATCCAGCCGTGTGTTGTCACCACCCGAAATCTCTCCCGGGGGTGTCGTACAAGGCGACTAAGGATAAATCAGTGATGAGGAATGGGCAGCAGCGTTCCTCTTATACTACCGTCCTGACAATGTACTGCGACTTTTGTGCCCGATAAATGGCAATAGGCTCGCCACCTATTACATGGGACTTAACATAATTGGCGAAACGCGGGTGAGAATTCACCTCTGCGTACCCCTTCGGGGATATGGGCGTGATTTATGTATGTATGTTTCAATCCATAGTCGCCTTGTACGACACCCGCGGCAGAGATGAGGATGGTGACAATTGTTGACGCGGTTTTGTTCAAATAAACATCAAAACATATTTTTACAGTTATCCATTTCTGACTGGCGGCTAAAGAATCACAGGCAGAAACACCATGGCATGTCTCGCACCCGAAACCACGAATGCAACGAATGCGGCAAGCAGTTCTATGTGAGTATTGTCTATAAGTCTATAGTGGTTCGCCTACCGGAATTAAGATCCTGAGGTCTCGAGTTCGGTCGCCAGGGTATCTCGGATTGTGCTCGGTTAGGTTGGTTGTAGGAATTTTTACAAGGCCGCCTGGCTAGCTATCACCATCTTATCAAAATTTGTCGCCATAATAATAATGTTAACAGCATTATTGTGTTCCGACAATGTGTGATAGGATAGCCAGTCCCTCTGAGGTTGAGGTCGATTCCATCTTCGGCCCTTACCACCGAAACACGATATGATAATGATATGATAGAAGCCCTTTATCTCTTTGGACTGTTAAAAATCTATCGATATGCGAACAATCCGATAAATGGCTATAGCCCTATCCCTTGAATACAGAAACGCTACTCAAATTTTGAGCACTGCTTAAATAGTTAAGTGGACAATACCTATCAGAATGTATGGAAAAACGTAAATTTTGACAATACTTAAATGTAGGACTCAAATTTTGAGTAGCGTTTCTGTATTCAGGGGTATAGGCTTTAAGATATACGCTTTGAACTGCCAAAAATCCATCGATATTCGACCAAACCATTCGAACAAACCGGCTGTCGGTAATGTATCGCGAAACAAGTGGTTGAACATTCTCAATTGACAACATTTCAAAAATGACAACCTCCCAAAATAAAAATGCTGTTTCTTTATTTTCCAATCCTGACTTCGAAAAAAATTCGCCATTCGTCCACGACAGTTACGTCATTTGGCGCTAACGTCTGTTTAGAATGATCGATATTTCAATCATGATGTTTTGTATGAAAACGACGGAATTCAAAAGATATAAAAAATATGGGTGTCTTCATTTTCGGTTTAATTTCATATAACATCATAATAAAGGTATGTTGAAAAAATGAAATGTTGTCAATTATAAATTTTTTTTCAGACTTTATCAACTCTTCGCGCGCATCAACTCACGCATTCGGAACAGAGGTCTTATATGTGCGAGGACTGCGGAGACACATTCAAGCAGCGCCCGGCTCTGTACACGCACTGCAGATTGGTGCACAAGGCGATGAAACGGAAAACACAATTATAAATAAATAAAATAATTTTTTTTTTTCATTTCAGACAGAGTCCATGATGTTAGTAACATACATACATAAAATACAAAAATCACGCCTATCTCCCCGAAGGGGTAGGCAGAGGTGAATTAACACCCACTTTTCGCCAATTAAGTTAGGTCCCATGTGGGTGGCGAGCCGTAGCCATTTATCGGGCACAAAAGTCGCAGTAAATTACTAGGTGGTATAAGAGGAACGCTGCTGCCCATTCCTCATCACTGATTTATCCTTAGTCGCCTTGTACGACACCCACGGGAGAGATTTGGGGTGGTGGCAATTGTATTCTCATCTGCCGTCACCACACGGCAATGTTAGTAACAATTTCTCTTATAACTATATTAGTTTATATTAGCAATAATTTTCTATATACCAACGGCGATTAGAACAAGGAATGTCTCAGATCGCATGCATTTGACACCCGAGCTGAAGACGAGGGCGTTAAAATGCCATCTGAGGCCATTGAGTTATAAGGTAATAGTAGTTCAATGTCTGAGGCTTCTTTTTTATCGTCCGAGGTAAGATCATAGTTTTATGTCACCTCCTGACCAGGAAGTGGGATTTTTCGTGCACGTAGCGGGCGAATAAGTCCACTTCATGGTCAGGTGTGTCACAATAGTTATTTGTGCGTGAGTGCAAAGTTGTTTTTTAACCGCGTGCTCAATTTTGATGACCGAGCTAGCGAAGGATTCTAAAATTGAATCCCGAGCGTAGCGAGTGATTTAAAAATTAGAATCCTGAGCGATAGCGAGGGAATCTAAAGAGCACAAGGTGAAAAATCTTTGCACTCGTGTGCAACACGTAACTTTTCATCCCCCCCAACGAGGAAATTGCAAAATACAAAAAAAAAAATACATTCACAACAGTTTCTGTTTTCACCCAGAAACTTCCACAACACCTTCCCATCAACCCAAACATTCTCAACACCGAAACACCCTCAACACCGAAACACCCAGAACATCCACTCAGACACATCCACAACACCCACCCATCCACCCAGAAAAACCCACACCATTCGCACCCGCAATACACACCCATTCACTCAGACACATCCAAAAAACACCCATTCACCCAGAAACACCCACAAAACACCCATTCACCTAGAAGCACCCACAAAACACCTATTCACCCAAAAACACCAAAAAAACACCCATTCACCTAGAAATACCCACAAAACACCCATTCACCCAGAAAAAGCCCACAAAACACCCATTCTACCAGACACACCCAGAAAACACCCGTTCACCAGACACACCTCCAACACCCACCCATCCACACCTCGCAACATTCATCCAGACACACCTGTAAGTACCTAATAAAAATTACCGTCCTTAATGGAGTTCCGAGATGGTCAATCAGCTTGAGTCAAGCACGTTGATGGTGGATATAGGATTTATTTATGTATGTGTAATTTTTTTTATTTATCTACCACAGAGGAATACCACTATAATTATTATAAAACAAAATTTGTTATCAGTTGTAACTAAATTCGGAAAAATATTCGAATGAACATACGAATGAATCATTCGAACGGATGAAAATCGCGAAAGGTTAATTCGAATCGATTCGCTCATACGATTCCAAAGAGAATACAAACAATTGTACGATTCGATTATGGACGAAGATTTTGTTTGTTGGTTAATTTTATAAATATGCAAGAATTTGTCCAACACAAAATAAATTGTAACTATAATGTGTGTCGCACATGCTTAAGTGGCGACCGTAGATTGTTTACCGTAAACAAATACAGAGATATCTTTAAAAAGATTTGTGGCCAACTCAAGGTGAATATATTCACAAAATCGGTGCAAATAATTCTAAAAAATGACTTTAAAATTATATATTTAATATTGGGTCAGCAGAGTGTTACTTTTCCTTCGGCTGAAGTTTAGTATATGGACCGATAGACTTAATAAGCGCCCGTCTTTGTCCAAATTTTTAAATAAAAGTCTACCTAACCTCCAAATTTCAATTCTATTTTTCTCACTGCCTTGTCTTCTAGAAGAAGTACTCTAAAACTAACCCTAAATTTGATGGTACACATACTAAACTTCAACCTTTTCTTCTATTAAACCTTAAAAAATTTACTTATGGATTTGTTAATTCTTTGACTGACTTTCCTCTCTGCCTCACTGGCTGGCGTCTGGTACCCTCATCAATGGAAAATGGAATGATTTTTAGAAAGATCATCTCTCTCTCATTGAAATCTATAATCACTGAGAGTCCTAATATAATTTATAAATAATAAATAATGATCATTTACATTAGAGATTAGATTAGTATTACAATTACGGTTTTATTCTGTATACTCCAAAACCAGTAGTATTTTTTTTAACTTGCTAAATGTGTATTATATGGGTTGATGATTCCTCCAGTGATTTATATAAATAACAACAAATTTTAGCTACCATTAAAACCAAAGCTGTGTTGGGAATGCATAGCAGTCTTAAGAAAAATCAAGAAATTTCAAGAAAATGTCAAATTATCACAGAAACTTTTGCTTCAACATAAAAGAAATAAAGAAGTGAGTATTGGTACAATAAAAACTAAGGCACAAATAGGCAGTAGGTACTCCTTGTTTTGGTTCCATCCCCATAGACAACATTCTAAAAACCAAAAAGTACTTTTTACTTACCTTACTTACTTTTTAACTTTTTATCAACTAACAAAAAATGCCTATGTTGTCAACCGCATGTTCACTTTTAATTACTTATATATTTTTTACAGAAAGCACTACCAAAATCTTTGTCTCAATTAGAAGTGACAAAACAGATAATTAACGCTACTTACTATGAGATTGCTGGTGATGAGTTACTGGATATTGTCATTAAAGATGAATCATTTATCCCCGTGAGTTATCAGAAGACTGAATATGATAAAGTAATAAATGCTCAAAATGTAATAGAGGCCCAAGAAGTACTGGGTATTAAAGACTATTGCTCCGTTATTAATAATGTCTGCAGTGACAATGAGAATGATGAATTGACTGAACAAATAGTAAAATTCAAAACGTCAGACGATTCGGAAAATGATTGGCCAAATAATGAGCCACAGTCCAATGTAAATATAAATGTGCTACAGACTCAAGAAGAAGGAGAGCTCGATGCTAAAGACAATTGCTTAGTTAATAATAATGTCTGTAGTAGGAATGAGAAAGATAAATTTACTGGGCTAGTAGTCAAATTGGAAAGGGCCGATAGTCTGGACTGTGACTGGCCAAATAACAAGCCACATTCCGATGTAAATATAAAAGAACACAAGTCTGATAATGATATTAAAAAAGAGAAAAAAGAAGTTGGTGGCCGAAGAAGTAAACTTTACAAATTCCTCTTCGGAAAGATGTTGAGCAGTGACATGGACCAGCTATCAATAAAGATACCGGTCCAGTTGAGCGAATCGAAGGCATTGCTGGACAAAGAGAGGGAGAGTGAAGAGTTCAAGCTCTTGGAGTACAAGTGTGAATTGTGTGTGTCTAGCTGGGGGAACAAAAACAGGGTAGTGCAGCACAACAAAAAATTCCATGATATAGTAAGTACAAGAGGATTGGTTTACTTACTTACTGCCGCACTCGATAGGCGTCAATTAACTTTAATGAGAACTTAGGCCCGAATTCACCGACACGTAAAACAAGTGATTATGGGCAACCGTCAGTTTTTGACAGTTCTTCCATATGGTGAAATGTCAAAAACTGACGGTTATGTAATAATCACCCGTTTAAGTGTTGGTGAACTCCAGCCTAAGGTAAATCTGTGAATGTCGATTGTCATCATTCAAAAAGTAGGCAAAGGTCTCCTGAGACCATTTTCGCGTGGCAGCAAGGTAGTATCCGGTAGCTGCCCTTAATGCCCCATCTCAACTTTCCACCCTGTATATGTACGTATGTGTTTGATTTTCCAGCGGTCACAGTACCAATGCGATGTGTGCTCCAAGCGGTTTGCCGAGAAGAAGCATCTGTCTGCGCACACGCTTTGCCACCTCTACTTATGGGAATGCCGCACGTGCAAGTTCAGAGGCAGCACCTCCGCTACTCAGCGCCATCTAGCGACGCACGGCCGACTTGTGCAGTGTCGGGAATGCGACGCGAAGTTCACGTGAGTGGTTGCCCTTATCACCTTTTCCTCATCATCATCATAATCATCACCAGCCGTTTAGTGTCACTACCCAATATTTTTAGGGTTCCGTACCCAGCGGAGGAGTAATAGGGTCTCGTATTACCCAATTCGGGACCCTATTCATTCATTCATTCATAAATCACGCCTATATCCCCGAAGGGGTAGGCACAGGTGAACTAGCACCCACATTTCGCCAACCATGTCAGGTCCCATGTAATAGGTGGCGAGCCTATTGCCATTTATCGGGCACAAAAGCCGCAGTACATTGCTAGGTGGTATAAGAGGAACGCTGCTGCCTTTTCCTCATCACTGATTTATCCTTAGTCGCCTTGTACGACACCCACGGAAGAGATTTGGGGTGGTGACAATTATATTCTACTCTGCCGTCACCACACGGTAAAGTATGAGTACATTCATAGATAAATCACGATCCCTATATCCTATCTATCTATCTATACCAACCTGGAATTGCATTCGCCTATCACGCGGCTTACAGCAACCTACAATGTAAGTACCAGTGGCGGCTGTACCTTAAGTGCGCTCGTGTGCTGAACCACCAATTCATAAGAATTATAAATTTTAAAATTACTTTATTAATATTTATACTTTAAACAAACAAAATCATAACAAATGAAATTTCCAATTATGACAAAACAATTAAGCGCTTTGCTAATAAGACTTATTTTCCCTGTAAATAAATATTCTCGTGCACAAGGACTTATTTTCCCTTCTCGTGCACAAGGGCTGCTAAAATAACTTCTATGGGTTACGAGCTAAAACGCCTCCTGGCGCGTGAGACAAAAGATAGTTCATAGAAATGTACCGAAAAATTAGACTCTTCTCGTGCGGCGAAGCCTACCGAGAGTCACCGAGAGCACCCGATGGTTTGGCTACGGAGCTCGCGCTACGGAGATACGGAGAGACCGGATGACCTCTCGCATCTCGTTATCAGTACAGTTTCGCTGTATCAGTGACGCGTTAATTTGTGTGAAAGATGATAGGGGAAAGAGGGGAGTTCATACTGAGCTCACATCTAATAGGAGAGAGTGGAAGAAGAAGACATGTTGGTACCGACCCTACTTAGAGTAGGATAAGGGCAGGGAGTGTGAAGTGACGCGTTAATTATTGTTTGTTTTTTCGTTTTTTGTGTTGGTTCTTTTATATACTGTGTGTGTGGTGTGAGTGAAAATGAGCTTAAACATTATTATAGTGAGCAAGTATAGTGCTCCACCAGTTCGATGATCCACCAGCCGCCACTGATAAGTACCATAAACTATACTGGAAATTTTTCACGACCACCCCTCAGCATCTAGGACCGGAACCGCTTACCCTCACAAGGGTTATGTTCAGGTTTTTAACAGACTTGTTTTGAGAAACCCAATTAAATAGGTAACCCTTTCATCGGCTTACTTAATCCATAAGCTAACCTATTTATTGCGGTAAGCGCTTACGTCCTTGAAAACATCTTGATAGGGTTACCCTTAATTTTTCATCATGTGTGGTTGTTTTGTACAACGCTATGTCTTTACATTGTTGATGTGCCCTAATAAATGAATCGGTATATCCCCGAAGGGGAAGGCAGAGGCGAACCAACACCTACGCTTCGCGAATCAGGCTAGGTCCCATGTAATAGGTGGCGAGCCTATTGCCACTTATCGCAGTACATTACTCATTGCTGTTTTAATTAACCCTTTGTCGCCTTGTACGACACCCGCGGAGAGATGGGGGTAGTATTTATATGATGTTAGCAAGGGTAGGTGCCGGATTGATACCCTATGTACCAAACGTTGTATATTAGATGTAAAATTTTACGTAAAAAAACCATCTCCCAACAGAAATGTTCGGTTGTTCTACAAGCATCATAAGCTACTACACGAGGTGTTCATTTGCGACCACTGTGGGAAAGTGTGCAAGTCGAAACATGTCCTGGCCAAACATATTGCGTAAGTTGAATACATAAGTGAATAAAATAATATATATAATAATAATTTATGCAAATAGAAGAAAACGAGATGTCACCCCATAATATAAAGCACACTATAGATACTCAATTACCACAAACACAAATTTATAATCACTCTTAAAATCCATCATCATCATCATCTTTATACCCACACTACATCCACTCAATCAACACTTCTAAACATGCCATTCACTTGATAAACACCCGTAAATGGCATTAACACCGGCTCAAAAGCCGAGAAATCTATAACATGGATAATAATAATATATGTGTGCCGTGTGGTGACGGCAGAGTAGAATACAATTGTCACCACACCAAATCTCTGCCGTGGGTGTCGTACAAGGCGACTAAGGATAAATCAATCAGTGATGAGGAATGGGCAGCAGCGTTCCTCTTATACCTACCACTTAGCAAAGTACTGCTACTTTTGTGCCCGATAAATGGCAATAGGCTCGCCACCTATTACATGGGACCTAGCATAATTGGCGCAGCGTGGGTGCTAGTTCACCTCTGCCTACCCCTTCGGGGATATAGGCGTGAATTATGTATGTATGTAATAAAATAATATTTATACTACATCATCATGATAAAAAAAAATATCGTCATCTCTTTAATATCCCCATTGTTAGAGCACGGGCCTTCCCTATGGTTGGAAGAATAAAGGGGGATTGAGCCATAATCCACCACTCTGGCCCAGTGCGGGTTGGTGGGTGTTAACGACTGCAGATGCAGACGGGACCAACGGCTTAACGTGCCTTCCGAAGCACGGAGAAACTCGAGATAGTAAATTTTTGGTCACCCATCTGCCTTATCGAACATTGTTTAGTTTACGTAATCGCAGGCCAAGCGCGCTATGCCACTGCGCAAGCGAGCTCCTGATTTTATACTACACCTGTTTGGAACAGTAGCTATTACCCCCGAACGCTACTCAACGTTTGAGTCCTGCTTAACATTCGATTTTAATTTTAACATTATATAAATGTTAGAAAAATTTGTACAAAGATTTTGGTGGTTAGAAAAAGAATTTCGAAAAACTGCCCTGCCCGGATAGCAGCGGACGCGGGTTCGATTCCCGCCTCAAGATCATAATTTTTCGAAATTCTTTTTCTAACCACCAAAATCTTTGTCCTTCTTAACATTTAAGTATTGTAAAAATTGACGTTTTTCCATACAAATTCTGACAGGTATTGGCCACTTAACTTTAAAAGCAGTGCTCCAAATTTGAGTAGCGTTTTGGTATTCGGGGGTTAGTCTCTCAAATTGAAAACAGAAAGTTGATCTTTTTTTCGACTTTTGTGCACTGGATACAATTTTTTTTCCACCGTCTCATACCGCAGGAAGGTCGCGCACGAACATGTTAGACTATAGAAGAATCGTAATTTGTTCTGTTTAATTATTGTAATTGTTTTTCTCGCTTTTTTAATTAGTTATATTTTAACAGTTTTAATCAATGACTAATTGAAGATAAAAATAATATAATAAAATTAATTTTATTATTTTTATCTTTACGTACAAGATAAAAAACTACCTACATACATTTATTTCCGTTTAATTTTTCATGCCGTGTACACTAAATTTAGATTACCGTCTCGAATTGTTTATGTCGAATTGTGTATACTTGATCTAGTCTTATATTGATGGTAATCTGTCTGTGTACCCATTATAAATAAATAAATATAGCTGTATAGCTTAAAAGAAATCCGCTCGCAGCTACAACCACGTCCCGTACAAATGCACCATATGCGACACGGTGTACCAGAGGTACGCCGGTACATGCAGCATCGGACCGCGAAACACTGTCAGTCGGGGCGACGACGTCATTTAATTTATCGTTAACTTTCGATAGTGGTGGCACATTACTATTTTTGAACTGCACAAAAAACAGGCAACAGGCGATGTAATTCTAGTATCCGACATAAAAAAAATAGACTTTGACCGTGTAGCATAAAAAAATCACTTGCAGTTTGAAATAAAACAACTTTTACGGATAAGACTCTCGTATAATAATTAGGTGTTTGGCATTTTATTATTTACCCGACCGACGTTTCGATCACTTTACAGCGGCGGCCAACACCTAATTATACGCGAGTCTTATACGTAAAAGTTGTTCTATTTCAAATGTGCAGTTCTTCAAATCACTCGTAGGTACAACCACGTCCCGTACAAATGCACCATATGCGACACGGTGTACAAGAGGCGCGCCGGCTACTTGCAGCATCGGAACGCGAAGCACTCGGTCAGTAGAGGCGACGACGCGTACTGCGTCGCGTGCGACAAAAGGTTCTACAATGCGCACATGTACAGGAGCCACCTCAAGTACAGCGGCGCGCACGCGAGAGAGAGAAGGGGCGGCAGGTGAGCAGCGGCGCATGTCTTTTTTTTTTTTTTGTAAAAAAATATAGACAAAAAAAATTTTTTCTACAAATTGTAGTCAGAGACAACAACAAATTTAAATTAAATGACAGATTAAAATGTATCCAAATGCTAATTAATAATATGTAAAATATGTAGTTATAAATTATTAAAAGGTAAATATTACAAAATGTTATAAAGGACTACCTAATACAATGTCCGATGGTACTAATACATTGTCAAGTATTTATTTGGGAAAATTCAATCTGTCATCATAATTTTATGTTTAAATGTTTGTGAATTTATTAATGAATTTGTAATTTGCATGCTACTTTGTTGGTTGAATGGGAGGGACTAAAGTTTTAAATAATAGCTGTCGTGTATGTGTAAATAATTATTTTTGTACAATAATTTTTGATAAAAAGTTATTTCAACAATTATAGAAATGAGTTTCATCATGAAAATTCTCTGATAATTCTCGTTATTATCCTCGGTGTGTCATTTTGCATAATAACTGTTAAACGGTAATAATAAAGTTTTAAATAATAGCTGTCGTGTATGTGTAAAAATTGGCCAATGTATTCGAACGAATAGAATACAAATGTTATGTATTAGGGTACAGAAAATTTTTACCAGTTTTGAAATTAGATTCTTTATCACACTTTTGTCACTACAGTCAAAAATGCCATATCAAGCTTGATATGGCATTTCTATAATTGTTGAAATAACTTTTTATCAAAAAATATTGTTTGAACGTCATTTGGACGAAAATTTTACGAAAGAACGTTTTATAACATCAAACCTTGATAGTAGTCAGTCCATCTCCAAGAGCGATTGATTGTCAGATTATTAGAAAAAGGATAATCAGTTGTCAATGAAATTACTATGAAATAGACATTTAGAACTTGTGACCTAAATGTGTGCATGCAGTTTTGATCCACTGATTAAGGTGGTAAATTTCTTGTCCCCGACTGTACAACCTACTTAGAGTAGGATAAGGATAAGAAGAAGAAAAACAATACAAATGTATGAGAAAACAACATGGCCGACCGTAGTCGTGTCAAATGTAAGAGAAAGAGAATCTACATTTGCATTCTATTCGTTCGAATAGACTGGTCTAGATCGCTAGTCAAGTGCAATAAAATATTCTATTCTATTCAGGCAGGAAACGAAGATCAAGTGTCCAGACTGTGATAAGGTGTACTCAAGGACGACATACATGATGAATCACTATCGCTACGTGCACATGAAGAAGTCCAACTACCATTGCGTGGAGTGTGACCAGGTGAGATATGTGAGGCTTATTCGCTCACATACACACGGACACATACATATATCACGCCAATATCCCCGAAGGGGTAGGCAGAGGTGAACTAGCACCTACGTTCCGCCAATTATGTTTGGTCCCATGTAGTAGGTGGCGAGCCTATTGCCGTTTATCGGGCACAAAAGTCGCAGTACATTGCTAGGTGGTATAAGAGGAATGCTGCTGCCCATTCCTCATCACTGATTTATCCTTAGTCGCAGCGACCAATTGTGGCAGCTGGCAACACAGCGACCAGTTATTATATTTTTTGATGTTGGCAATTCGCTCGCTTTATAAAATAATATTTATTCGTGTTGTCTTGTCACCACTTCAATTCCCTCTTAGCAATGTACTGCGATTTTGTGCCCGATAGATGACTATAGGCCCCCTTTTTTCATTGTATAAGAAGTGTGTAAATATGAAATGTCCCCATGACAAAAAACCCGTCTCCCCGAGATGTATATCCGAAAGGGCTAGTGCAAGTGTTGATCCCTTGTGTTTTGCAGTATTTCCTGAACTCTACCAAGTACAAAGAACATAAGATGTTCCAGCACGAAGGGGCCACCAAGGTGAAGAACAAATTGTGCGGCATATGCGGCAGGGGGTTTGCAGTAAGTGTATATTTTATGTAATGATATTAAGGGCCCGTTTCAGAATCGACAAGTAAGTTCGAAGTAGCTTACTTGGCAATTCAATTGACATATATTTCATATTACAACTGTAAAATGATCTGCGAAGTAAGCTACTTAGAACTTACTTGTCGATTGTGAAACAGGCCCTTAATCAAGTGTATATTTATTTGTTGGGACGAAAACTATTAGTTTCAAGTGGTGATGGCAGAACAGAATACAATTGTCACCACCCCCATCTCTCTCGCGGGTGTCGTACAAGGCGACTAAGGGTTAAAACACTAATAAGAAATGGGCTACAACGTTCCTTTTATACCGCCTAGCAATGTACTGCGTTTATGGTGCCCGATAAATAGCAATAGGCTCGCCACCTATTAAACAGGTCCCATACCTGTTTTATTTCACCTCTGCCTACCCCTTTGGGGATATAGGCGTGATTTATGTATGTATATACACCCGCTTTGTCACTCTCATTTCACTCATCTCATCCTGTCTACGTGACCAAACCATGCGAGGATCGCTTTCTAAATAGGGATGATGACACTAACAAAGAATCACTGATATAATGATTAACCCCCGAATACAGAAACGCTACTCAAATTTAGGGGACTGCTTAAAAAGTTAAGTGTATGGAAAGACGTCAATTTTAACAATACTTGAATGTTAAGCGGGACTCAAACTTTGAATAGCGTTTCTGTATACGGGGGTTATAATAATAATTTAGGATAAGGAGATTCGTTAATAGTCACTCGTTATCAGATTATACTTGTGATTGATAATTATTTTACAAAAATAAAAGTAGATAACTTAGCAATCCGCCATATTTGCTAATACGCCGCGTGACGTCATTATTTAGTTATCTCCATTTTGACATTTTATTTGCCAATCAAATTCACTAGTTTAATATAGAAACTGGCTTTTTTATGGAAAAGTGACATCACACAGACGCCATTGCTATTTTGGCGTTTTGGCGGAAATTTTAAATTGCATTATTCAAAACATGTTTTTTCTATCAAAATCGAAAGTTTTTCCAAAAATATAATTTATTTTGGCTAAAGTAGAGACGTAAGAAAAACATGGTGTAGTTTGTCAAAATTAGACATCATGCCTGTTGTTGTCATTCAAATTAATGATGTATGTAATTTGTTTTCAGGCGAAAACAACCCTTATCAACCACATCCGCACCCACTCAGGGGAGAGGCCCTTCGAGTGCGAACACTGTGGCGCGAAATTCGCCCAGAAATATGCAATGCAATCACATGTCAATCGGATACATTTGAAGAGCAGAAAGAAGCTGGGTTGGCAGTGAGACGGATAGAGCGCGTAGAGACGAAACCTCTTAAGCCTACCATAAATGGAGAGGCCGATCGGATCAGGCCAAACTGACTCAGTTCGGCCTAAACGGATCCGTACACATATGGGCCTCATACACGGGCAGTTTTGCCTTCAGTTCTACCTGACGGGATGCAAATCCGTATCGTGTGTGTGTAATTTTTCATGCACAATCCGTTGATCTTCCGGTCAGGCCGATGTGAAAGAATTGCTACAGTCCATCCGGCCGACTGACGCTAGCTTTCCTTCAGGCCAGATTACATAAACACGACACGTGTAGTGGACTGTATGGTTGGGTTCTTCATTAAAAGTCTTCTTCGATGTTATTATTTATTGTTTCTTCTTTTTCTTGTCGGTAGTACAGAGCGTGCCGGTCTGGCAATTACAATTTTATTTATTTATTTTGTATTAAGTACAATTAAAGAAATTTATCGAAACCCTCTGTCTGAAGGCCATGAATACTAGAGGCTGAAGGTCGAGTGGAAGACCTTTGTTTCGGTGATAATTTCAAATAATATCTCGCAATATTGCGACGAAATAATAATTGGTCCATTGGATCCTCTTTGGTCATTACAAGCAATCTCCAAGCATTTGAAATTGTCATATCTATCCTGTAAGTGAGTATTATCCACCACCACTTTTTCCCACTAAAACCGATTCTATAGAGAGAAATAGACTGGTCTAGTTCATCTACTCCTCCCATTTCTTTGTTGTAGTTCTGGAACAAATGCGGAATATTGACATCCACTTTTGCCTTTCGTTCAGTACACCATCTTTTTACTAATCCTACAGTCTAAAAGTCATAATTAGTAGCCATTGCACAAACACTGTTGTCCTTCCAACGTACAAGAAGCAGTTCATGTACTTTGTCAAACTTATAATCAAATTCGGCTTGTGTTTTTTTTTCATCTCTGTTGTATGCAACAGTGGACATTTTTTGGTGCGATTTTCGCGAATGGTTCCAGTAGCACGGTATCCTAACTGGCATAAATCATTCAGCAGGTCGTAACTTGTGAAAAAGTTGTCAAAATATACTCTGATAGTTGCAGAATTGGTGTTCAATTTGTTCAGTAACAGCTTCACAACCCTTGTGCCCAAAGGAGGAAATATTAGTAACTCTTAATACACATGAAGCAATTGTACCGAAATTGGCACACTAAAGTTTATTGAAGCAATACACAAACTATATGTAAAGTTAGATTATTAATTCAACTTCAACAGTAGAATACTTACACCCCTATAAAAAAATATGTAATACTATACGCATCTACTAAACATATACCTAAAAAAATAAAGACTTCACTCACCTTCTCACTCTGTCCAACAACGAATTTGATATGAAGAAAAGCTATATATTTTTAATTCACTTTAAAATAAAACACAATCTTAGCATAAAACCATCAGACTATAGACTACCAAATAAATGTATTCGAATATTTTTTCGAACTAACCTAAATTATAAACTGTTCCAAAACTGGCACAGCGGTCGAGAATGGGTTAGGAAGTAAACATATTTAATAATTTTATTTATTTTCAACAAATACGGGCATCAGATAAAATTATTTTAATTAGAGTTGATACAATCCAATATTAGGCTTAAAACAAAATCGTTATATTTAGCAGGTTGTTTTCATTCCCTTCTTGTCAACAAACTTCTTGTCAACTTGTCAAACATGTCCTAATCAGTTATAATATTAGTCATAGTTTCGTCAATTAAAACCTTTTCCGATATCTGTGTGTCTTGATTATTTCTATGTCCTCAATAATGTCCAATTTTTCTTCCAATATTTTGATGGTCTTTTCATCTTTCTTTCTTTTATCATCTTTGCCGATACCTTCCACATTCCCTTTTCTTATCTTCTGGAAAAAGGTTGAGTTTCTTCTCACAACTTGGCCATCTGCTGCTTGGGCTGCAACAGAATTATCCTTCTTCCATATAACTTCGTATTCTTTGGGTGAGAATGGAGCTGTCTACTTATTTTCCTTTTTTTGTTTAACTAGTACCTTGTCACCGGGGATTATGTCTGATTCCTTAGCATTTATTCTCTTGTCTGCATATTCTTTTTGTTAATCTTTCTTATGTGTTTATCTCGCATCTTTTCATCCCCAATCATAGATTTTACTGTCATTCCTGGTATTTTAGATCTAATTGTCCTTCTTCTAAACACATTACCTTGTGGCAACTACACCACATGTAGTGGAATGTGGTGTAGTTCGATACGCAGCTAGGTATAGAAGTAGTTTCCTTTTCCAATCAAGTTTCTGTGCTTGTGCTATACGCAGTCTACGTAAAACATTCCTGTTTTGTCGTTCCACTTCACCATTAGGCCACTATTGTCACTACAAGGGTCTCAATAGTGTAGTGTGTCGAAGCAATATTCCATTAGTTCTTAAACATTCTTCAAATCGTTTGCGTCTGAATGCTGGTCCATTAACACGCACAATCTCTTTCATTATTTTTTCGCTTGCTATTATCTTTTCCAATGTTCTTAAAGTGCATTCGGCTATTTGATTCTTTAAAATTTCTACTTCAAATTATCTGCTATTATAATAATCAACAACAAACAAAAGATAATTGCCTGATGTTAAATGTCCCAAAAAGTATATTGCAACTGTTTGCCAAACCCTGTTGGGAAATTCTGTAGGAGCAATGGGTTCTGGTTGACTGCCTTCTCGTACTAACCTGCATCATCTGCATCAATCCAGTACTCAATGTCTAAATTAATCTTATTCCACCATTAGATTTACAGTCTTATTCATAAAAAGTTAAAATAGGTTTAGTAGCCTGTTATAATGAGAATCCCTAAAAGTATTATTCATAAAAGGCTTTGTAAGTATTCAATAGCGGCTTCGTAACTTATAACAGGGTCGACCCTACTATAAACCTCTAATAAAGAGAAATATGGCCGACACATGGGCAACAGCTGTTTTTTGAGGTTTGTTGTCGTCCGTCTTTCGTTTGGTTATTTGCAAGGAGCTGTGAAGTAGAGATCAATTTTTCATAAAATTAATTGGTGATATGCAAGCTCTGCAAGCATTACATGCTATTAGAAAATGTTCCACGTCGTCGGAAGATTTACCAAGAGAGATGTGATCCGTTTTCTTTGCCAGATGTACTGCCGCACTCAGAGACGTCAAATAACTATAATGAGTACTTAATGTCAAAAAATGACAATTCAAAACTAGTCGCTATTCTTGCCGGGTATATGGTCTAGATTTAATTAAAATTTTTTGACATTAAAGTTATTTGACATTAAAGTTATTTGACGTCTCTGAGTGCGGCAGGTAAAGTTCAAACGACGATACCGTTTTAACAAAGAACCATGGCCTTTATAATTGATCTCGTTAGGCAAGACTTGCAACTGGACACGCGAGGATATGGAACTTCACAGGAGTTTCACAGGAATTACAGGTGTTAACCGCTATAAGATGTTGGGGTCGTCGTGAACTAAGCACTTTACAAGTACTTAATATATCCCGCATTCTAATATACCTAAGTCCGTTTTTAAATCTCTCTGTAATATTTTACGTTCAAGATGATTCCATTTCCATGTTTATTTCCATTCATAGGAAGTCCAATTGTCTTCGCAAATACTAGACATAGAAATACCACGTAAAATCTCTGCACGAAACAAGCAATAGTCAATAGGTAGTGTTATTGATAAACAAACAAATGTCATAAGTGACGTTGTCAAATTTTTTTTAGGCCGTAGACACGTGGATTTGGCATTTTTGTCTATGGATTCATCAGAACGACAACTTAACAACGCTAAAATGTCTCATAACGAGAACATAGCTATAGCGGGTTTATTGAACGTTTATGAATAGAACATTTTATAATAGGTTTATTATAGGTTTATTATTACTTATGAGCATTTTAACTAATAAGTGTTTTAAACCTATTTTAGAAGATTTTTATGAATAAGACTGTTAGACTTTAGATCGAAGTCTTGCTTTCATAGGGTACGATAAATAATACAAATATATCGCATGAGTCAAAAGAATATTCAATAGTATTAGAGAACGATGGAATGGATGGAAGGATTCGGAGGAGATAGGATAGAGGAAATGGGACCTTGATTGCGTAAGCATAGTAAATTTCCCAAGAAGACTTCGTGCTGATTTTATACTTAAGAAAGGGTTTGAAAAGATGAGGTCTTGAAACTGAAAAGGGAAGATCCATTAAAATTGGGAAGTGGTCGCTACCAAAAGTGCTCTTTAAGACACTATGACATGGAAGGAGCTTGATTAGCGGAAACAAAAGTTAAGTCCACAGCACTAAGCCTTTCAAACGGTTCGTACGGCGAGTCGGTGAACCATCATTTAGAAAACTGAAGTTAAAATGCTAAAGAGCTGATCTGAATCTTTTTTGTCGGATCCCCAGGCAGGGTGGTGAATAATAAAATCACCCATCATAATGATTGGGCCAGATAAGTTAGATAATATTTTACATAGTGCCGAGACGATTAGAGAAGTGGAATGAGGGATGTACAGCGAAATTAATGTTATATTTTCAGCCTTTGCAGCGACTACATAGAAGTTGGCTGGGCTAGGCAGGGCAATTCTGTTAAAGGCTGAACCACCATACCCATGAGGGCTGTCTGTCATCTCTAAAACAGACATAATTAGGTTACCTAAAAAAGGATGATGGTTTCAGACGAGTTTCAGATGAGAGATTTTAAATGAGAGGGGAATACTTATTAAAGAGAAACGACATATCAGTTTTCTTTGTCGATAATGCTTTGGCAATTCCACTGGATTGCTTGGGACAGTAGAGAAGGAGGAGAAGCAGGATTATTGGCAGCGTTAGACGGTAAAAATAGCTAGAGAGTAGATTTGTAAGAACTTGAATGAGTTCGGAGATAGAGAGGTTAAAAAATTAAGAGCAGAACCATTTGGTTCAGCGAAAGCAGGGGCACTAACCAAATTATTATCGGCAGCTCTATCGTACACAGTGCTAGGAGCAGGGGGCAACTTAGGCTTGATAGGCATAAACTTTTTTCTAATGACAGATTTGTAACATGATTCTAACTCTAGTTCTGGTCTCGATGGAATTAACACTAAGGCCATAAAATGTATAAAAAACATTATTACAAAATTCTTAGCAGCATCTATTAATGAATTATTTTTGGATGGCACATTCCCAAATACATTGAAGATTGCTAAAGTCACACCCATCTACAAATCTGGGTCCAGAACAGATCCAGGGAACTACCGGCCAATATCAGTACTACCCATACTGTCAAAAATACTTGAAAAACTTTTATACGCTCGTTTGCAAAGTTATTTAAGCTCCATAAATTTCATTTCTAGTAGACAATATGGTTTTAGGCCCAAAAGTAATACACTTACAGCCACTATAGATCTTGTTACTAAAATAAAACAAAATATAGATGAAAAGAATATTGTACAATATTGTACTTGGAATCTTTATAGACCTGAAAAAGGCGTTCGACACCGTTAGCCATTCACTTCTTTTGCAAAAACTAAAAATTACTGGTATATGTGGCAAAGCTTTTGAAATATTTAAATCTTATTTAACTCAAAGGTCACAAATAGTTAAAATCGGTAACAACCAAAGTACTTCGTTGCCAATAACCTGCGGCGTTCCTCAAGGCTCAGTCTTGGGATCTTTGTTGTTTTTGATTTATGTGAATAACATCCAAGAATTCAGTCTAAATGGACATATTACCCTTTATGCAGATGACACTTGCTTATTTTATTTTGGTTCATCAATTCACAACCTAATCTCACAAGCTCAGGAAGACTTGGATGTCCTATATAATTGGTTTCAGTACAATCTTTTAACAATTAACATTTCAAAAACTTGTTTCATAATATTTAACGCTAAAAACAAACCAATACCAGTGCATGCACCCTTGACAATTAACAATACAATTTTACAACAAAAAAGACATGAGAAATATCTCGGTCTATACATCGGCACCAACTTGACATGGAAAGTTCAAATTAACCACATAAAAAACAAATTATTATCACTGCGGGGTTCGTTACGCAATATAGTGCGATGTATACCACACAAATCACGGTACACTATATACAATGCCTTAGTAAAACCGCACCTAACTTATCTAATTGAAATCTGGGGAAGTGCATCAAAAACAAAAATATCTGAACTACAAATTCTACAAAACAGAATCATAAAGTTGCTTTTTAATTATCACTGTATGACATCTACAAAAACATATATAACGAAACAAACATAATGAATATCAAAAGTCTATACCGATACAACACGTATATTTTAATTTGTAAAATTCTTCATAAGAATATCCATACTAACATAACGTTCACAAAACAAAAATCTGTCACAGTACGCAGCACTCGCCGCGCTGGTTTTCTTGTTCTACCCAAGTCGCGCACAAATTACGGCAAAACTATGATAACGTTTGAGGGAGCACAACTTTATAACAAAATACCCGCGCATATAAAGGGTGAAGACTCGTTTAACGTTTTTAAGAAAAAACTTGCAGAGTACATCGTCACAACTCAATAAAATATGAAAACAAAATGCGTTAAACGAGTCTGACACCTTGGTAGGTGTGAAGTTGCGTTTTCCTTTTATTGATGTTTATTTTTTTTATTTGTTCTCTATCATGCATGAATTACCTAAGCTATTGAAAGCCCTATTACAAATCTCACTCCTCACATACTCAGACGGCCGGTGCATCGCATTTCGTAGTAAATTTGCAATTATGTTTATCATGTTTATTGAGATAGGATAGTAAATTCTTGCTTTTAAATTATAAAATCTATATTCCTCTTAACAATTATTCCGGTATAAACTTTGCTTAAAAATATTATTGTAGAAAGGAGATATTCAAAGTTAATTTAGACCTATTTGAAGTTTTGTTGTAAATAAGAAATCACAGTCAAAATGTCATATGGCTTTTAACTTCTATACCTAGAAAGGAAAATTGCATTGTACTGTGACTGCAGTCGACTTATTTTATTAAAATGAGGATAAATTTAAATTATAGGAAAATTAAGAATTGGCTGCATACTTCATTTTCAGTAGATAGTTTGACCTAAAATTAATTATTTGATTTATACACCTATAGTATATACTATATTATGGAATGTTTGATTTCTAACTGGGACACATTTAATTTGTTTTGCTTTTGTGACCACGAACTGTTTTCAACCTGTTACATAGTTAAGTTCTCATGTAAGTGACAATGTAATGTCTTAATGAGAATAAATTCTTTAAACCTAATTAAATAGATGTCAATTGTCAATCAGTATTGTCAAAAGAGATTTCGTTTGGTTGGCAACATTGATTAATAAAAATTTTCTACGTAGGCCTTTTTTAGGAACTTCTTTTTTTTTAATTTCTCAGTCAATATATTGTACTTTTGGATGGGCATTGCATTCTTTTGCAATTGGTTTTGTATTCTTTTGCCTTTATATATATAGTACTATCTGTTTCAGGATCGCTGTATAAATCTACTTTACATTTTTTATTTTAAGCAGATTGAAGCCGAGCTATGCTCTGTTGAGCTGTCAAATTAAACTTAAAATCTTAGTAAACTCTTGCTACAAAAATTTTCCCGAGTTAAATCCATGTTAATGTAGACACGCAATTTTTAAAACGGCGCCACAATTTAAAAACAATTGACAGTCTGATAAAACAAAGTCCATTCTACAGCTAAAGAGTTCTATTTTCAAATGTTGTAATTACTTTTGAAATGTTGTTTATGTAAGTGGCCAGGTCTGGAAACTTTTAGTGTGACCTATGTTATTCTTCTAAAGTTATGTCCTTCCTTTCAACCCCAAAGGAGTTGAATATTTTCAATCCATCGTCACTTATTGCACTTAATAAGACTGCTGCTTTCTTAGTATTGGTTTGTGAATGTAAGTTGTTAGTATTGGTAAATACCTCAAATTTTTGCCGCCATTTTCGCCAATTGTCGGCCGCGTTTCCATTAGTGACCAAAGTTTCTAGTCAAATAACCATAATTTCCAGCAACATTGAACATGTTGCTCGAAATTATGGTTTATTGATGCTCACCTTTTTCAGACATTTTCCTTTTTCTTGTTTACTTATGATACCATGTTCATAAAAGAGGGACTTATTTTTGCACTCTTTTATTTATTTGTGTCTCCTTTAGCCTAGCTCATAGGGAAGAGAGATATATAATGATAGATAATATAAGTACACAACAAAACCTACTTACAACCAACTACTTACAGCTAGTGCCAATCTATTAATCTGTTTTTATCTGGCAAAATTGTATACGTTCGGGATGACAAAGATAAATGTCATGTCAAATTTACAAAAATAAACACCAATAATAAATTAAATCTTAAAACTTTCTCTTCTTAGGTAAACCTACGACCTACGCCCATACGGCTTTTTGTGAGTTTGTGGGTACTGCATTTTTGTAAATATTTTATCTCAGCTGTCATATTTTGTGTTAATTTATTGAACAAAATATTATAACTCATTTTTGCAGCTCCTGCAGATTTAAAGTTGTCAGTTTTTTTGCGTGATCTGGTGATTTCTGCTCGCAATGTTCGGGAATCTGTCTTCGGGAAGTATGCAATTTCTGCAGCAAAAGCGACGACAATGTGCGTTGACGTGTTGTCTCTGTAAAAAAAATTAAAGTTGTCAGTTTTTTTCGTGATCTGGTGATTTATGCTTGCAATGTTTTAACCTGTCTTCGGGAAGTATGCAATTTCTGCAGCAAAAGCGACCACAATGGTTGTTCACACTTGTTGTCTGTTTAAAAAAAATTAGAGTTGTCAGTTTTTCTTCGTGATCTGGTGATTTCTCCTTTCAATGTTTTAATCTGTCTTCGGGAAGTATGCAATTTCTGCAGCAAAAGCGACGACGATGGACCTGGTGTCTTTGTAAAAAAAAAAGACGTGTGGCACTCGGGGACTGCCGCGGTAA
The DNA here is from genome assembly GCA_963931975.1 of Cataclysta lemnata. NCBI lineage: Eukaryota > Metazoa > Arthropoda > Insecta > Lepidoptera > Crambidae > Cataclysta > Cataclysta lemnata. Next base: position 2,524,249 of record OZ008359.1, read on the forward strand.
AGCTATTGCATAGCATTTTGTATCAACTTATGCAATTATAATTTTATTTATTTATTTTATTCATGCAGTATTTCTTTTTCTTTGATATTAATTCAAGTTACACTTTTTGAGCGTGGTGACCGATAAGAAAACAAAATTTTCTATTATTAAATAAATAAAAAAAGTTAATATTGTTTAAAATATTTTTTATTATTTTACAATACATGTGGGTTTTATTATCTTACAGTAGCTGTTGGTTATTCAGGAATATTTATCATTGAAACTATAGGTTTATGATAACTGAAATAAGAAACATAAGTTTGCGACTTAATATCCTCTAAATACCTAGAAAATACCGCGTCAATGGTGGTCCCATATTTTGTTGTGGACTCTTGTGGATCATTATTCATTTTCAAATTCAATGTTTTTGATAGAAAAGTTGTCAACCGCTCTGATTTTTATCAGCGAAGTTAATGTTGAAATCGCCAGCCAAGATAAGTGGAAATTTATTACCATTTGTACCAAGTATTTTCGACCCTTCTTCAGTGTACTCCAGTAAAGTGCGATGAATAAAATGCTCTACCTCGTCCAATTTTGGATTCGGAGAAATGTAAATTGCTACCATAACTATTTGTAGGCCATTTCTAAGTTTGCATAAGCACGCACAAATATCTCCAAGAACTGAGCGCCTAACATTAACATCGCTAACGTGTGCAATATTTATTTTAATATTTGGAGTCATAATATTAGTAATATCATTTTCATTTCGGTAAATAGCTACCCCACCTTTTGAAACAGTATCTCGTTTGAACTAAACAATACAATTAAAATTAGGTATTTCAATCGGATTATCATGCGTCATGCAAGTTTCGGTAAGAAGTAACACATTTGTTTGTCTCGTAACTGAATCTTGTAAATCGTATTTATGACTAGTTAGACTTTGGCAGTTGAAAGTCATTATTGAAATGCCATTTCTATTACTAATGAAATCTAATACACTTTGAGCTATCGTCTGAACACTATTTAACCCTTATGTGAGTGACGAGGTACCCGGGTACCTTTTTCATTTTCAAATTTAAATAAAAGTATGTTTTACGCCTTGTAAGTAGCTGTGATTTCCTGAGAGCTCTTAACTATTTGTAAATTATATATTTTTTAAACTCTTAACTCTCTTAATTCTTTTAACTCTTAACAGTGTTTTGTGGAAACCAAAATATATTTTAAACTCACAATAGAGTGACAAGGCACCAGGGTACCTCTTTGTGTTTTGTATGACTATAAAAAGAGTTTTAATTATTTCGTACAAAAATGAATTATTATAAATTTGTTAAAATGTTTTATTTCTATAAAAAAAATCCAAACTGTTTGTTTACACAGAATTGGCACAGTTCTCGAAGCAGGTGTTACATGTTGGACGAGTTACTGCATGTTCATCAAAAACTGGTTTTATGCTTGCGTTTGAGTTCTGCATAGGAAGCAACTGCCGACGACACGGCCTGTAGAATCTCATCAAGTCTGTCTTACAGAAGTTGTAGTTCATGGCCAAGCATATCCTGCATTGCCGATCTCACATGTAATTTTGATGTCACAATGCAATTTTTTGATCTTTGTTCTATATTTTTTCCACACAGTTGTAGACTCAATATTTTCGAAAACTTTCTACGCCTGTCACTCGAGACGACATGTGGGTTATGTTCCATGAAAATGATATATGCTGCCAAAGCTGCATTGTCAATGATGTTGTAAAAAAGTGATAAAGGCCACCGATTCTTTCTGCGTTTTACGGTATATTCTGTTTACAGCTTATCCATTCCAATCTTGTTTTCGATTTTAGCTTCTGGCTCAACATCCGAAATTTCAGATCTACCTTCTTCAACCAAAGGAATATAATCATGTTCATTATCAGAAGCTGCAAACTCACTTTCGTCACTAGAAGATTCCGCTAATATTGCTAGTAGTTCTGTTGAGTTATATCTTCGAACACATGATCTTTGCTTAGAAGTACTCGCTCCAATATTCATAATAAAATAATTATAAACTCTCAAAATACAACTTCGGACAATATAAAGTAACATAGGCAAGTCAAGTGTCAATATCAAGCACGGTGCATTGAATGGATTCAGTGTTTCTTGCGCGCCGATAACCATGTACCTACCGCACTGCACCTCTCCTCCGCTTTGATCGCCACAGATCGTCAATTGTTTATCTTTACTACAATAACATTATTCAAAGTATGTGTAACCTAAAACCTAAAAGCAGATCTTAATTGTTTACATTGCTTATAAACCATGCACAGCGTTCTCTGTGGTATAAACTGTATAAAGGTACCCGGGTACCTCGTCACTCTAATAAAGGTGTTTTATTTGTCACTCACATAAGGGTTAAAGACAGTCTTTTGAATTCTTGCAACAAAAATGCAGTCGATGCAGCTTGCTTTCGATTATGATAAAACTTGAATGTAGAATTATCGTTTTTTGTCGTGATATACAATTTTTCAATATTAGTCACCCGAGAGAGCGCAACATACACGAGTTCCTGAGAATGTGCTTTACTATACTCATATACTATTTCGTCAAAAGTTCCACCTTGCGACTTATGTATAGTTAGAGCAAGAGCTGAAGTAAATGGAAAATGTTTGCGTTTGGCTATACATTTTCTATCCGATGTTAATGAAATATTTGCTGTTCGTAGTTTAATGGGAACAGCGAGATTGCCAACTCTGTTTTGCACTGCTAGAGCGGCTGCTTTTTGCCTTTTTTTTCTACCCACTTTATCTGAACCACAAAATTCCAGCCAAACTCTTATTAATGTGTTACTTTCATCAAATTCTAGATGTACCAATTTCCCAACAACACCATTGCACAAACCATCAGAAACGTCGATGTTAGTTGTAATAACATAATGCTTTCCAATGACAAAAGTAATGTGATAAGGCAGTCCTCCAGTGTCAATAACAGATTTTTTATGTAATTTAAGTCTAAAATTAGCTTCTTGCACTTTTAGCGCCAATAATGACGTCTACGGACATTGAAAGAACTTTGTTTTCACATTGGCTCAAAATCAAATTGTTATAGGCGGCAACATCTTCATTTTTAAAAAATAAACGAACTCCATCAGGATATAATGTAGCAACATCCTCTTTTTTGAAAAATCTCGATTCAATAAGTTGAAACTCATGCTCATCTAGTACATCTCCATTACCTATTTTTGTCAAAACTTGTGAAAATGCAACATTAGCTTGTCTCATTACTGTGGTGAGTTGATAAAATTTTAATTTTCTCCATAAATGCGGTCCAATCATGCTCGTTCTGATTGTCTTGTAAATTGGTGTCGATCTTACTGGTGGCAATTGCCGTAAATCTCCGATCAAAATAACATCTATACTTCCGAAATCTGTGTTTTTGCCTGTTATTTGTTTTAGACGATTATCAATTTTATGTAGAAGTTCTGCACTAACCATGCTAATTTCATCAATGATCAGTACTCTGACATATCTGAAGAGAGATCTATACAATTGCAACGTTTCTGATGACAGAGGCAAAAGTTTTGAAATAGAAATTTTGAGCGCTGTATGAACAGTTGTACCGTCAATAGCCACGGCAGCTTTGCCGGTTGAAGCACATGTAATATAGGCATTGCAATATTCAGTAGTATTCAGTATTCAGTGAACCTATTGTAAATTTCCATAATCAGTTTGATAACGAATGATTTTCCCGTACCTGCTGGTCCCGTAAAAAAAATTTGAAATGGTTCTTGAATTGAAGTTTGTAAATGATGAATTATAGTCATAAGAATATCTCTTTGTTATTATAAGATATCATGGGCCATCCGCATTAAATTATAGAATTGTTGATAATCCATTAAATTTTCTCTTTCTTTAGCTACAGCGCCAAGTTTATGCAGTTTATGCATTTTGTAAATCAACGTTTGCAGTTGAGTTTGGATCACGTAGCATAAGTCATAAGGATCTCTTTCATGCAATATGGTGGCGCTAAACCATATTGGAGCGGAAAGAACAATAAATATGTATAAATAAGTTTTAAGTGGACTGTATTTTTTGTTGTTGTTATATTGCGACTGTACCTATGTATAACAAATGCTATGCGCTTGCAAATCTGACATATGTAGGACGAAGAATAACTAGGTCAAATAAAGGACACATGGATAGGACACATGCACTTACCTTCTGCTCCTCGTCACCACGGCTCATCCAGCTGGATATACGGCAGTTCAACACGCACAGCACGTAGATATAGTCTATATATTTTCACAAATTAATTGTCCAATAAATAAATGCGAACGGGCACTAATTCTCACTTTCGGTGTGTATGGCGGGGCGTCTTCGGGCGAACAGAAAAGACGAGAAGTCCATCAGATCCGCCAATAGTAGAAAAAAAAGTCCAGCGTGCGACAAGGATCGCGCGCAAGGCATAGTGCACGTGTGGGAAGAGGACGGGTAAAGACGGGTGTCAGATTTGCAAGACGCATACCCTCACAATAATTGATAAATGTCGTAAGTAAAAAATATATGAAACCTAACATCCCCCCGGCCTTAAAGTAACCATTCAAAAGAAAGAGAGAGAAAAAAAACTGCCAATAAATAGCAACTATAACGTAGCGAAACACAACTGTGCCGGTAATATAAATAGCGTAAATAAAAAACGTAAAACTACGAATATTAATGTTAATGAGAAAACTAAAAATTAAATATAGACCCTTATTGAGTCGGGAGCGGGCATAGGCGCACCCCTGGACGTTTATACAAGCCAGTGTTCGTCTTTACTTTCGCGACGCGAATAACACCATCCTTACCGGGATATAGGTTGGTAATTATACCTAAAGGCCACTGTAAGGGTGGAGCGTTAGTAATATTTAATAATACAACCGTACCGATAGTTATGGGATTAGACAGAGTGTTCCATTTTTGACGCAATTGCAAATTATGTAAATACTCCGATCTAAATCGTTTCCAATAAGATTGATCGATCGAATCCATCAATGAGAAACGCGACAGTAAATTAATTAAGGCATTCCAACGGCGCGGTGGACAAAAAATGAGAAGGAGTAAGTGCAAGTGGCTCAGAGGGATCTGAGCTTAAAACGTAAAGAGGACGGCTATTTAGCACCGCCTCAATTTGTATGAGGACGGTCGACATCTCCTCAAAAGTAAGAAGTTGATTGCCGATAACCCGAAATAAAAGCGACTTACAACTTTTAATATGTTGCATGCTTTGGGGCAATATGCTACATTTGCTACTCCGGCTAGATGGAGAGCTCGGGGTCCGTTCGGTCTCGGGGTGTTACAAGTTGGTGGAGTTATTGCAGGGGTTGAGTGTACTCCTCGCTTTCTGAAGGGCGCCACCAGTACTAGGGATACTGGAAATTAAACAAGCAAATACGGCAGACTCATATATTGTTCCCCCCCTATCATATTACAATTGTAGTTAAGACCATGCTTATTCTAATATTCTGGAATCATACAAGGTTAATTTCTATATTATATCACGGTTGGTTAAACTAAGTTACAATGACAAAATATTCTTATTGTTTATTATTACATTAACTACGAGAAGGATCCTTTCCCTTACCACTTAACTAACGTTATATTTAAGTTACATGATACCGTATTACAATATTCTAACACAATAATGTTCAAATACACCATTGTCACCAACACTTAGGTCCTCGGTGTCATACAGATGGAATCAACACACCATGGGTCGCTTACCGGAGATCATTGGCACATTACCAAAGTGGTGGTTACGATGACAGGGGCTTTAAGATGGGCATCAGTGTTCACCCAGACACTGGCACATAGGGGGAGGAGAACCCTATATGAGCCTCCCTATACCATGAGATTGGTAGTAAAAATTGGAGTAAGAAGTTGGAGCGGCAATCTGTAACAAATCGTAACAATCCGTCACAGCTTGCCACAATACAAAACAATTCTATTCTGCCTAATATTTATATGGAAAGGAAACTAACCTGCCGCTCCTTCTATTCTAATTGCGCGTTATGGCGCGCGGGCGCATGGCGCCGGCCAGGACACACGTCGCATTTCTGAAGTTGTGAGCTCCGGAGCGGCTGCCTACAAAACACAATCCGCTTAGGAACTAGCCACGAAGACAATCACGGCAAGAAAACACTAAAATCACCGTACTTACAGCGAATTTCCTTTATTAATTCTTTGCAGACCGGCCTCGACGGAGCCACATTGGAAAAGAAAGGATGGGACACAATATCGTACAACAGTGTCAAGTCAATCTAAGTCGATAGACTGATAAAACCGGTTACAGACAAATACGTCTATTTATTATAAAATAATACAACGAAGATACTCTGATGTTCACTGAAACGAAATACCTTATTCTCACTCCTTGAAGTAAATTCTATAAAAAGAGAATGAATTTTGAATATCCGAATATGCGATCAATAAAGCTAATCTATAGACTATCACCTACTTCGCGTACGCGGCGACGTCACTATAGGAACGGCGGCCGCGCCGAATGACTGACGTTAAATGTCAATAAGACAGTTCTTAACGAACAATGAATTTGTTGTTTACGAAAGTGTTTTGATGAAAATCTTACGATAATTTATGTTTTGAGTATGAGAAATTGATGAAATGCAACAAGGAAAACATTACGCAAGTGCCATAATAATGACAAGAGAGATTAAACATCAAATACTATGTAAAATGTGATAAAAACAAACTGTAAGTTAGTCGATATTTGTTTACGAATTTACTGCTTCTACTTTGTTATTCTATTTCCGAAAACGTATTTAAAATACAGAGACACTATTGTTTGACAACATCCCAAACTATCAATCCATTTCTCAACTGATTTGTACAAAAAATCACTAGACGAAAATAACATGCAACAAATATTAGATTCCCAAATTCCTCCAAAATGGCTAGCAGTTGGAGGGTTCATTTTCCATGTAATGCGGTTTTTAGCGAGTTCATTATTGAACTTGTAGCGCGAGGCCACAAAATATTATTTTTGATATTTTAAATAAATATTACGACTTCCACTCAATACGTATATTTTCTATCTGTCGTTACATGTCATTAAAATACTTATCAAAACTGAAATGTCAACTGTTGACAAGGAGGTCTGTTACACCACTCCCCCTCCGGGTGTCTTCTAGAGAAGAAAGGCAGGCTTCAGACGGTCTATTGAGATTTTATCCTCCTTGCCTTTGATCAGCACAGTATAGTATTTCTCATGTTTAGATAACACTTCGTAAGGCCCATCATAACTAGGTTCAAGCGGTTTCCGAACTCTGTCTATTCTGATAAAAACGTGTGTACATGTTCCTAAGTCTTTATGTATGAAAGTAACTTTTCTTCTGTTATTTTTGTTAGGCATTGGTCTTATCTCGCTCATAACAGTCTGCAATTTCTTGAAAAAGTCTTCATTAACTTCAGTCTTTGAACTTTGGAAAAATTCTCCGGGCAGTCGGATAGTTTTTCCATATGCCATTTGCGATATTGTGTATTGTGCATCCTCTCGTAATGCCGTGCGCATGCCTAATAATACTGTTGGTATTGTTTCGCTCCATTTGGTCTGGTTGTGAGCTTTGATTGAGGCTTTCAGTGTTCTGTGCAGACGCTCGACTTTTCCATTACTTTGGGGATGATATGCTGTAGTATGTTTTAAGTTAATGCCACAAATGTTTGAAAGATTTTTGAAAAATGATGACGTGAATTGAGTGCCTCTATCTGTGATGACTGTGCTTGGTACACCAAATCTTGTGATCCAATTGTTGTAAAAAGCTTTAGATACTGTCTCAGCATAAATATATGGTAATGGGATAACTTCCATCCAGTTTGTAAATCTGTCGATGCAAGTTAAACAATATCTGTTACCTTCAGATGGTGGAAATGGTCCAATTAAATCAATATGTATAGTATCAAATCTGTTGTCTGGTTCTGGGAATTCTGAATATTGTAATTTATTATGCTTGTATGTTTTATTTTTCTGACATTGTATACACGATCGTGCCCATATTTTTGTATCTTGCTTTATGTTTTTCCAAATATATCTTGATGTCAACTGTTTTATTGTTGCTCTTATACCGGGATGATTGAGATTATGAATTTGGTCAAAGACTTGTTTTCTAAATTTAAATGGTATATATGGTCTAATTTTGTTTGTTGATATATCACACCAAAGAGTCTCTTTTGTAGGTAAGGTATATTCCTTAAGCTTCAATGAGCTGTGTTCTTTTAAGTGTTGTAATTCTGGATCATTTTCTTGTTCTTTTGCTATTTTATCATATTCTATTGAATCAACTGCTTCTATTCTAGACAATGTGTCTGCAACGATGTTATCTTTTCCACTAATATGCTGAAATTTTGTAGTGAATTCCGAAATAAATTGTAAATGGCGTAACTGACGAGGAGATGCTTTGTCGTTTCTTTGTTTGAATGCAAATATTAATGGTTTATGATCGGTATAAATTGTAAAATCTCTTCCTTCAACGTAATGTTTAAAATGTTTGATTGCTTCATAAATACTTAATAGTTCACGATCATAGGTACTGTACATAGTTTGTGCATTGTTTAATTTTTTGGAAAAGAAAGCTATTGGTTTCCAAGCTTTGTTCTCAAATTGCTGAAGTACTGCGCCAATTGCTGTATTAGAAGCATCTGTAAATAATGCTAATGGAAGATCTGAAATAGGAATGGTTAGTATGGTTGCATTTGCAAGATCTTGTTTACATTTTTCAAATGCTTTTTTAGTGTCTTCATTCCATGGTACTTTTCGTTTGTCATTTTTCGTTGCTCCTTTTAAATAATCATGTAATGAGGCTTGAGACTCAGCAGCATTCTTAATATGTCTCCTATAAAAATTAATGATACCAAGAAATTGCCGAAGATCACGGTAGGTTTCTGGTAGTTTATAGTCTATGATAGCTTGTATTTTTTTTGGAATAGGTTTCAATCCTCCTTTAGTTATAAGGTAGCCCAGAAATTCTACTTGTTTAACTCCAAGTATTGATTTTGATAGGTTCATTCGTAGCCCATATTGATCTAGTCTTTGAAATAATTCTTGTAGGTGCATTTCGTGACATTTCTCGTCACTGGATGCTACCAGAATATCGTCTAAATAGGCAAATACATATCCAAGTCCTCTTGTGACTTCATTTATAAATCTTTGGAATGTAGATGGTGCATTGCGTAAACCAAAACTCATAACGTTAAATTCGTATAATCCAAAGGGTGTTGTGATCGCTGTTTTATGTTTATGTTCTTCTGCCATCGGAATTTGATAATAAGCTTTTAAAAGATCAATTTTTGAATATATTTTTGTGTTTTTTAAAATATGTTGGAAATCATCAACTCGTGGTAAAGGATATCTGTCCGGAATGGTTTGATTATTCAAGCGTCTGTAATCTCCACACGGTCTCCATGAGCCATCTTTCTTTGGGATCATGTGCAATGGACTAGCCCATTGTGATTTTGATGGTTGTATGATTCCATTGTTCATCATGAACTCAAATTCTTCTTTGGCTATCTGTGTCTTTTTCCCATCAAGTTGTCTAGGTCTAGAAAACACAGGATCACCTTCGGTTTCAATATAATGTTTAACGTTATGTTTGAAATTACTTGGTAATAAATTTGGTATAGTTATGTCGGGAAATTGTTGTAAAATATCAAAATATGGCGAAGATTTGTCAGTAGTGCTTAATATTTCATTTTCATCAATAGATGTTAGTTCTGCTTCAATAAATAATTTTGTGATTCCATCAATAATTTTCCGAGAATGTAAATCGATTATCAAATTAAAATGCTTCAAAAAATCAGCACCCAATATTCCTCGTTTGACATCTGCTACTACGAACGGCCATGTAAATTTGCGGCGTAATCCAAATTCAACTGTCATGATTCTGATGCCATAAGTTTTAATTTGGGTGTTATTTGCAGCATACAATTTAAAAGAATTGTCGAGTTTGTCCGTTTTGCATGGTGGTATGATTGAGACATCTGCTCCACTGTCAATTAGAAAAGGTATATCTGATTTGCTGTCATTGATAAATATTCTTGATTTGCGACAGTATATTTTGGCAGCGGAATTCGTCGCTAATTCTGTTGCCTTGAAGCGTTTCCCGAATTGAATGAACACGGTTTCTTGCACTTTTCAGGTATGCATTTGTTTCGAAATCGAAAATGATAGTAACAAAATTTGCCATCTGGATTATATTTTCGATTTCGTGATCGACTTCGACTTGCTGATCTTGCTCCATTTGTACGGTAATTGGGACGAGAACGTCCTTTATAATCCGTTCGTAAAGCTTCAATTTGTTTTTCAAGTGAAGAAATTTTTTGTAACAAGTCTACGTTGTTGACTGTACTTGTTGACGGTTGTATGTCATTTGCAAATATTTCGTCAGAATGGAAGTCTTTCATTTTATCTGCCATTATTGACAATTTATCTAAATTTTCTTCGGATATTATCAATATATTTTTTATAGCATTTGGTAATTTATCAAGCCAAAGGGATCGCAAAATTTTTTCGGAAATATTTTTGTCGGCGAGTTGTCGCATCTGCCTTAATAGTTGGCTAGGCTTGTTGTCTCCTAATTCTAGTCCTGTTAATAGTGTTTGAATTTGTTTTTCTTCGCTTTCGGTATATAAATTTAGTAGTCTTTCTTTTGCCAAACTGTATTTGTTGCTGTCCGTACTTTTGATGATGTCCCAAATGTTTTCGATAATTTTCGGTTCTAATTGTGAGATGAGATAATTGAATTTCGTGTCTTCTGATCTGATATTATTAATAGAAAATTGAGCTTCTACCTGGTAAAACCAAATTTCAGGTTTGTTGGTCCAAAACGTCGGTAATTTTATTGAAATTTTTTCTAGTTGTTCCAGTTCTGTATTCATTTTGTTGTATTTGTTCGAGATCAGGGTCACCAATTTGTAGCGCGAGGCCACAAAATATTATTTTTGATATTTTAAATAAATATTACGACTTCCACTCAATACGTATATTTTCTATCTGTCGTTACATGTCATTAAAATACTTATCAAAACTGAAATGTCAACTGTTGACAAGGAGGTCTGTTACAAACTCCCGATAATAAACATCAGAACGTAAAAACTCATGAAGTTCATTGAAATAAGCTTTAGATGAAACAAAATTCGTCCCGTTATCGCTATACAGAAATGCACAAGGACCTCTTCTCGATATAAATCGTTTGAATGCATCTATAAATGAAACTGAAGATAAACTGGAAACAAGTTCAATATGAACTGCTTTTGTCACAAGACAAACAAAAAGGCACAAGTAGGCTTTGACACTACGAACGCCACGTTTACGATAAGGAGTAATATACAACGGGCCTGCGTAATCAACGCCCGTGTGTAGAAATGGTTTACACTGTTCTAACCTACACTTTGGCAAATCAGCCATTGGCGGAAAAGTACACTTTGGGTTCAAACAAAAACAAAAGTTAAATTTATGTATGCGATGGCGAACTATTCGTCTGGCGGAAATAATCCAATATTTAGATTTTAAAATAGAAATAAGTAATTGGGGTCCAGCGTGACAATTTTCGCGATGGTAAGAATCAATTAAAAGTTCAACTACACGTCCCTGTCCAGGCAACAATATTGGATGTTTAGCCGAATAATTTAATGTCGAATTCAATAGGCGCCCTCCGACACGTAAAAGTCCATTATATAAAAATGGAAATAATTTTAATAATTTGGGTGAACACTGTTGACCCTTTGAAATGTTTTTATATCTGTAGAAAAATGTGCGGTTTGTACAGCACGAATTATTTCTAATTCGGCTGCAGTTAAATCGTCAGCGGTAATAATATTATTTCGAGATAACTTTTTTATAAATCTGAGAACATAAACAGTAGTTCGAAGCAGCTTGTTCCACGTGGAACATCGAGAAGCAAGTATTAAAAGCGGGTTTTCAAATGTGACATTTTTTGTTACATGGGATTTTTTTTTTTTTAAATAAATAAATAAATAAATAATAAATATTTTTTACACTCACACCTATCATCTAGCCCAAAGTAAGTAGCCTAAGCACTTGTGTTATGGATACTAGATGACGGACATATTTTTAATATAATTATGTATATAAATGTTGAAAATATACTACATAAACATATACACAACCATGACTCGGAAACAAACATTTGTGGTCATCACAAAGTTTGCCCCTACCAGGATTCGAACCCGGGACCTCTTGGCCAATACCCAGCAATCTGAGCATTCGACCAAGGCGGCCGTCAAATTGTTTTTTGTTCAGGCAAATTAGATTTATTTGGAATAAATTTTTGAACTGGCCAATTATCAACTGGCAAAGAAAGCCAAGACGGTCCTTTAAACCACAACTCATGCTCAATAAGCTGCGAAGGTGTGAGTCCGCGGGACACACAGTCAGCGGGATTTTGTAAACACCTGGTTTACATGATATAAACTATCAGCGGGAATATTAGCCTGTATTTGTGAAATGCGGTTGGCAACATAAGTGTCAAATCTATGCGGTGAAGCAATTGACCAACATAGGGCGACTTCTGAGTCCGAAAATGAAAAAATGTTATCAATTTTGTGTCTAGATGACAAAGTGTCATAGACAATTTTGAAAAGTCGTGAGAGTAAAAGTATCCCGTTAAGTTCTAAACGAGCGAGAGTGATTTTGGGTTTAGCGGATGCGACACGTGATTTTGAACATAGAAGCGTTACAATCGCCATTTACGACATGTTAATAAATTACACAGCCGTATACGGATTCACTAGCATCCGAAAAACCAATTAAAGAGACTTTCGACTCATTTTCTATGCCTACATGGCGAGAAAAAGTGAGGCGGGAAATGTGCGGTAATTCTGACAAATATTGTTGCCATAAATTAATAATGCGAAAGGGGGGCTGCTCTTCCCAATCTAGATTGAGAAGCCAGAGTTCCTTGATTTTTAATTTAGCATATAAAATAATAGGTCCGACTAGTTCTAGAACATCGTACAGACGTGCGGTGGCGGATAAAATGGCGCGTTTCGTACAAACAAGTGGTGGACTCGAAATTTTGAACACAAAATGATCTTGAGCGGGTAGCCAGCGCAAACCTAAAATCTTAAATGTATTTCCATCGTCAAAAGAAATAAATTCAGAACGGTGCGAGTGTGGAATGTGTTCGAGAAGCTCGGGCGAGTTAGACGTCCATTTGACTAAGTCAAATCCACCAGCTTTGAAAAGATTGATGAGTTCGAGAGCTGTCTTTGCAGCTTCCTCGAGTGAGGAAGAAGAAGAAGCCAAATCATCAATATACATGTCCCTTTCAAGAACGGCGGCCGCATTTGGCCATCAGTGCCGCTCATCATTAGCGAGTTGACGAAGGGTGCGGAGCGCCAAAAAAGGTGACGGTTTAAGTCCAAAACAAACGCGATTAAAATTTAAAATCATAAGCGGGTCATCAATAGAGAAGCGGTATAAAATACGTTGATATTTGCGGTGCGGAGCATTAGTATAAATGCATAAATACATTTGATTTACATCTGCAAAAAAGGCAATGCGAAAAATGCGAACATTCAAAAGAATGTGAAAAATATCAGATTGCAAATTGCAACCAGTGTGTAAGATATCATTAAGTGACAATCCTGTGTCCGTCTTAGCACTACCATCAAGAACGGGGCGAACCTTGGTTGTTACTTTATCATCCCGAATAACCGGATGATGCGGTAAATAAAACCCTGGGGAGGTACATTCCTCAGGTGCGGTGCGGGAAAGAATACCTTGTTCTAGGTAATCTATAATAATTTTATCATACTGGATTTTAAGATCGGGATTCTTGGCAAACCTCTTTTCAAGAAGGAAAAAACGTTTCTTAGCGGTAATATAAGAATTGCCTAATTTATTTGGGTCATCCTTAAATTACGTCGACGTGTAATGATCCTCACATAACTGATCATCAGGACTTAAAAATGAACGTGAGGGTAATTCCTCAACTGCCCAAAACTTTTCGACAATCTGATGTAGCGGGTCGGAAGTAAAAGCACAAAGTGTGCGAGATGCGGATTGCGAAGATATAATGGGGGCATCACCCATAATTAAGTAACCCAAGGTCGTTTCAAAGGCGGAAGGCATATGATCAATTGAGCTTTTAATTTTATCATAAAGTAAAATTTCACAATACATTTTCACACCCAAAAGAATATCTATCGGTCCCGGTTGCGAAAAATCATCATCAGCGAGAGGTAAATTCCGAATAACGTTCAAAGCCGAAACATCGACGCACGACTCGGGCAGCTGTGACGTAATCTGATCTACTATCATAGGCCGTATAGAATATTCGCATTGATTGTCAAAACGTGAGGAAAAGTTAAGTTGAGTAATGCCTAAAATCTTTTGCGAAGCTCCTCCTATACCTTGCACTTCCGAATAACGGGTTTGTTTACATATAGGAACTAAAAGTCGTTCACAACAACTAGCGGAGATATAATCACTCTGAGATCCTGGGTCCACCAAACATCTCAAGTAGTGAGTTTGGTTAAAACGATCTAAAACTTGAACCTTAGCGGTGCCTAATAAAGTAGTTGTATTGAAACTATTTCCTCGATCATAAGAAACTGTACAAACAGATGTATTATTTAAATTATTTTGAAATGGTTGCGGTAAATTAAATTGGACCTTACGCGTAAACTGCGCAGGGTCTAATACAGCGGTAGAATGAGTCATGCGAGACTCGACACGGTGACCTGACATATTGGAGGACACGCCATGAGCGGTAGCGGGTGAAATAGCGGGGTCAGATGACACCACTGCACTAACATTACAATTTGACTTAAATTGTGTATTAAAATGCAACAACGAGTGGTGCCTCATAGAACAATGAGAACAAACATTTTTAGAAGTGCATGAAAAAGTTTTGTGCTTTACGCTTAAGCAGTCGTTACAAAAATAATTATTTTTAATATAATTAAATCTTTCATGCGGATTCAATTTCATAAAGGAAGGACACAAATATAAATGTTCGTGCTGTTTATTGTTACACAGCGCGCACTTATCGCTAACGCTCGTGTTAGTGTCTGACCCGGAGTCAGTGTTTACAAAAGATTTTGTTAACGGCTTAGGGCTGTACTTCGCGCGGTCAGTATTATGCTTATATGAATTATCAGCCGGGCTATTTTTGTTAACCGAACGAAACAAAACTTTACGCTGTTCCTTAACAAATTCAATTAAATTGTGATAAGTAGGTATAATTTCTTTACGATAAGTAAGCTCAAATAATTTAATTGTTTCTGGGTCCAATTTCTGGAGTGCCAAATGCAAAAAAATGAAATCTGTTAAGTCATTAAGCTTCAATTGCTTAAGGGCTTCTACAGACGAATTGAAATTATCTATAAAATAATCTAACCCTGGTGAACTAGTGTTTGAAAGCGATTTAAAATGTAACAACTGATTAAGGTAGGAACAAGCGAGCGAGCGGGGATCGTCATATTTTTGTACGAGGGCGTTCCAAATAATATTATAATTTTCTGCGGTGGGAGCCAGCCCTGCACAGACGGACGCCGCCTGGCCTTTTAATTTGCCAACTAAATAATAAACCTTTTCACTATCACTCAGTGATGCGTTATCATGAATCATGCATTTAAATTGCTGATAAAATAATGGCCAAAGTTTGACATCTTGTCCATTAAATGACATTAAATCAATGGGTGGAAGAGATGGAAGCCTCGGTGTCGATTTTGGAGCAGTTTGTGGTAGCGAAAAAGAAACAGATTTATCGTTAATTTCGTTATCTAATAAAATCTGTTTAATAAAACAATACATTTCTTCGAAAGAATTCCAAGAATCGTAATCTACATCTGTATCGGGATATAATTGTAAATTTAATAAATTATAGGAATCTAAAACATCCTGATAATCGTTTTCTTATATTTGCACGAGCACTACACATTTGAAATAAAACAACTTTCACGGATAAGACTCGCGTATATATATTGGCATATTAATTATTTAACGTCGGGTTAAATAATTAATATGCCAAACACCAAATTATACGCGAGTCTTAACCGTAAAAGTTGTTTTATTTCAAATCCTGATAATCGTTACGTAATTTATCTATGTTAGCAGCATTAGCAGAAAATGTCCTATAATATTGATGATCTTTTTCACATTGTTGTACTAACTCATAAATATTTTCAACGCGTTTAAAAATTATATCTCTTTTGACAATATAAATTGTTAATTGACTTTTATTTGTGTCAAAACTCTCCTCACCGTAAGGCTCACTTCCTCTCCTTTTGGTTTTATTACCCATTGTAAAAGATTAAACAAAGTTAGCGGGAAATATAAATAATTATTAAACACTTATTTTATAGAAATTAAATAGTGTGTGGCGACCCTAATACACGATTGTAAGTGTAGTGGGAAAATAATAGTGGGTAATAAAACAACTTTTACGGATAAGACTCGCGTATAATTTGGTGTTTGGCATATTAATTATTTAACCCGACGTTTCGATCACTTTACAGTGGCCGTGGTCACGGGGGGACTAAAGATGACAGGTGTCCTCACAATAAAGTAATAATTAACCAAATTATACGCGAGTCTTATCCGTATAATTTGGTTAATTATTACTCCAAACACCAAATTATACGCGAGTCTTATCCGTAAAAGTTGTTTTATTTCAAATGTGTAGTGCTCGTGCAAATATAAGAAAACATTAATAGTGGGTAACTTAATACCGATATACGGATAAGTAGCAATAATTGGCGGTTGTATAAAATATGAAAAATTGTGCGGGTATAAAAATAAAAATGTGCTGTATTCGCAGAGACGAAAGCGGGTAGTAGAATGCGAGCACGGTCGATAACAGTTAGGTGCGAAATTCAACCTAATGATTCAACTGACTCGTAGCGAAATTAACAGTTGCTATACGAACAACGATAGAACAATTTTAATTATGAACACCAAAAATGGAACACTTTGTAACCACGTTCTAGATAGAAATAACTTCGATATGATGATACTACGTAAATGCGGGGGCGGAAATAAAAAGAAAATAGGAAGTCGGCTGTGTGAAATATAAAAATATCGACAATCTATTTATTTTACGTAGCACAATTGTGATCGCAAATGTTATAACTACCGAGCGGGTATATATAAATAATCTATTGGGACTAATTAAATGCAAAAATTTGGCTCGAAATGACCAAACAATGTGGTGGCGCTAAACCATATTGGAGCGGAAAGAACATAATAAATATGTATAAATAAGTTTTAAGTGGACTGTATTTTTTGTTGTTGTTATATTGCGACTGTACCTATGTATAACAAATGCTATGCGCTTGCAAATCTGACATATGTAGGACGAAGAATAACTAGGTCAAAGAAAGGACACATGGATAGGACACATGCACTTACCTTCTGCTCCTCGTCACCACGGCTCATCCAGCTGGATATACGGCAGTTCAACACGCACAGCACGTAGATATAGTCTATATATTTTCACAAATTAATTGTCCAATAAATAAATGCGAACGGGCACTAATTCTCACTTTCGGTGTGTATGGCGGGGCGTCTTCGGGCGAACAGAAAAGACGAGAAGTCCATCAGATCCGCCAATAGTAGAAAAAAAAGTCCAGCGTGCGACAAGGATCGCGCGCAAGGCATAGTGCACGTGTGGGAAAAGGACGGGTGTCAGATTTGCAAGACGCATACCCTCACAATAATTGATAAATGTCGTAAGTAAAAAATATATGAAACCTAACACAATATATCAACCGCTCTTAATAATTCTTCGTCTTCTTGTTCTTCATCGTTTTCTCGGCACAACTGCCTACAAATTTCTAAAGTTTTCTCTATGTCCAAATTTGTTTCAAATTCTTTCCTACGTTCTAATATCGTATCTTTGTTGTCCTCGTATATTTGAATAAACTTATTTTCAGCAATAATATCATTTTCTTCACTTTGAAAAGGAACATGCAACAGAACCATCTCACGCCTATAATCGTTGTAATTGTCAGCCATATCGTAGTTCCTGTATCTTATTATTCTTGCAGTATCTCTTAGGGATGGCGATTCTTTCCTAAAAACATCGATTTTTAAATCGATTCGAATCGTGACCTTAATGAATCGATCCACAAAAAAATCGAGGCCAATAAGATCGATTTCTGAAAAATCGATCTTTTTCTCAAGTTTTTGTTTATAATGTAATATAAATCTATTTTATTAAAAACAAGATACGTATTATAATTTAACGATCTCTTATCAGTAAAATCAGGTAATTAGATGATAAAAAATATTTTTATTACCATATCAAAACATCAGATCAGGTATAAAACAAGACATTTATTTTTTAAATGTATTGATTAACAAAGTTAAGAAAATAGATAATGTAGCTTATAGTTCCCAATGCTTAATATCTAAACTTTTTAAAAACAACAGTCTGTCAAGTCTACCGGGATCCAAGCGGTTTCGCTCATCGCTTGCGATGTTTCCGGCAATTGAGAAAAGGCGCTCACAAGGAACAGATGATCCCACGATACTCATATACATCATGGCTATTGAGTGAACGTGGTGATAAATAGAGTTTTTTTGTTCTTGCCAGTAAAGTATAGGATCATACTTTAGGTGCACAACTGCCTGCGATAAATAGTGTTTAAATTCTTCGTTTAAGCCTTGACTTTCTTGTGCATGTGCATTACATATAGAGAGTTGCTTTTTCACAAGCAACTTATGAAAATCCCAAATTCCTTTTTTCATATCATTATCAGTCCCTTCTATTGCGTCGACTTCTTCATTGTTATTTTGTGGAAGTTGTTGCTGTGTAATATCTAAAATTGAAGTGTTTATTCTATTTATTGCTCGAGAACAGACGAGATGGTCAGTGAAATGAATTTTTTTAAATCTTGGATCTAAAATGGTCGAAGCAGCCAACAAATGAACTTGTTCGACACTTCCAAATCTTTTCTTTAGGCCGTCCACTATTAAAGTTCTTGTTTTAGCACCAATATCAGATAAAGTTTTCATTTTATTATATGTTTCAGTCAGACAAGATACGATTGGTATAATTTTACTGGCTGTAACATAGGCTTCTCCCGATATTTCTTTAGTTATTACTTCTAATGGTCTCAATATATTTATAAGATCTTTTATGAATTCTAACTGCTGTGCAGTTAGCATTGCTGGCGCTTTAGGATACTTGAGTAATATTGGCGCAATTATTTCGGATAGTTCAACAAATCGTTCTAATTGATAAAAAACAGAATTCCATCCGGTGCACACAGACTGAATAAGCCCCAAAGGCTTTCTTTGGTGATCCTGAGCTTTCTTTAAGGAGTCAGCAGCATTTGTATTTTGCTTAAAATATGTAGTAATATCTTTAACAGCTGTTAGTAAATTCTTGGCTTCTTCTAGTCCATCCTTATTGTTAAATGGTTTTGATGCTACTAGGTTTAATGTGTGAGCAAAGCATGGCATGTGTTTATTTTTGCCATAAACATTTGTGACAGCTTTAACAATATTTGCGCCATTGTCCGTGATAAACGCTGTCACTTTGTCACTTGTGATGCCCCATTTTTCTGTCATATTAATAATTACTTCTGCTAAGTAGTCAGCATCGTGTGGTTTTGATAGAGCAGTTACACCAAAAATTATGCTCATCAATTTAGTTTCATATATACAATGACCAGTTAAGCCTAAGTAGCTTTGACTATTATGCGAGTCGGTCCAAACATCTGAAGTTAAAGATAGTGCTTCTACTTGTTGTATTTTTAATTTCAACTGTGCCGAAAGAATGTTATACTTATCATCAATCATGTGGGTAATTGTTTGTCTGGCTGGAACTTTATATAGCGGTGCCACTACTTTCATCAAATATTGAAATCCTGTTTTTTCCACAGTATTTAGAGGCAAGCCATCCTTTGCTATCATGAAGACTATTGCATTGGTTATTTGACCACACTTAACACCATTATCTGAAAATTAATATAAAAAAGTTATTATTAACGATCCTGTATAAATCTCACTTTCATGAAAATTAATTAAGACATGATTTCAGTTTCATGTCTTACCTCGAAATGATTTTATATTTGTTAAGCAAGATGTCAATGTTGGCTGTTTTAAGACTGATACAGAGGCAGAAGAAGAAGAAGCCACGCTTTCAGTATCCGAATTATCCACATTTTGCAAATCTGGAACTGTCACGATGTCTAAAGTCATGTCATCAACAAGCTAAAATAAAAAACATATTACTTTAATTTATTGAACATTAACTCATATTTTGTTCAAACTCAGTAAATTGGAAAACAAAGAATGTGATATAAGAAATACAGGTACAGGTTCCACTAACTTTTTCATTTCCATCACCATTTCGTGCATTACCACATTTACCACCACCAGTTTCACTCTTTTTTTTGAGACTTACGGTCTGAATTGTTGGATGACGTCTTAATAAATGATTACGCAAGTTTGTTGTGTTCCCCTTAGTTTTTACTTCCTGGTGACAATATTTGCATTTGCCTCCTAAGTCTATTTTTATGAAATGATTCCATAAATCACTTTTACCCGACATGCTGAAAAAATACATTTTTTCCTCATTAAACTTGATAAAAAATGAAATTTTTAGTAATTAGTGACTAGTTTTAAGTAATATTCAAAATCCTATTAGTATTAATTAGCATCAATTCTTAAACAATTTAAAAGAATAGTCTATATGAAAGATGAGTAAAACATTTAAATAGTAAAACAATTAAATAGAAATAATAGCTTAACATTTTGTAAAAAAAAAAATAACCTTTATAGCGAGTAAATTAAACAAGATAGCATTAAAAGAGATTCATCAGGTTAACATTCGAAATGATTTCAAAATCGACTTTTTTCGGAAAGAATCACCCGTCCATTCATCTATATAACCTCAAATTGTTTATTTTCTATGTAAACAAAAAAAAACAATTTGAGGTTATATAGATGAGTGGACATAAATTAATAGCAAGTAAAGTATGAACTCTTCCATAAAGAATTCCACGTATTACTTATTAGTTATTTCGATGCCCATTAGTAATTATTCGTATCTAAACGTACATTTAAATGACTTACATACATGGTTAGATTTAATGATCACAACTAACAGAATAAACTGAAAATAATAGCATCAAAGTGAAAAATAAGAAACGCTTTACTTACCTAGTCCTAATTAGTTATTATTCTGCGACAAACACTACATAAAAATCAGTATTTATTTCGCTTTACGACAGACAGGTTCTACAACAACAAACAAATAAATTTTCATGAATGATGACGCAACAAGAAATGTCAATCACAGATACAAAAAGTCAAAGATTACAAACAAACGTAACGTTTTTTTTATTAAAGAGAAACGAAGGAATCCAAACACACAGCCATCTCGCGAGTTTTTGAATAATTAACCCTTTAACCGGCAGCGGGCAGCACTCTTATAATACGGGTACATTCAATTAATTGTAAATACTTTTTTGGTTTATACCGTTTATACCAAAAAATAAAATAAAATCGAATGTCGATTTTCAAGGGTGAAATATCGATTCACTGAATCGATACAGTACCACATATCGATTTAAAAAATCGATCTTTTTGGCTCGAAAAATCGATTCTTCGATTAATCGATCTCAGATCGCCATCCCTAGTATCTCTTTTAGTGTAAGTCCCCTTTGTATTTAGGTAATATTTTGCAACAAATTGTGCTAACGTAACATCGCGGAGTTCTTCAGGACTTTTCTCATATTTATCAAGCCAATTCTCTTTTCAAATGTTCGTACAATCATCATCTAAAGCTTCAAGCTCCTTCATAGATTTTCTAATTCTTGCGCGTTCAGTAGGAAATACCGTTGGAATGTAGACTGTCACCACCGATGACTTAGCCATAGGTTCTCTTAATAAATACCAAGCAGCTTCTTGTGCCGGCATTTCAACAGACTGAAGTATGTCAATACTCATTTTTTTCGTGATATCGACAATGTCGAATTCTGGATGCTCGTCCATTATGTCAATTATTTGTCTTTGCAAATTACTAATCCCTCTATTATGCTTATAGACATATTCAACGACATATGTTGCACAAGCATATTCATCTAGTATAATCTGAAAATCCATGTTGGATTTCAAATGATGTAATACGAATGGATTGAAAGTATTGTGCCATTTTTCTGCTGGTGTCCTTTTATAGAATAATTTTGGTCTACTGATACCAGCACGAATAATATTGTAGTAATGATCATCAGAAATAATACCATTATGCGAGTAAAATTCATCAAAATCCGTGTAGTCAATATTTTCGAGATTATTTTTAATAAATTAAAATCGTTCCTTATATTCTTTGAAAAGTGCTTCTGAGTAATCGGGATCAGTGTTTTTCATAGGTATCAAATTATTAGTTTTTTTTGTTGGCATAAATGGTGCACCAAATCGACATTCTTGTTTTATGTTATTTATGTTATTAGGATCCATTTTTTTATAACACGTGAATGTGTGTTTGTGAGTTTTATATTTCCAGATGCCTCTGACGCTGACACAGAAACTAATTCGTCGATTAATTTAATTACTTCGGGATCATTACTTAATAAATCTTCAGGAACATTGTCCAACCAAAGAAGAATATGAGCATGTGGGCTACCACGATGTTGAAATTCTATTCTTTTGAAATAATGTATTACTCTATATTTTCCGAATGGACTTCTTTTCTTTGATTGCAAAATTTTTAACAGACAATTTACCATTTTATTAAAATAGATAGCACAAGTTACATATCTTCATTCACAAGTTGAGCTTTATTCACATAACTCATTTCTGCTAAAAACTCACCTGAAATTTCCGTTCCCTCGTTTTTCAATTTGTACAATAATTTCAATAAATTTTCCCAGCCAGTTTCATTGGCGCTGAAAGTCATAAAAGCAGTTGGTGGACCTAATTGCCTGATCATTGCAAAAACATCTTTTTTGCGATCTGACCAAAACCAAGCAGAATTTGGTATGCAGCGAAGAAATGCGAGATTTGTTTCTAAACAATTTATGTATTCTTCAGATTGAATGGTCTCTTTCGTAATTGAAGTACCTTGTCCAACATGCTTAAACGCAACGTTGACACATTTCCCAACTCTCAACCTCATGATTTTAGCAGCGATGTATAAAAGGTGTTGTGGGTCAGTAGCACGCCTATTAGTACGCCGAAGTTCGCTGGTAGCTTGCATGAATGGAGTAACAATAACACCATGTCTGTATGTTCGAAACTGACCACCGTAGATTGTCGGAAAAGATATTTCTTCCGCATGTTCATCCATTGAAATACTGGCCTGTTATATTCACCGGGTGCTATACTCAAAAAATAATCATAATCATAATCTTTATTGCAAGTCACATTATCACAGTACAGAGTACATAGGTCTTAAAATTATGGTAAGGTATACATGTAACGCCCTGCAAGAGCACAGCAATTGGAAACAAAATTTTTGGGCCACAGGGGTCCTCATGACATAATAAAATGAATATTTATAATTATAAATAAATTCTAAAATTATTTCAACAATTTACAATACAACAAGTTATTTTACTATATCATACTAACAGTCTATCTTTGAATAGAAATAATATTAATAACAATAAACAACTATTAGATTGGGGAAAAATTCTTTTCGCATTATAGTATGTATAAACTTGTAATAAAATCTCTTTGGCTATACTATTTGTATCTGGCTGGTTTTGGTATCATTGAAAGTTTAAATTTTAAAGAACATAATTCCAAATTCAAATTAGGAAAATGTGTGATTTTCATTTGTTTTTCGTACCGCCAAGATGAGTGAATCGAATGAAGAAATTCGATACATTTTAATATTTTACTACAAAAAAGTAAAAATGCAACGCAAGCCGCGAAAAAAATTTGCGATGTTTATGGATCTAGTGCAGTGTCTGTGAGAGTAGCACAAATTTGGTTTAAGCGTTTTCAATCCGGAAATTTTGATGTCAAAGATGCACGTCGCTCTGGTCGCCCTATTACAGATAAAGTGGATGCCATTTTTGAAAAAGTGGAGCAAGATCGGCATGTCAGTAGTTACGACGTAGCTGAAGAACTGGGAATTGACCACAAAACAGTTTTGGCGCATTTTAAAAAAACTGGGTACACAAAAAAGCTCGACATTTGGGTACCTCACGAGCTCACTGAAAGAAACCTAATGAACCGTGTACTCATTTGTGATTCTTTATTACGACATAATGAAACCGAACCATTTTTGAAGAAGCTGATAACTGGTGATGAAAAGTGGATCACGCACGACAAGAACGTGCGAAAAAGGTCGTGGTCTAAGGCCGGTCAGGCTTCACAGACTGTGGCGAAACCCGGATTAACTCGCAACAAGGTGATGCTGTGTGTGTGGTGGGATTGGAAGGGCATTATTCATTATGAGCTGTTACCACCAGGCAGGACCATCGATTCTGAACTCTACTGCGAACAACTGATGAGATTAAAGCAAGAAGTTGAGAAAAAACGGCCGGAATTAATCAACAGAAGGGGTGTGGTTTTTCATCATGATAACGCTAGACCTCACACATCTTTAGCCACTCAGCAAAAATTAAGAGAGTTTGGCTGGGAGGTGTTAATGCATCCGCCGTATAGTCCTGACCTTGCACCTTCAGATTTACACCTGTTTCGGTCTCTTCAGAATTCTGTAGGCAGTGTCAGGTTAACATCACGAGAGGACTGCCAAAACCACTTGTCGCGGTATTTTGACCAGAAGTCCCAAAATTTCTATAGCAATGGGATCATGTCCCTACCTACAAGATGGCAAAAATTTATCGAACAAAATGGTACCTACATACTTTAGTTAAATGTAAATAAACTATATTAAAAAAATGTTTTGAATTTTCTTAAAAAATGCGAAGAAACTTTTTCCCCAACCTATTATATTAAACAATAGGTAATATGTTTTGTGCCTTATATTGTAACTATTATATTATATTATTTATGTTTTTATATTCTAGAAAATCTTTTAAGTTGTAGAAACATTTTTCTATTTAGAACTTTTTTAATAGGTCTGTGAATTGTGAGGGTTTCTCCAAGTTTTTGATGTGGTTTGGGATATGGTTGTAGATTTTTATTGACATAAAATAAGGGCTGGATGAGACTAATGTCAATTTAGTGAAGGGTATTTTAAGTTTATTTAAATATCTATCATTTCTTTTTGTTTTATTTATTTGAGAAAAAAAGTTCTTCGTGCTTTTTTATAAATTTACATGACTCTAATATATAGATAGATACAAGTGTTAATATTTTGTGTTTGATAAAGTGGGGCTTACGTGTTTCTATTTGTTCTATATCTGTTAATATTCTCAAGCATTTTTTTTGTAATATGAACAATCTATCAATTCCCGAGGAGTTTCCCCATAATATAATTCCATAGGAAAGGATTGAGTATGCGTAAGCATAGTATGCTGAGAGAGCCGTCTCAAAGTTTGTCACACTTTTTAGGTGGTGTAGTGCGTAAATAAAAGATGACATTCTACTTTCTACTTTTTTTAGGTGTTTTATCTCCTGCTCTCTGAGTTTAGGAATGGGAGGTCCGGTTGTCATCAACCTAGCAAGCTCCATTGCTTCTTGGGTGCCTGCAGTGACAGTGACTGCTGTTCCGATGAGTTTCCTGGTTAAGTATTGGGCACTAGATCTATAATAGTTTATTTGATCTCTGTGTTGCAATGCCCAGTTGGAATTTAGTATCCCGGTCATCTCCTTGAGCCTGGATTATGGATTCGATCAATAGGGATGCCAGCAATGTTTGATTGGTGATGCTGAGTCTCATGAAGTATGAGTCGTCTATCACTCTGACCCATCTGGCCCATGCAACCGTTTTGTCTTCTTTCTCTCGATTCATGTACCGTATAAAAAACTGAGCGAGCTCTCTCCATGAGAGTTTTGTAAGAGAAGTTAAAGATTCCTGCAACAGCTGTTTCCAGCTAGTCTGATGATGAGAACAGACTTCGAAAATCATGTGGAGAATGCCCATTCGTTCCATGCTATATGAGTCAAGAGTGATGCACCTAGACAAGAGGTAGCAATGGGATTTTTGGACTCTTCTTCAATTGTCAACATGATGACTTTGGCAATAAATGAACCTACTGATGGATCATTTTTTGATATTGCCGCCAGCTGATCAATGCATTTCTTGCTAGGGGGTGCAAACTTGGTGGATAACCCCCCTGGAACCAAAGAAGGTATGTTTCTCTTGTACTGATCTTTCAAGAATGCATTGATCATCTGGGCATCAGTTTTTTGTCACCTTTCTTAGCATAGTGAGAGCTATGAAGTTCATAACTTTGAAAGCGTGTAGATGAATCCGTGTGAAGCCCCTGGTAGTAGGATTCTGAGAAAAGATTGATACGGCAGCAGCGACGAATGACTTGAGAGATCCTTCTTCATAGTTTACCAGAAACTGTTTTGTTAGTTTTGATAATGCTCCTATATCTTCCTCAATTTTTATGGCGCCTTCTTTGGCTAGTCTTGCCTTTCTCTCCTCTGATGTCTCAAACACGATTCCTTCTACTCTGCCTAAATCTTCAAGTTCCTCTTGTATCCCTAGAGATTTGAGTGCGTCACTGTTTTGTCTCTCTTGATCTGCACCAGACAGTGGTGTCTGATCTTGTTGCTGGGTTTGATCTGAGTCTTGATTCTCCCCTGATATGGGGGATCAAATAAGGGGAAATAAGGGGATCTCGCCTACAGTTGTAAACCCACACTCGTCATCATTGGGAGATTTTATGTTAGGATCCCAGATTAAGTCTTTGGGAGCTTAAGCCTTATCCTTGAAGATTAGAGCCGCCATGGATAGAACAATGTCCGCTGTGGTGTGAGTGTTCGGTATATAGCCAGTCGCATAAAATATTTAAAAATCTTCGGAACGTATCCTCCTGATGATTCAGTTCCCAAAGTTGTGAAGGTAATTTTAAGACATTGCTTATTCGTTTACATTCCTTATGGGTCCAGTTGAATTTTTCAACTCTGGTAGATCTTCCTGGGATGTCAATGGTCTGACTCAGCTCCTCCGTGGTTATCCCCAGTCCCTTCCATACATTGGAGTCAACCATAGTGAGATTCAAATAAGTGTAATCCAATGAATATCCTAAACTAAAGACAGAACTCATAAGAGCTGTTAGTATTTTTTTTTTTCATCATTCCACAAAAGAGTTTGTTGCTGCGCAACTAAATTGTCTTCAATTGGCACATGTTCACTTATTTCATTCATATTCCATTGCGAAGTACGTTCATTGCCAGTAAAAAAAGATTCATCGATTTTAATGTCATGATAAATATAAAGAGGCGTAGATACTAAATACGACAACCATCCTTTAATATGGCTCTTATTTATAAGCCCGTGGACATAACTAGTTTTGTGAATCAACTTCTTTTTCAAATGCAAATAAAAGCAATGGTCATCTTCAATGTTTCTTGGCAATTTTTTCACCATTGTATTAACTTCAACAGGTACATTAATTATCTGGCCATAAATACCGTACTGGCCATTAACGTGTCTCAGTCTACGAATCTGCATGAACGGTATTCTTGGGGAAATCAACCGTTGCTCGATAAGGTTTAACGTTGATAAATGTGATGGAATTTTCGGATATGCAAAACCATTGTAGGTTGACATGAGAGAATTTTTTTCTTTTTGCAAAGATACACGTAGAGCAGACTTGAACAATTTCACCAGGTATGTAATTCTAAAAAAATCAAATTCGTATTATCAAGTTATAGAAAGAAAAATATAAAGTGAATGAATAATTAAATAAATAAAATTACCTGCAGTATTGTTTTCAAAATACTTTCATGTTTACTGGTCGACTTTTTCAAGTCTCCTTTCCACCACAGTCTGTCGCAAATAATACAAGAATTACTCGTAAATTCGTTATAAAAATCAATATGACTTGTACTGTGTGTACGATAATTTGTATAAACTGGAATAGTACCATCATCAATAAAATCCATATTATTTTGACTATTTCGATCTTCTCTATCAATCTCAATTTCATTTTCATGATTGTTATGGTTATCTTCTGTAGGATCTTCATCATAATTATCACGCAATAGTTCAATATTGGCATCAACATGGGCTTCATTTTGGGTAGCGTCTTGTACTGTCTCCAATAAATCTGATACTTCATAAAAAGGTGTGAAATGTTGTTCACGAAGATGAAGATGAATCCAGTTTTGTGTATCATTCGCTTTAAAATCACAAAAGATAGTGTCTTCATTCGTTGTAGTTAAGTTGTAAAAACAATAATGTACACAAATATTTTGATTGTACATTTTACAGAATAAGTACAAACAATTCAAATCTCCGTAATCATTACTGCTTGATAGAATGTTATATGCTTCTTGCGGATTGTGGCAGGAGTTTAAATAGGGTGAATCGCGTAACTGATTTCTCAAGTCACAACTCTCAATTTGAAGTTGCAAAACACTTATCAGCGAGTGGAATAGACAATTACCATCGCCAGGAATTCCTGTGTTTCTGTGTAGAATAACTTCGGGAGTAATGCATTCATTACGCTGTTCATAAATATGAAGTTGTTGGCTGTGAAATTGATTTTCTTGTAGCGTTACATTTTCTATATTTTCAACAGCGCTACATCGCACGATATTCTCTTCATTACTGCACAATTTTCGTCTTTTTCTGTAAAAAAAATGATGAAATCGTTATATTAAATAATATTGAAGCATATATTACAATTTGTATTTAAATAAATAAATTAAAAATATTATTATTAAATCAACTTACATTACATTCATTTAAGATTTTTCTGCATTATGTTGACGAAATTTCCTTTGACGTTCAGCACTTGATTTTGGTACTGTTTTTATTATTTCTTCATTTTTCTTCAAATCTTTCTGACGCTGATAATATGCCCTTTGACGTGCATTAGTTTTTTTCTTCTTAGCTCTTTACGCTTTTCTTCTCTATAAAACGAAAATATCTAGGTATAAATAGTGTAATGACACACCAAAACAATATTCATTTATAAAAAAATAACGATATTAAGAAGTGATTATCGAATTTCGCGCGATGTACATTTATATAGATATAATATCATATATACTTTCTCTGCGCGGCATTCATGTGCATTATCTATACACCAAAAACAAAGGTACTGAACTGTACACGTGCTTGGTTTGATGGTTTCTGTTATATACATAATGAAGAATGAATTTATTTATAAAATATGTATAAATATGTATAAATATATATATATATATATATATATATATATACATATTGAGAATCTAAATTTAGAATTTAAACTATACGCGTGTGTATGTTTGTGTGTATAAAAGAGGGCTACTTTTAATATCGCTCATTTTAATATCAAAAGTTTAGGTTATCTTTATAGCAGTATAATATTTTCAATTCAAAATTAATACTGCATTTGTGATAATAATAAAATGTATGTATATAGAGTACTCACTCATTTTCTTTCACTATTTTTTTTGGTGACTTTCTTCATTAATAATAAATGCACTTTGTTCATTCATATTCAAAACACTTTATACACAAATTTTACAAGTACAGCTATTCACTGTTGTACATAAATACCTATACACTAGGGTGGTCCAAACCCATAAAGCGATTTTTTTTTTTTAAATTTAGATTTCGCCACCTCCTTGATTTGTTATACCGACTATTTGTATTATGTGTGAAAAATTTCAGCCTCCTATCTTATATACAAGGGGGTGCTCATCGAATCAAAAGTTTCTTCAAAAGTTGAGGATTGTGAGTAAAACACGTAATTTAGGGTTTATAAGTATTTTAATAAAATAAGTATACTAAGTATTTAAATGTGATCAAAATTAAGTAACAAAGCAATATTGAACATAATAGCAGTCGCAGTCTTTTAAAACGATGTTTGTTAGCTCCTTTTTGGATGTTGAAGTAGAAACAATTTTTCTGTTTTGTTCAACGACGTGAAGTAAAAATTGCTTTTCTTCCACATTCTTGGTGAGTATCGTATTGTAATCTTCAAATAGTTTAACACCTCTCTCTGCTGTATCATTGACAACACGTAATTTTTTGAGGCAGTTTTTGCCTTGTAGGTAATCATCATTGTCATTCCAAGTGTCAGGAGGTAATTGCAAGAAAGAGTCCTTGATATCAAGAACTGAGAGCGTTTTCAACGTTCTTTGTGTTACAAAAGCTTCTAATGTAACCTCTGACGTAAGCTTAGCAGAATCACCTCGTACTGAACGATTACCGCCATCAGAATTAATCTTTTGAACAATGGCCTGTTTGTCACTATCAGACAGCTTGTCAGAGAACAAGGAAAGTGCCACTAATTCATCAGACAAATACCATAAATGACGCTCTAAGACACACCTGGCTGCTTTACCGATTTCGGAATCAATAGCTTCGTACAATCGTAAGTTCTTCCAAAGTAGTAAGTCATTTACTGGTGCATCTGCTGCCAAAGGCGCTTCGATCCATATTTTGGTGTAGATGAGCACACCAAAGCTAACAAACCGAACAATTTGTTTTTCTTCTCTCTTGGTTAGTTTAAATGCTTGTAAGTTATTTCGAAAAAGAAAAATCTTCAAGGCATATAGTAATTTTGCCATCCAACGGGCATGATGAATAGGACCTGGAGCGCGCCAATGTATCTTCGCAGGTGGTTTGTTCAAAACAATCATTGTGAGATTTATTAGTTCTTGGTAATCATCACGAACTTGATTCTCTCCAGATAGAGCTGTAGTAAGACTCTCAAGAGTATTTTCAGCGAACTGTTTTGCGTTGTTATCCAGGTTAAGACAATCATAGTGCTCCTTTGGTAATGTTTCCCAAATATCGCAAAATCTTTTAAAAAGTGGAATTTGAGGAAAGCTTGATGGCCCAAAACACAGTGTAAATATTTTCGAAAGCATTATTTCAAATACGTGATGACGACAAGCAAGCCACAAAAGATCACGTCCCATTTTTTCTTCTAAAAGAACGCAAGCACCGGTATTAGAAGCTGTAGTGTCAAAACTCATAGCCCGGATTTTATTTGTGACATTCCACTGCTGCACTGTGTCAAAAACGGCATCAGATATTTGTTCTCCCGTTCCTGCAACAAGTTTAGGTACTCCTAATAATTTTTCACAACCGTTACCAGAGACAAGAATCGGAAGGCGTTCTACTTTCTTTTTTCCAGTTATATCGGGCATTAGTTTGCCATCCCAATGAACTACTAATGGAGAATCAATATCAAATTTTTCTTTTATATTGCAGTTGTATTCGGTTCTCGCTTTATTTCTTGCGCGTCGAATACTACTGCGAGAGATTGGTAGCGAAGCAGAATTGCAACCAAGGGCAGCAGACAATGGAATAATCAGCCGCATTGCTTCTCGATCGGTGATCTTGTTACGATCAAGCGCACTGGTAACGTGTTGTGTAAATATACCACTAGTAGACGGCTCAACGCCACAGGAACTAGAAGCACTCTTGGTCTTTTTTGGTACAGGTACCACAAAGTCGTCTATGGACTTATCCTCTAATATACTAGCATCACTAGAAGTACTACTGAAGCTGCACTCAGGTCCTAATTCTTGACTCGACACCACCGAAGATGAAGCATTACTTTTAGCAGCCATTTCTCTCAATTCTTCAGATCTTTGTTTCCGTTTAAGAGAGCGTTCTTTGACCTTTTCTAGTTTCTTATCGATTGAAGTCATAATCATCTTACGTTCTCCTCTTTGATCGATGAGAAACGCTCTATCTTCCACAATTTTTATCACATTCATAGCGCTTGCATGGGCAATATCAAAAAGTTTGTCTAGATCTTTTGTAAACAAATTCTCTCTATTTCTTTGTGCTTCAGAATTTCTTCCCCTATTTTTCTTCAAAAGCAGCCAATTCTTATGAAACTTAATCAGTTTTTCAATGCAGTGATTTTGTTGTCTGGTCGGAATACTAGATTTGCTCCATACTTCTATAAGTTCTTGAATAAGTGCATGCGCGGAATCTGTCACATTTTTGGATTCATTTAATATGTAGTGATAACGGAGTAAAACTTGTCGAAGAGTGGGGAGTTGGTTAAGCCTCAGCAATGGCTCAACATCTCGAACCCCAAGTAGAAAAACTTCGTCTTTTTTTCGAGTAGATGAACACATTTTATTACACTGATTCACTGCACAGACTACTAAATAATTATCGAAACTGTTTAAATTCGTTAATAAAACGTTAAGAGTTTATTTTAATATATATTTGGTACTTTAACAAGTGATTTTAATACACGAAACTGTCCTGAAACAAAAAGTAAAAATTAAGTATTTTTCACAAAAATTTAAAAACAACACTCGATTGAGCACCCTGTTCTAGTTGAGCTAGCTCGCTGATATTTTACTATGTTATTACTATAAATACATGTAACAAATTTACGGTGTAGCCAAAAGAAAAATAATAAAAAAAAATTTTGGACCACCCTACTATACACCTATATACTTTCTCATAAACAGCTGCTTATGTATTCGTCCGATTTCGGAGCAGCTCGTCTCGATTCGTGCGAGGTTTGTAGAGTCGTACAATACGTCTAATCGCACGCACACAACGCCGTGTCGAAGACTGCCGAACTGAAACGACGTTAGGCGATGCACGGCCTTCAAGCCACACCTCCTTGCGCATCGGAGTGGGGAGCGTGAGGTTTTTTCGTTACAGAATTTCTGGATTCGGTCCCCGCGCTCAAGGCCCGCGATAGAAGCTATGCAATAGCTTAAAAACATACATTAAATACCTTATATTTATAAATTATTTTTCTCATTCCTTATCTCCTAAACCACCACCACCACCACCTAGGTTTGCGGTTACAAATACATATAAAACATGCCTTTGTTATAAAGTTTTACCATTCGTATTTATTATTCGTATTCAAGTATAAAATACATAGGTAGTTAACATACACCATGTACAAGTGTCCTTTTTGTAATGTTCTTGTTCATAATAATCAGTTAATTGCTCATTCAAGAACGAAACGGCGTAAGTTGCTTTGCAAACAAGATGGTGGAGACTATTTCACATATGTTATAAACTCAGCATACAAGTGTAGAATAGTTACAGATCGAATCAATGGAACATCAAGTATTTTGGAGCCAAAAATATATCTAAACAAAGTCGCGACTAAGGTACAACGGATACTCAGGCTTGAACTGGAAGCTAACTCAAACATCAAGGTTAACTTAGAACTTTTCTGCACTTATATTATCATACGAGATGAAGAAGTGATTAGAGATCTGAATTTTTTTAATATGAAAAATGTAAGCCTACAGGTGTCATCTGATTTATCTGCTTTTTACGATAATGCATGTTCCATACTATCGCGTAATAGTGAGGAATTTCAAAGAGAGGGACAGCGGGTGGGCTTTGGAAAAAATTTAATTTTTGGAACTTAACATCAACAAGTATGTTCCGATAAGAGGAAGCACTTATTTACCACTTCCACTTTGGATACGCAATAAACATGCCTGTGTCAACGTGAAAAATAATGATGATGCTTGCCTATTTTGGGCAATAACAAGCGCTCTTCATCCAGTCGACGTTCACTCAGATAGAACATCTTCATACCCATCATACAAGGATCTCTTCAAAACTCAAGGTATTGATCTACCAGTCACCATTAAAGGAATAAAACACTTTGAAATGCTCAATCAAATCAATGTGAATGTGTATGGCATTGAAAAGAGAAAAAAAAGCTACCATATTGTTCCTTTGTATATTACATCAAAAACGAATGATCGTACTGTAAACCTCTTGTACTTTGAAGGTGTTCAAAACAAGATCATCAAAGGACACTATTGTTGGATTAAAAACTTATCACGCTTGATTTGCTCCCAAATTACACGAAACGAACATCAAATTCATTTCTGTGATGGATGCCTACAATATTTCAACAGCGAGAGTAAACTTCAACTTCACCGGAGATTGGGGTGTCAAAAAACGTTTATTGCCCTACCCACCAATCAGGATAAAACATTATATTTTAAGAACATCAGCCACCAATTACATGTCCCTTTCGTTATATATGCAGATTTTGAATCAATTTTGGAGCTTGTTACAAGTGCAAGTGAAATTAAAAGTACATATTACACCCATAAACACGTTCCTTGCAGTTTTGGATACTACGTACATTGCAATTATGACACTTCGTTATCAAAATTTGTCACATATCGAGGCAAGGATTGCGTACAAAAGTTTGTAGATAATATTTACTCGGACGTTAGTGATATTGCAGCAATTTATTAAAAAAAAGTGTCACCCGAAAATGAATGTGAATTTATGAAAAATAATATGAATACAACCAATTGCCATATATGTGAACAACCGTTGTTATCACCCGAGGACAAGGTAATTGATCATTGTCATCTTACGGGGAAAATCAGAGGATTTGCTCATCAATGTAACCTTAAATACACAAATCCCAACTATGTTCCAATACTATTTCATAATTTAAGCGGTTACGATAGACATTTATTTATTAAAGAACTATCCATTCGGGCAGGTGATACAATCAAATGCATAGCGCAACACAAGGAAAAATATACATCGTTCAGTAAAAAAATACATGTGCGAGACAGTGACATAACTATGCGGTTCGTAGATTCATTCAAATTTATGGCTACAAGTTTAGATAAACTGGTAAAAAATCTGTGTGTAGAGCAGTTTCAAATACTACCCAAATACTTTCCGAATCATCAACAAATGCATCTTTTAACACGCCAATGGGTTTTCCCCTACGAATACATCGATTCATGGAGCAAGCTAGAAGAAAAATCATTGCCTAGTAAACAATTATTTTATAGCGAATTAACACAAACATCCATTTCCAACAGTGATTATGCTCACGCACAAACGGTATGGCAAACATTCAAATTGAACACATTGGGCGAGTATTGCGACTTATATCTCAAAACCGATGTCCTATTGCTAGCTGAAGTTTTTGAAAACTTTCGTAACATTTGCACTGCTGCATACAAACGAGACAGCTGCAGGTACCTCACAGCACCCGGACTCTCGTGGGATGCTATGTTGAGAGAGAATAAAATAAATCTCGAACTTCTCACTGATTATGAAATGCTTCAATTCTTACAAGCCGGCATTCGAGGGGGGATCAGTCAAGTTTCCAAAAGACACGCCAAGGCCAATAACAAATTCATGACCTCATTCAACCCCACTGAAGAGAGTAAATCCATTATTTATCTGGATGTTAATAACTTATATGGCTATGCTATGAGTCAATACTTACCCCACGCCAATTTTAAATGGATAACTGAGGATGAAATTGCTGCTTTCGATATACTTACCCAAAAATGTGATTCCAATATTGGCTATATTTTGGAAGTGGACTTAAACTATCCACCTTCCCTACATATATCACACAACGATTACCCTTTTTGTGCGGAAACGAAAGCACCACCCAATAGTAAAATTAAAAAACTTTTACTCTCTTTAGACAATAAAACAAACTACATCATTCACTATATGAACGTACAACAGTGCATCCAGAACGGATTAATTTGTAAAAAGATCCATAGAATTTTATCTTTCCACCAATCTCCATGGCTCAAGTCTTACATCGATTTAAACACCAATAAAAGGACCCAATAAAGGCAACAAACTCATTCGAAAAAGACTTCTTTAAACTCATGAACAACTCCATTTTTTGTAAAACAATAGAAAATGTAGCTAAAAGAATTGATGTGAAACTGTGTGATACGGTGATACGAAAACATCAACCAAATCACATTACGCAAATTCTACTGGATCTATCATTGCTATAGACAGGAGAGTTTTCAATGCATGCCTTTTAATTTCACAAGCATCTTTCATGATATGATTGTACATCGAAATCATTTCTCTACGTGTATGATGTTCTACATGAGTAAACTTGGCATTTACGTATAGGAAGAGGTCCATGTCCCTAGTAGGTAATGGAGCTTCAGTGAAGAATTTCAACCCTTGGACAACTTCCTGTACTAACAGTTTGCTATGATCTGTGGTATACATCTTCATACCGCAGATGTTAATGGATGCTTGTCTTACGAGAGTAGCTAGGAAGTTGTCAGATTTAACCGAGTATATTGTGTATTTGGCAGAATGAGTTGTTTGCTCAGTCACAGTCACTTTCTGGGCCTTTCCTGTATATAACACATGGTATGCAGTTCTGTCGCATTTAGACCGGGATTGAGTATCCCAACATAAGAACCCTAATTCCACATCTATACATTCTCCATCTTTAAACGGACATGACACCCCGTTTGGCGTTACTACTGTGTTATCATTAATACGGTGTGTTGAAGTGAAGTCATGTAGTACTATTTCTACTTCTGCTGTTGCGTAGACGTCTTTCCAGTGTCTATCACCAATCGTTAATAAAGAGCCTTCGCACCCACCATTGTAGTCTGTGTATCCAGCTATCGTCATAACTCTTGTCTCTGATGTGTTGAGCTTTAGGTCAATGATCTGTCGCCCTAGAATGGTGGTTTGACGAGTCCTATGCATTTCCATGCACTCAGCCTGAGTTATCTTCCATAAGCCCACCCCTTCTCCATCTTGCACTCTGGATATGTGGCTATGCATACCACAATGTGTAATTGTATACCTGTATTTGATAGAACACCGGTATGTTTGCAGATCATAGGTCTCACGCTGTTGAAGCACCTGAATTTCTACGTCAGACGTAATGTCTTCGGTGTGAAAATCTGGACATTGGTCTACATCCAAGACTGATAATGTTGTTATATTCAATCCATCTGCCGCACAGTCGAAAACATATAGACCATCGATACAACGTATAGTTATCCATAACATTACCAAGATCGTGGAGATCATGATTGGGTTATTCAGATTCATTGGTACAACCTTCACAAACAACCGCCAGAATAAAGAAAATATGATAGCATTTAGTAGAAGAAAACTTTTGTTGTATCTTTTGTTTGTGTAAAATTACATTGAATTTGTTTTATAAGTGATTGTCCGGTCTTAATGAACGAACCTGAAACAATCCATCCTAACTTAGTGTTTTGTAGATAGGGACCACTTGGTAAACGTATTAAGCCCTCATTAAGTAAGTCCCAAAATTTGTTAGCTCCGATTAATATATCAATTTGACTAGACAAATAATACTCTGGATCGGCTAGTTGTATACCGTCAGGAATTTTAATGTTGTGCTTAATTCCTAATGACGGCAACTGAGCCGTAATGTTTGGTAAAACTAGACAATTAAAGCGCATCGAATAAGCACTAGTTTTAGAACGCAAATTTACTTCGCACGATTTTGTAGATTGAGTGCAGGTACTGCCTACACCAGTGACTTTGATTGTGGACTGTATTAATGGAATTTGGAGTTTTTGACATAAATGCTCTGAAATGAAGCAATGTTGACTTCCGTTATCGAGAAGAACTTTCGTTGTATGATAATAATTATTTGTATCCGCGATCTCCACTAAAGCCGTTGATAACAGCACCGTTTCTAAAGACTTATGCGTATTGATATCGTTATCTATATAAAGCGATTGAGTTGTATGAGATGCGGATTGTAGTGGTTGTGAATTAGGCGTGATGCAACCACTACAATCAACAGTGCATCCAGAACGGATTAATTTGTAAAAAGATCCATAGAATTTTATCTTTCCACCAATCTCCATGGCTCAAGTCTTACATCGATTTAAACACCAATAAAAGGACCCAATAAAGGCAACAAACTCATTCGAAAAAGACTTCTTTAAACTCATGAACAACTCCATTTTTGGTAAAACAATAGAAAATGTAGCTAAAAGAATTGATGTGAAACTGTGTGATACGGTGATACGAAAACATCAACCAAATCACATTACGGTGCCGAGAGGTTCATACCTCAACCGAATTTTCACAGCTGTAAAATCTTCACCGAACACTTCACGGCAGTACAAATGAATAAAACAAAAATAACTTACAACAAACCCGTCTATGTTGGTTTTACTGTCCTAGAACTTGCCAAATATGCCATGTACAACTTTCACTACTCATACATTAAACCTAAATATAAAAAAAAATATAAAATTACTGTACACCGACACAGATTCCTTCATCTATGAAATTAAAACTGATAACTTTTATGAAGACATCAAACCGGATGTACAGTCTAGATTTGACACCTCTGATTTTCCCCAAAACAACATATACAATCTACCTTTATGCAACAAAAAAGTCATTGGTCTAATGAAAGATGAAAATAACGGTCGTATTATCAAAGAGTTTATTGGACTAAGATCCAAAATGTACAGCTACATTCTAGATAATGATGGTTACACAGTGAAGAAAAACAACGGTAGTTCAGCTGCGATTGTTAGAAAATTAAACTTTCAACATTATTCCCATGCTCTCGACCTCAACTATGTCAAATATGATAACATGAAAACATTCCACAGCGATAAGCATAATGTATACACTCAAACCAAAAGGAGGAAGGTCATCTGCGGTAAAGACGATAAGCGATACATTTGTATAGATGGTGTAAACACGCTGGCTTGAGGTCATTTTTACATAAAATAAAAGACATTTATCATTTTATCGTATTTTATTTCATAGCTTTTCACAATTTATCAATTTACCTTTCACAAAAGCACAACGACTAAAGCATCGAATATGTTCTTGCCATGGATCATCGTTTTCTGTCCAATCCTTCAAACCACCACCACAACAGAAACGCATGGTCTTGTCTCCCGCACCAATATAAAAAAAAACCAGAATCCGTTAGTGCTTCCGGCCTTGGACGCCTAGACTTTGGCCACTCTTTAAAACTAGACAATCGAGTCATTTTCAAACCGAAGATCGGAAATTTTATCTCCCCAACAGTGGCGTAGAGTGCCTTATCGGGGCCCCGTATAAAAATTTTTTTCGAGGCCCTTATATGGAGGTAAAGATTTTTCACAAAAGAAAAAAAATATTGTGAGAAGAAATATTTATTTATCACATAATTTACCCATTTTACAAATAAAAATCGAATTTTAAATATTCACTCTCCTTGCCTTTTTTTCGGCAAACTGATTTATTAAATCATTTATGGCTGATGATGATTTTAGTTTTTCTAAAGTTTCTGCCTCTCTGGACAATTGTGAGATGTCTGACAGCCGTTCTTGTCCCATCGAAGTTCTTAAGTAATTTTTTATTAGTTTTAATTTTGAAAAACTTTTTCTGCCGTTGCGGTTGTAACTGGAAGGGTCAACAATAAAAGCATGCTGTGATTACCTCGGGAAAACTGGATGCAAGACTATTGAATTTTACTAGCAATAATTCAATGAGTTCTTTAATGGCATAATTTTTTTCAATTTCAGAATTTAAGCATGTTTTTAGAGCCTTTAATTGGTCACAAAGATTAAGTGAGATGTCTTTACTGTATTTAGCAGACAGTTTTCCGGAAGCGTTTAATATCTCTTCGCTTGAAGAGGATAGGAGTTTCTCCGGTTGTAATATTTCGAATATACTACTGAGGTTGCAAAGGCTCTGAAATCTTTCTTTAGTTTGAGAAATTAATATATCTAAACAGCAATAGTAGACATTGACTTCCCAAGTAACACGTAATCTGTATAATCACTGAAGTAAAGACTGATTTACGTTTTAAAGTCAGACTATCACTTTAAATCAGTTTTGACTTAGTTTAAATGCTTTTGAGTAGAATGTGGTAAAATTTATAATGCATTAAGCTATAGTATGGTCTAAAAAATAAAGTTAATTGGCTTATAATCATACTAAAACATTAATTACTTTTAATATACAGCACCTTAAACAGCATTTACACTAACACAAAGGTTAAGACCTTATATTAGTAAATAAGAAAACCTATGACATTAAATAAACATTGTCGAAATATTTTATAGTGAACTTAGATTTTTAACACATTTTTAAGATTAAACGCATTTTTATGATCTTTACTTATGCTTAGTTACAGCTAAGCATTAGCCAAACATTTACTAAAGTTTTAGCTCTGTTATCTTCTTATTTTATTGTGACTTTAAAGCTTTCAGCACTATTTAGATAATAAAAATTTAATTTTATTACTATAGGTCATCATTTGGCCATAAAACCATGAGTAGTATGATTATTTTCGTGTGTCGCACTTGTCACGTTGTCATGAATAAACAGTGGAAAAAGACTAAGAGAACAGGTGGAGTAAAGAGAAAGATAAAATCGGAATATTCAAACTTTATATCTAGTTTAAGTAATGAAAAACGTGTTCCAAACAATGATACTCTTGATACACAAAATACAAACCAATCGGTAGTTGTGTATGAGCCAAGCACTAGTCAAGAAGTTCTATCAAGTGGTTCCGTAGTACATTCAAGATTTGAAAATGAAAATTATTTTGCAGAAGTGTTATCAGAAGGTACTACTTTCTATAAATATATATAAAATAAAATAACTGATTATTTAAAATAAATATAAAATACTTAATCAGTTATTTAAAAAGGAGGAGGTTATCAATTCGTCGGAATCTTTTTTTTATGTATGTTACTCGATTACTCGAAGACGACTTGACCGATTTCAAAATTAATTTTGTGTTTGAAAG
Organism: Cataclysta lemnata; assembly: GCA_963931975.1. NCBI lineage: Eukaryota > Metazoa > Arthropoda > Insecta > Lepidoptera > Crambidae > Cataclysta > Cataclysta lemnata. The sequence goes on from OZ008359.1 coordinate 2,564,774, forward strand.
GGTGTACTTCCTAGTTGGTCCATTGTCACCAGGCCAGGATCCGATGATGGGATCCTGGAGAAATCAAGGGAACTCTTCAAATATTATAGGCACACCTATCATTTGGGAGTTTTCTTTCGTAGCTGGTGCATTGCCTGCATGATGCACTATAATGCACTTGAAATAAAAATATTTTTTTTTTTAAATATTTTACAAAAAATAAAAACCGACTTCAAAAACACTGAAAAGTTAAAAATAATATAAGAATAGGTACAGATAACATCACACTTCTATATTGAAGTCGGTGCCAAACGATGATCTCCTAGAAAGTCTTAAAATTTGGCACCGACTTCAATATAGAAGTGTGATGTTGTCTGTACCTATTCTTATAATATTTTTAACTTTTCAGTGTTTTTGAAGTCGATTATTATTTTTTGTAAAATATTTTTTATTTTTAACTTTTTAGTGAATGAAAACTTTATAATGAAAGAAACCCTAATTAAATACCAGCTCACCTTCGGTGTTATAGTATTTAATTAGTGTTTCCCTCAATTTTCATGGGATCCCATCATCAGATCCTGACTTCAGTGACCTTGTGACCACCCTAGGAGTATACTCTATCGAATGCAAAAATAATTTTGAAAATCGTTCCACAATTGGCGGAGTAATCGCGTAACATACACACAAAACACGTTGGAAACACCTTAAAATTTAAGAGTTTTCATGGGATCCCATCATCAGATCCTGACTTTGGTGACCATAGGACCGGACCACCCTTGGAGTATACTCTATCGAATATAAAAAGAATTTTGAAAATCGGTCCACAACTGGCGGCGTAATCGCGTAACATACACACAAAAAAAAACATACGCATCGAATTGATAACCTCCTCCTTTTTTGAAGTTGGTTAAAAATAAAACCAACTTCAAAAAAAATCCACCAAACCAAATAACGTAACGGTATTTTGAAGTCGGGCGGATTTTAACAAAAACCCAAACAAAAAAATTATGCATGCTACACGCCCGACTTCAAAGCACTTACGTTATTTGGTGTGAATGCAGTATTAGAGTTTTTGAAGTTGGTTTTTTGTGTAAGAAATATTGTTTATTTAGGTGTTTTTAGTATTTCGTTACAATTGTTCAAATTATATAAGTTTACAGATACAGAATCTATTATCTCGAATTAGGTATAAACGTGTCACTTTAATATTTTTAGATGATAGTTCTACTGATGACGAAGAAATTTGTACCGAATACACGAAAAATATGATTTTAAAAGATAAAATAAGAGAATGGGCTCTTGTTAAAAACATACCTCAAAGTGCTTTAAAAGACTTATTAACAATATTGAATGATAGATACCCGGATACTTTGCCCAATGATCCGAGAACAATACTTAAAACCCCGAGGGAAGTACACATTGAAGTGGTGGAACCTGGCCTATACTGGCACAATGGCATTACAGGTCCACTTGAAAGAATGTTGGCATCCGAAACTCTTGAGCAGATAACTCTGAATATAAATATGGATGGTTTGCCGATTTTCAACAGTTCCAAGAAAGAATTTTGGCCAATACTGTGTAACATACACGAATTAAAAGAACAACCTTTTGTAATAGGTTTATATTATGGAGAGCAAAAGCCGAAAAATTTAAATGACTACCTAAAACATTTTATAAGTGATGTAAATTTATTGCTAAAAGAACACCTTACGATTGGTCATAAAGTAATTAAGGTGGCTGTTAGATGTTTTATTTGTGACTCACCTGCCAGAGCTTATATAAAGGGTAAGTTAGTATGTAAATAATTCATATTTTTTATGTTTTATTAAAACAGCTGAAACTAAACAAATTTTATATTTGCAGGAGTCTGCAATTTCAACGGTAAACACGGCTGCTTGAAGTGCGTAACTGTTGGGGAATATTCTCATCAGTCTCATACCGTTATTTTTCCTGACAGTAGATGTCCGAAAAGAACAGATGATTATTTTCGCAAGAAATTGTATGGGTCGCATCATAAAGTAGACTCACCATTACTGCAGCTACCCATAGATATTGTTGAAGATGTTCCAGTGGGTGACTCCTTACATTTATTAGATCTAGGTATAATGAAGAGGCTTTTGGTTGGATGGCGTGATGGTAATTTCGGTAAAAAAAATACCAAACTGTGCTCACGTGATATAGAAAGGGTATCAGCTTTTTTGAATGAAACTCGTCTGCCTTCAGAAATCCACCGATCTATGAGAGGTTTGAATCATCTTGCTCACTGGAAAGCATCAGAATTCAGAACGTTTTTTTATTATTTGAGCATAATTATTTTGCCACAAGTTTTGAACGCCGAAGCGTTTTCTCATTTTCTATTTTTATATTGTGGTATAACTATATGTTCCCATGAAATGTATAAAACGCTTTTACCTTTGGCACAGGAACTTTTACTTTATTTTGTTGATAATTATAAACATCATTATGGAGCTGATTATATCACTAGCAATGTGCATAATTTAGTTCACGTGGTCGATGAAGTTCAACGGTTTGGAGCACTTCACACCTTTAGTTCTTATCCCTTTGAAAACAAGCTATACTTGATTAAGAGAATGCTGAGAGAAGGGAAGAACCCATTGGCCCAGGTAGCAAAAAGACTAAGTGAATTAGATGGAATACGGACAACCACTAACAAGAACAGAAAAAGCAATTCTGTTTTAATAAAAAGTAAAAAAAATTGTTTTGAAATACACTTTGAAGATTTCAAACTGTCTACTAAAAACAAAGATAAGTATTTTATGAGTAAAGATAATGAAATTATTGAATTGAAGGAAATTTATAACAATAACAACGAAATTGAATTACATGGATTTCAAATTAAGGAGCTTGAGAATATGTTTGAAAAACCTATGAAATCCTGTCATTTTCACATATATAAATCAAAACTAAACCAAGGTATGCGAAATTTAAAATCTTTAAGTCCAAAAGATGTAAAATTCAAATATGTTTGTACTGCATACCAACACGAGCTTTATTTTGTACCATTGTTACACACTTTAATGGCCAGTTAGTAATAGCAAAGTAATTTTAGCAATAATGATTTTATCTGTTAAGGGTAAAACGAATGGCCCCACTCAGACAAGTGACAGTAAGTGTCCGTAACATTTTAATTCACATGAAGTGTCAGGAATCTTTTTCTGCCGTTCAATTAATTCCCTTGCTATCCTTTAATATTACACAAACTATTGACACATTAGTGACTTCTCTGAGTGTGACCGTAAGCAAATTAATTGATATCAGCTATGAGGCATGCTCAATTATTTATTATAAATAAAATAAATTTTGCTTAATCAGAGTATTTATTTTGTACTTGTCACAGGTACATTATTTTTAGAATTTTTACCAGGCAAGACATTTTACAAAGTTAAATTTCCATTCAAATAATATACCTATTATAACGAAATATACCTACACGGTGTAATAAAAAATCAGTAGGTACCGACCCAGTAGAGGATTGTTGTCCCCATATCATAAATATAAAGATGGTCAACTCTATATTTCGAAATAAAAATCAGCTGTTTCAAACATTATAGTCAATATCAATATACATATTTATCCAAAATGTACGAAACAGTTGTTTTTTTATTTTCAAGATATAGAGTTGACCTCACAGATAGTCAAAGTTGTTCAATTATAGACAGCATAGGATACAATAAGATAACATAATTAGCATAATGTCAATGTACTTAATACCCGTAGTACTTACTGTATTTTGTTGTGGTAAGTACAAAAGTTTTAAGAAATATTACAAAAAAAGGGCAGTCCAGCTGCTAGCAATTAATAATCACTAAAATATTCAAATCAGAAAAAAGAAACTAAATAGCATTGTTATTTAAGTCAACATGATTGGTTGTCAGATATAGCTAAAATGAATAAAGTGTAATTTTTTTCTCAATAAAAATCAACAATAACAAAACAAAGTCTGAATGATCGGTTTTGGGCTCACTAACGCCACTTCATAAAAAAAACATTGCCTGAATATATGATCTAATCGGAGACCAACATATTCATGCAATAATTTTTTTTTAAGAAGTGGCGCTAGTGAAACCAAAACGGATCACATTTATCAAAAAAGCCTTATCGTAAAATTGTAAGTAATACATATAAAAATATTATATTTTAAAAGCTATTCTAATCATTAGTTTTGACATTATTTTTTGTAGCATCTGGCTTAAGTCTCTTTGGTGGCGATTGGCCTGACTGGCCATCATGATCTAACCTTTTTTTATTTTTTACTGCCTTTGGTTTTTGACTTTTCGGTGACGCTTGAATTAATTGTTCTTCATCATCTAAGTCTTTTTTTGTAGCGGTTATTGACTGTTGGTTTTGCGGTGCCAGGTGTACAATATTTGTGTCCTTTATTTTATTTACGAACATTGACGTTTGTTTTTTTGGTAGATATTGGCTTGATTTCTTTTTCACATATATGTTATTTATTTTCTTTATGATCCCTGCATTTTTTTTATGTTTTAACTCCCCTTTTGTGTTCTCTTTTACATTTCTATTGTTTTCTCTCGTCGCCTTTTGTTCAATTTTTTCTTCAATATATATCTCTTTCTCAACTTCTTCAGTCACTTTTACCTCTTTAACTACGTTTTCATCCACGTTTTCGGAGACATCTGTAGAGTCTTTTTCCATTACATTATCATCTTTCACTTCTTCCATATCTATCTCTTTTATTATTTCTTCTTCCATATCTGTCTCATTTGTTGTTTCTTCTTCCATATTTTTCTCAATTGTTATTTCTTCTTCCGTATCGGTCTTATTTGTTGATTCTTCGTCCGTATCTTCTTCTAAACCCATCTCATTCACCGTATCTTCTTCTACCTCTTCTTCCATTTCTATTTCTTTCACTATTTCTTCTTCCACTTCTGTTCCCATACTCGTTTCATCTTCCGTTTTACTGCCTGCGTTTTCTGATACTGTTGCATTAGTTTCTACCCTCTCGGCCTGTTTAACTTTTCCGGTTTGTTTCTTAATTGAGCGATTCCTCTTTGACGGTTTTCGCAAGTTTTTAAAATTTTTCCTTTGCACAGCATTTCGTAAAACTAATTTAAAAAAATTTTCATTGGCTTCAAGGGTATAGGATTTGTCCCAGGAATGTATCAATTTGAAACAGAAATCTAAAATATTTATATATTTTTTCAAAGGTAGTTTGATTGTGCTTCCCCTGCTGCCTCCAGACCACGAACATTTGCATAAAAATTCTCTTGTGAATAATAGATCTATCAATTTATATGCACAGGTTATCCCATGTCCCTCTGCAGTTGTGCACACGATGGAATATATTTTCATCAGTTTGTTTCTTTCTACTGGATCCAATAAAAGTAATTCTAAGTGCTCTAAATCATTAATGCTGTCGATTGGTTTTAGCTTGAAAGAAGAATTTTCAGCTGCATTTCTGGCATCTCCTAAATTGACAACAGATTGATCAAGATGGCGGCTTATTGTCCTTGTAATGGCTTTTTCAATTGTTGTTTCTATTTCAATTATGAAATTGCTCAATCTGTAGGAAAATTTATTTTGCATATCCATGATTTTGTTTTGGTTTTCTATAATTGTATTCGGTTTGTGTGTGCTTGACGGCTGAGGTGGAATGACTGACTCCGAATTTGCTGCTATTTCATTTGGGTCTTCTATAAGCCAAATAGTATTTTCTGCTATTGGCTGCTGCTGAACTTGTGTTACAGTGGATGAATTTGGTTGTGAATGGAATATCTGAAAACAAAGAAAGAGCGGTTTGATACATTTATTTTTTAAATTCAAAAGCGAATGTCTGTCGCCCTCATGTCTTTATTCATAGAATATAAGTATTGCAGGAATAATAAGTTCAAGTGGTTTGAAATAAATAACAACCCTAAGTGCTAAAAAAGAACTGATAAATAAATAAATAAATAAATATTTTTACACTCACACCTATCATCTAGCCCAAAGTAAGTAGCCTAAGCACTTGTGTTATGGATACTAGATGACGGACATATTTTTAATATAATTATGTATATAAATGTTGAAAATATACTACATAAACATATACACAACCATGACTCGGAAACAAACAATTGTGGTCATCACAAAGTTTGCCCCTACCAGGATTCGAACCCGGGACCTCTTGGCCAATACCCAGCAATCTGAGCATTCGACCAAGGCGGCCGCCACTGATTTATCGTAAAACTTAATTTTTAATTTTATTTATAGTTTTTTGTACAAGTAATAGGTGGTATACCGTATCATTCGACATACGGACCTTAAAAAAATCAGTACCAAATATTTAGGAGGTTATTGTACAGTCAGCGTCAAATTCATGTTAGCTAATAAAGTCAAAATGTCAAAAACTTCATATACGCAGTTCGAATTATATTGTTGTAAATTGTGTTCAAAATTATATTTTTATCATTACATGTAATCTGTCAGGGTAAATGCTTAGATAGGTATATTGACTACTCTGAACGCATACAACATTATGCATACTGTAACTGCCAATTTAAATATGATATTTCGTCCATTTGATAAATTTTTCTACTTATGATGCTTACATCTATATGATGCTGGCTGTATTCATAAACATGAACTTAATTATAGGGCCAATATCGTATCATGAAAAAAACACAGAATTAACCTCATAGTGAAAGTTGTTCATATTTATGGGTACAACCACTCCCTGAAGTTACCGAACTGATTTGCAGCCTGTGTATGTAAGTTACAAGAAATTAGTTATGTACGTAAGTACTTATATCCATGTAAATATTTTTCTTCTTTTAGAGCAATCAGTTACAGAAATAAATCTAAGTACAAAGTGCAAAGAAAAAAGTTTGAAATCATCATTTTCAGGACGCTCACAACTATATAAAAATTGCTACTACTTACTAGTTGGTCGGCCATGTTATTGAAATCTGGTAATCCTGACATTGCGAGCTGGGTTTCTCTTTGGGCTTCATAAATAGCGGGGCCGGTATCTGTGTCGCTATGCTGCATCATAATTGACAATTCCTCTTCAGCATCGGCATAGGTTATAAAACCCATCCGTTTCACTTTACAAGGCAATACTGGCCAATCAGCGCGAGGCTTGGAATTTTCATTCCTTACTAATGCAGACTCATTAGGTTTTTTCGGATATCGCAGTTGACACTGACTTTCCCACCCGCTTGGAACAATGAACAGTTTAGTTGATCCCCTTTCGGTCGTTTGCACTATTTTAAAAGACATCTGAAAAAAAGAATTGAGCGTATTTAGGACTTAATAGAGAAGGTACTTTACCTGAAAACTAAATAAGTACCCGTATAACGCGTGCCCTTATAAAAACGAATTTACAAAAAAGTTCCTTTAATTACAATGTGCGAAAAATAAGATTATATCGTGTTTTAAGTCAATAGGTACTTTTATGTAGTGGCACGCTTAGCGTAGGAGTAGGTATACTATATAATCTACCTTATTATTCCTTTCCTATACACTTTACAAATAAATAGGTACCTGTAAGGAATCGTGATCACGCCGGTGTTTAAATTAATTCAAAAATAAAATACACAATATTTAGCAAATGAGCGCGCGTCGTCACAGGGACAGGAATCAAGTAATAAAACTAACGAAATGATTGAAATCAAGCAAGACTGCGCAGCGCAACCGCTGAATTTGCTAATACTATCCTTCTCACTCCCACCCACCTTAGCTCCTCTTCATTATCGGCGAATACAGACGATTACGCGCGAGCACGATTGTGTAGAGGGCATACTCGGCTGTACTCGGCTGTGCGCGCCGATGATCGTCTATGATCGCCTGCGACCCGTGAATTGTCGGTTTTCGGGCACGCATCAAAGGGAATCGCCTGGTGTTGCTTATCAGACGATCGTGTGGAAGATATATAAAAGTACTCTGTGCGTGTGGATACTTGCATGATGATCGTGCCGATTATAGACAAGCACACGATCAACGATCATCGCCGATAATGTAGTGCAGACATCGTAAGTCGCACGTCCCGTTCGTTCTATTCGGGCACATCATCATCAACAGCTCCCCACCGAGGGGCTCGAGCCTACCCTAAACTAGGGCGATTAGGCCTTAGTCGACCACGCTGGCCAAGTGCGGGTTGGTCGACTTCATACACATTCGGGCACACGATTCAGGGAATTCCCCAACTCGTTTATTGAGATAATGATTTATACTTGCAATTGTCAAATGACCTAACTGGAGACAGATAAAATATGAAAGACGTGGAGTAGGGTATCATGTGATTAAGGGATTCTAAATTATTATTTCGGTACCCTGATTAACACTATAGCAATCCATTTTTATGACGTTTAAGGGTAATGAACATTATAACATGCCTAAAAAGTGTTACAATAATGCTAAAGATATCACATAGATATTTTATATGTAGGTTGAATGACTTAAGCTATTTATTTATACTATAATAATACTGACAACAATAAAAGACACTAGGTGAAAGTTTTAAACATTAATATTATATGACGCCATTTGCTTTCTGCTTTCTCTAACATAGAAATAAAATTATAACACACATATGAATAAAATACTACTTATTATGTTTTTCTTATAAGCGTAGTATCGATAGAAGCAATTTTATAAGTTAAAATTAATCAAATCGTTAAAAAAATGACAAAAGGTGTCAGATGTCGATTCTAAATGTGTCCCTATTTTTATAAAAAAAGCATTTCTGTGAGGGCGCGTGAATTATAAGCCACAAACATATATATATTTTCACATAAGACTAATACCCCCAGCTCATTTGCATTCAAAACAAAATAAAATTGATGATTGACTTACCTTATGATAAATTATTTTCAATGAAGACACATTAAAACATCTCCGCACAACAATTAATGCACTGCAATACACTAAACAAAATAATCAAATCGGACATAAGTTTCGATAAGTTTTTTCAAATACTTTTATACAAAGAAAATAAAACGTTCAGCCTTAGAATAAAACGTAACTTTGGCATTGTCATTCAAAAAGCTGTTTAAAAGCTGTACTAACGTCTAAAAAAATGCTTTTTACATTAGAATATGCTGTCTTACAACTTTACTAATGTCTGTCTTCAATAACATTACAAGCGCTGGTTAACAGCACTAATAATATTTAATAATGCTGAAAGCCGTATTACTTGGGGCCCAAATTGAGCTTATAAGACACTTATAAACTTTTATACGGTTGATATAGTGCTACATATGCGGCTCATATACTGCTTTGAACGTAAATCCATGCTGTTATACGCTTTTTATAATGTTGATTTGTGTTACTTGGGTTTGAAATAGGATTCCGGGTCGGAAATTCTCTCATCTTGTGATAACTCATCAAAAAAACGCTTCGTTATCTTTCGCTTACTGTTTTTAAAAACAGTTGTTACCCCCCACTCTTTTGCTAAATCTTTGGATTCATTTTGCAAACTATTGAATGAATTCTGATTTCTTAATTGGCACAGTCTATTTAAAAGATTACTTAATAAAATACTAGATTTCTGTAAGTCATTATTTTCATGCTGTAGAGCTTTAGAAACAGGATTAATAATTTCAAATAGTGAAGAAAAAAATGTAACGAGCACTAAGAAATCAAAACTCTCTAAAATATTAATTATACTTTTACATTCTTCACGTTCATCTTTTTTATTTGAAATTAAATTTAGTTGGTACAAAGTTTTCATGATTAGTAAAAAAATTTTCTTTACTGCTAATAAAGCGTCGTTCCTAGAAGACCATCTGGTAGGACATACCTTTTTAAGGGTAATCAAATAGTTTCAGATGAATCGTCACTTAGCATAGCCCAGCGTTTTATACTATTGCCAAAAAAAGTATATATTTTTTCTAAATTATCGAAAAAAGTCGATACTTCACGAACATGTCTCGCAGCATCGTTCAAAACCAAGTTTAAAGCGTGCGCAGCACAATGAACATAATCGGCATTTGGAGCATGCTTTTTTATTAGGGTTTGTAATCCTCCATACACACCCGACATAACATTTGCTCCATCGTATCCCTGTCCTCTACATTTAGTCAAATCAATTCCATATTCTTTAGTCAAATTTAAAATGACAGTTTTCAGACCTGCAGCACTGCAATCGGTTACTGCTATGAATCCTAAAAAGGACTCACAGATTTTTATTTCTTTGGCACATTATCATCATTTTCTGTAACCGAGATATATCGAAAAACTACAGATAGTTGGTCAATTTTTGACAAGTCTTGTGTTGTATCCAGAATTATTGTCAGAAGTGGAGCTTTTTTCATTTCTGAGATAATACTGTTCCTAACGGTGGTACCAAGCAAACTAATAATTTCGTTTTGAATCGTAGGGCTTAAATAATTTATTTCACCTTTCGGTTTTAGAAGAAGTTCTTTTAAAGTTACATCATAGTTAGATAGTAGACGTGAAATTGCCATAAAATTGCCAGAATCAGAATCATGCCCCCTCAAAGGTAGATTACAAGATACTAAAGTAATTATAACATTAATTATACGATGCAGTACATCTCTCCAGAATGTAATTTTAATATCGATTTCACTTTTCAATAGAGTATCGATGGTATTTCCTTGCAACCAATTATTATAAGAGAGTGAGGCACTAATATGCTGCTGTGACTTTTCATGGTCAAGAATAGTTTGTGTGAAATTGCTTCTAACCGAAACACCGTTAACCCAAGCAGAGGAGTACGATTTGTTTTGACGATCTGCTAATAACCAACAGAAGTGACAGTACGGTTTGTTTAAAACGTTAGAATAACATAACCATGGTCTTATAATTTTTATGCCTGCCTGATTGAAATATGAATAATAATAAGCCGAAAAAGGACGGTTATTTTCTGAAACTTTTGGAAATGGTCCTTGTGGTTTAAATGGACCCATTTTAAAAATTATTTTTCGTTCGCATTCAGTTAAATTGGCACCAAAATTTCCTCTATCTGATGAAATTATATTACAATCTGCAGATATATCAGAATCGTTGACTTGGGGTTCCTCGATTTCTGGATGGACATCCGATAAAGTATGTGCTTGGCTTTCTTCTATTTCCGGATGGATATGTGACGAAGAACATGCTTCAGAAGAATCTAAAAACAAACGAGTAATTGTTAAAAAATAAATACGAATGCTTTAATACTAAACTAAAAAGAGTAATATATAAATAAATACCGTTACTAAGGGTCACACTTTGAGAGTGTTCAGTTCAGACGCACACAGACTCTACGCGGATTGTGCTCGTACCTATTAGTAGATACAAAATCACCTGCATCCCGTCCGTGCATTACTATACACCTGCGTGCTATTTAAACGCAGCGCGTAGTGTAGTGGCCATACAAAACGAGAACCCGAAAGCGAGTCTGCACATCTGAAGTTCTCAACACACAATTAACGATACGATACGGACTGATAGACAAACAACAAAACAAATCGATCCTATAGATAGGTTAGAATTTTGTTTTTTTTTAATCAAGGCACGGAACCCTAAAAACAGTTAGTTTAACATCCAATGCAAAGTACAACAACGTACACGTATATCGCGATATCGATGAAGGATTCCCGGGGATTCCCCGCTGAGTTGAAGATGAAGTAAGTAAAACGGGGAAGTCCCGCAGCCCGCCATAACGATGTAGAGTGTTGCCAACTTTTGAACGCACGCTTAAGGAGGGAAAAAAAGGAATTGCTTTATAGAATTTTGTCATTTGTAAAATAAAATAAATTAGAAAGTTTTTATTCTTTTTCCTTACACACTTTGGAACACACACACGTATAATTAATACGGCAAATACGGCGGTAGCTACGCCCCTGCTCCCCAAATACAAAATCCCGAGTTTTCTCGTTAGGCTTCATTGGTGACGAAAGCCCAACCTCATCATCACCCAAATAACAATCACATTTAATTTCCATTTGTTTTCTCTTGGACAGACGCTTCACAAACTTCATAAAACAGTCTTTCTGACCACACATCAAGTCAAACAATGAACATAAATTCATCTCTCAAGACATCATACAATGGCCTCACACATCCCGCACGCGCGCCGAACCTCAGCTGGAAGGCAAAATTCGCTTCTTATCACATTCACACACAGATATTGCAACCTCAGCATCCGCCCAAGCAACATTGTTGTACTCAAGTCGCTTATCAAAATCACACGCAGATATTGCAACCTCAGTATCCGCCCGAGCAATTGTTGTACTCAAGTCGCTTCTTATCAAATTCACACACAGATATTGCAACCTCAGTATCCGCCCAAGCAACATTGTTGTACCCAACCAACCACCAAGAACCATCCGACACATACCAAAAACATACTCCACACAGCTCAATTTACAACAGTCCAAAATTTTTGAACGCCTTCTAAACGACCAAAATCAACATAACATGAACCAAACATACACTACACTGCCATACTAACAGAGCTCTACTTAGGCTGGACATCCGGTGGTCCAGAACCGGCAATTTCTCTCTACTACCTGCGACATAATCTTGGTCGTACGGTCCGCTTTGCGACCAGTGAATTCACGATACAACCTGTCGTATGCGACCGAAGTCCGTGCGACGGTTGCAACGTGAATTACTCGCTTCACTCGCACACCTATTCCAGGTCGCCCACCACGTGTGCGAGGACGTCTTGTTGCACTAGGTATAAATTATAAAAAAGTGAGCAAAAAAATAACATGCATAAAAAACAGATTAGAAAAACAGACTAAATTAATACAAACAAAACTATTTTATGTAAAAAAATATTTATTTAAATAAAATAAAATGTAAATCAATAATCTGACACTCCTCCCAAGTCGCCCACACCACAGTGCAAGCAAGGACGTCTTGTCGCTCAAATTAAAAAAATGTGAGCAAAATAATGCATTTTTTTTAGAAATGCAGAATAAATTATAATAAACACAAAAATATGTTATTAAAAACTGTAAATCAATGATCCCACACGCCTCCCAGGTCGCCCACACCACAGTGCAAGCAATGACGTAAATGAATAGGCATGATGACTAATTTTGAAAAACTACACCACGTTGTTTTTACGTGTCTACTTTACCCAAAATAAATTATATTTATGTAAAAAATTACGCGTAGGTGGTAGATTGCAACAGGCGTCAAATCCGTATGAAAGGAAGCATCCCACTTTATTGCATCCATCTCATGCCTTCACTAAGCTGTTGTTTAATTACGAGCACATCAGACATTTACATTGCGGCCCACAAGCACTCTTAAATTCAATTCGTGACAGATTTTGGCCTATTCGAGGCAGGGTTGGAGCAAGAAGTGTGGTGAATAATTGTATGATTTGTAAGCGAATGAAGGCAAAATGTAGAACTCCTTTAATGGGGAACTTACCCGTTCAAAGAGTTACTCCGGGATTCCCATTTCTAACGTGTGGTACTGACTTTGCTGGCCCATTCTTAATAACAGACCGAAAGGGACGTGGTTGTAAGATCACGAAATGCTACCTTTGGATATTCATTTGTTGTGCCACTAAGGCGGTGCATTTGGAGGTGGCCAGTGACTTGACAAAGGATGTATTCATCTTAGCTCTCAGACGATTTATTTCTCGCAGAGGAAAACCCAGTGCAATATTCTGTGATAATAGCACGAACTTCGTCGGAGCTATAGTTCATTCGCGTTAAGAAAATAGTGACTCATCAGTGCAACTGTAGGGTAAGGGTGTATTCATAATGGAGAAAAAATTAAACATTTTTTTATTCAAAACATTAAATAAGTTTAATAGAAAAATAATAAAGTATCAATGATTTTAAACATGTTAAATATTCCTATTAAGGTAATTTTTAATGTCAACTTAAACGCTATATTAGTAGAGTAACACATATTTGAATTAATGGTAATAAAATAAGTACTAAAATACAAAATTGTCTTAAAACTAAGTACTTAAATCGCTAATCAGTATCGCTAGATTCTCCCGTTACATTTATTACGAATGAATTTTGTTCTGCATGTTCCATGACGACATCCAAAGCCCACATGATATTTTCTTCGCGTATCACGTGGTCGCAGCATTTCTTCCACCGATTGGCGTCTACTAACGCGATTGCGTCATAAAATATTTTTTTTACGTCACTCATTTTGAATGTAGTATTATTCGCAGCAATATAATTTTTTATTTGGGCCCACACCATTTCAATCGGATTTAATTTACAATGGTAAGGCGGCAGACGAAGAATTGTAATGCCATTGTTTTTAGCAGTCTCATCTACTAAATATTTATTATATTGTGGGGCGATTTCGGCGACTTTCAATAATAATTCTTTTTTCAAATAACTCATATCCATAGATATGCCTTTGTTTTGCAACCACTCTAGTATTTGCTGCTTATTCCAACTGGCCGTGGGTATTTTTTCAACTTTTACCGAATGGTAGGGAGCATTATCCATGACAACCACACTTCTTGGCTCAAGCTTCGGTATTATACTATTGAACCAATTAAGGAATCTTTCACCATCCATTTCTTCATGATAATCTTTTGTAGATTTAGATTCAAAGACTAGTAAACCATCTTCCAGGAATCCTTTTTCACTGCCAATGTGCAATATAATTAACCTTTTCCCTTTCCCTGTCGGAGCTTTTGGGCCGGTTGATAAGCCATCTTGGAAAGCTTGTCTTTGTCATCCAAAGCCCACATGACTTTTTTTATTCTTGACTGTTGTATCCAACCACACTTTTGTTTTTACGTGTCCGGCGTTTACCCACGTTTCGTCGAGATAGTAAATGGTTTTATTAGCGTTTCTATATTCTTTTATTTGTCTTAAGTATTTTCGCCTCCATAAAACAATATCTTCTCTTTCCACAAACAATGTTCTACTATCTTGTTTATTGAAATCAAAACCAAGCTCGTGCAGTAGTTTGTGAAGTGTTGTACGTTTGAAAACAGGAATATCTTCATCAGCTTCGCAAAGTGTTATTATTTTGTCCAATGTTGGATACTCGTTATTTAAATATATAGAGTGTACTTTTCTCCTTATTGCACATTTGTCTAGTTCATCTAATTTATCGACCGTGGATAGTCGAGCTCTTTTTTTCACAGGTGATTCAATGTATTCGTTTCTTTTTGTTCTTTTATAATTTTATAGTAATGAAATAGGTTCCTTTTTAAGATCAAATCATGCAAGTTTAATTGAATACGCGGCTAGTGACGGTATCAAATTTATGTTTTCCCCTGCATATTCTCCTAATTTTGGTGGTCTTTGGGAGGCAGGCGTAAAATCCGCAAAACACCACATAAAACGTATTCTTGGAGACACTCATTTAACTTTCGAGGAATTATCGACTCTGTTTACTCAGATTGAAGCAATATTAAATTCGCGTCCTCTAACTCCAATGTCGTCAGATCCTAATGATCTGAACCCCTTAACTCCGGGTCACTTATTGGTTTGACGAGCCTTGACATCCCTACCAAGCCAGCGACTTATAGATTATAATGTGAACCGCTTACTAAGATACGAACGCCTTGAGCTTATACGTCAACATTTTTGGGAGCGCTGGAGCAAGGAGTTCCTGTGTGAATTGCAGCAACGATCTAAATGGAGGATACGACAGCGAGACCTACGTGTTGGCGATATGGTGGTGTTAAGAGAAGAACACCTTCCACCTCTCAAGTGGCGCCTTAGGAGAGTTACCGAATTGTACCCTGGAAAGGATGGCATCACACGCGTGGCTGAGTTCAAAACAGCAAAGGGTCTAGTACGCCGAGCCACTAGCAGAGTGTGTCCATTGTTCGACGACGACGTTGAAGAGAAGCGAGTTCCTTAGTACCTCTTGATGCTTGAAACACCCTGCTCCGTAACTTCAACTTTTCTGCAAGCCAGTGTCCACACTACAGGGCTTGAAAGCTTGTATGCTTTCAACGGGGGCGCAAGATGTCCATGCCGGACAACACGAGCGGGGTGAGGGAAAGGGGGAGAGGCGCACGCGGCGGGTCGAAGAGCGGGAACCGGCCGGCGGCGGCCAGGCTCGACATTGGGTTACAAGAGAGCGGACGTTACGCCTAGCTATCCGTCAATACAGTTTTTTTTTATTACGTTCCATTGTTGTAGAAATCCAGTAAGTTCAGTTCTTTCACGAAATAATGTCATTATCCTTGTCCCAGACAGCAATAATATACACATATTATGTCTCACAGAACATTGGCTAAAAAATGTGAATTGCTCGACTGCATCAACGGGTATATTATAGTAAGTGCATTTACTAGAGAATCAGCTATAAGAGGTCGGTCTTTAATATTATTAAACAATAGCTTTAAGTACAAAGAACGTAAAGATATTGTATTATTCTCTATTTAACAAACCGTTGAAATCTCATGTGTCGAGCTTGAGCATTTTATTATTATGTGTGTTTACAGACCCCCAACTGCAAATTATGATTTGTTTGAGTCGTGCATGGAGAGCGTTCTTGCCAAATTGTGCCATAGTAATAAAAAGGTAGTCATATGTGGAGATTTCAATATAGATATCTTAATACCATCCTCACATTCTGATAGGTTTATTAATTTTCACTTCTCATGCTCTGAAAGTGCTTATTTGTGCAGGATATAGGCTGCACAAAATCGAATTTTGTGCTCTAGAGTAGGGGTTCCCAAACTTATTAGTGCTGTGAGTCCCTTGGGTCTTGGATATTGTTTTACGACGCCCTCAACGTAGTCGACAAAAATACTAACGAATTTTTGTAGGTAGGTACTACTCTAGTAACAGGCAATCAGGAAAACACGATGTAAAGAGGATCACATATCCTCTATTGTTATGTCATAGAGCAGTTACGTGGCAACGTCTTGTTACTTTATATTATATTATTGTACGTCACATACATTAAAACTATTATCTGAATTGTCTCTTTTTAATTCAATGTTCTAGTGGTTTAATATGGTAGCAGAGCAAAATATATAAATAAAATAAAATAATTAAATAAAAATGGCTACTAGTTCAACAAAAATAGAAAGTTTATCAAGAGACAATTACGATACGTGGTCTCTCCATGCAAGGGCGTACTAATCAAAACAAAATTATGGTCTTATGTGGAAAAACCTATACCAAGCGATGCTGACGAAAAAATAATCGAACAAGATCTTCTTGCACAATCAGAGTTGATTCTTCTAATTTCATCAAGTGAGTTGAAGCAAGTTAAACACTGTAAAACTGCTAGAGAAATTTGGATCAAACTAAAAGAAATACATGCTAGTGAAGGGCCAGCCAGAAAGGCTAGTCTACTCAAAAAGCTGGTTATAAGTAAAATAGACAGCGAAAATGGTAATCACATCAGAGATCATTTAAATAACTTTATGGATGTAGTAGACAAATTAAAAGATATGGATATTAACATTAATGATGACTTACTCGCCGTGATGATGCTTTATAGTCTGCCCATACAATATGAAAACTTTAGAGTAGCAATAGAGTCCCGCGATTCTCTACCTAAGCCAGAAGAGCTTAAAATAAAAATTTTAGAAGAATCAGAAGCTAGACAAAATAATAACAGTTCCAGTACTAGCAGTGAATACAAAGAAGAGTCTTATTATGTAAAAGTTTGTAAATTTTGTAAGAAAAGAGGTCACGAAATAAAAGAATGTAGAAAACTAAAATACAGTCAAGCTAAAAAGGGGCAAAATAAAAATCAAACTGAACCGAAAAATAACTTTGCGCTTTGTATGCATTCTTCTAATGACAGCAAGGAAAATAATAATAATGAATGGATCCTTGATAGTGGATGTACCTCACATATGTCTTACAACAGAAAATATTTTCATGGTCTTAGCAAATCAAATGATCACACATTAAAATTAGCCTCCAATGATGCAGCAGCTGATATAAAAGGTAAAGGCAATGTAAAGCTAAGAGTGTCGAACAAAGACACAAGCGGAGAAGTGACACTTGAAAATACCTTGTATGTGCCTAGTTTGTCGTCAAATTTGCTTTCTGTTGGAAAAATAACTGAATCTGGATGTACTGTATTATTTACAAATAAAAAAGCTACAGTCAAACATTCTGATATAGGTATTATATTTGATGCACACAAAGCTAAAGATGGCTTATATTATGCTAATCCTGTATCATATAAGAGAGCTCAAAAGTGCAATTTGGCAGAAGGCAGCAAAATTATGAAATGGCATAAATGTTTGGGACATACTAATGAAAACGACATGAAACACGCCTTGAAAAATGAAAGCATTAGAGGATTAGACTTTAATTATGACGAAAAATTAGGAGATTGTGAAGTTTGCATTCAAGCAAAAATAAACAGACTGCCTAGCGAATCCAATATTGCACCACGAACTACGAAAAGACTTGAAATAGTATATAGCAATGTTTGTGGGCCTATGAGAACAGAAACTCTTTGTGGTAATAAATACATTGTGACGTTTATCGATGACTACTCCAGATATAGTCGCATATACTGCATCAAAAATAAAAGCGAAGTATTGGACAAATTTAAAGAATATAAGGCAGAAGTTGAAAACTTCACTGGAAATAAAATTATAACTCTCCAAACAAATAATGGCCTAGAATACTGTAATAAAAAAATTGATAATTTTCTTAAAGACAACGGTATAACTCATCGAGTATATCAGAATGGTATTGCAGAACAAAAGAACAGATCACTGTTGGATAAAGCAAGATGTTTAATAATTGAGTCGAATGCAACGGAAAATCTATGGGGAGAAGCGATTCACACTGCTAATTACTTATCCAATAGATGTGTCAATCAGACAATTTCTTCTTATAATGATTCTGTAATCACTCCATTTGAAAAATGGGTCCTAAGGAAACCTTCTGTGAATCATTTACACCAATTTGGGACGAAACTTTTTATTCTTTTGAAGGACCGAAAATTAAATAAATTCTCATCTAAAGCAATACCTGGAATGTTAGTAGGTTATTCAGACACATCGAAAGCTTTTAGAATTTGGGTACCTTCAAAACATAAGATCGTCACAGCCAAAGATGTAAAATTTACAAATAAACTGTACTATTCCGAGAACCGTCAGTCATTAGCAGAAAACAATTTCACTGCGTTTAACAGCAATAGTTTGGCTGCAACAGTTACTCGACGAAATGACTCCACGGAGAAGCCTCTAATGAATGACGATAAATCAACAATAAAGTTGGCATATAATCCACCCTATGAACAACACAGCCGAACGAAGAATATGGAACGAAAACATCTCTTTAATAGAGAATGTCTTTCTGATGGACGGCTGAAAGTTGAACAAGTTTCATCTAATCTACACCTGGTTGATCCATTTAGCAAAGCCTTGTACAGATCCAGGGTTAATGAACCTTGTAAAAATCTTGGTCCTCAAAACAAAGAGGAGTGGATGTAAAGAGGATCACATATCCTCTATTGTTATGTCATAGAGCAGTTACGTGGCAACGTCTTGTTACTTTATATTATATTATTGTACGTCACATACATTAAAACTATTATCTGAATTGTTTCTTTTAATTCAATGTTCTAGTGGTTTAATACACGAATTTGCTAATTATTTTTTTATTTAATAAAAAATATGAATAATAATAAAAAGAGATATTTATAAACTGGCTGGCTCCTAATGAGATGGATGTGCTTGTTTTTCTGAGTATAGTTTTTTGAAAACGGGGCTCCAGTTTGGAAATGCCAGTCTCATTTCTTTCTCTACGTCTATTTTAGATCTGTACTTGTTCTTTATTACTGCAACTGCAGAAAAACCTGTTTCACTAATAAGAGTAATAGGCATGTTAGTAGTATCTGTACGGGTACTACTTGATTCTAAATCCTCTAAAATATAGGCTGGTTTTAATCGGTCTATAGAAATATTAGACTGCCTATCTTTTATTTGTATTTTATACGTTTTAACACATCTACTCAATACACGAAAAGGTCCATCATTCGGTGGCTGTAGTGACCTTCACACCATGTCATTTCTTACAAAAACATACTGACATTCCTTCAAATCCTTGTGAATGAATATGTTTTTTGAATTTTTATTTAAACGCGTGACTGGTATATAACTCTTTATTATTTGACTCAATTTGTAGATATAATGTTCAACATCAGCATTCTCTATTCTACTTGGTTCACTGTAAAAATCGCCTGGTAATCTAATAGTAGATCCATATGGTAATTCTGCTGGGTTTACACCTTTATCAACCCGTTTCGCTGCGCGTAACCCTAACATCACTGTACCTAACTCGTCAATCCAAGAAGTGGAATTGAGTCTAGCCATTAAAGCTGATTTCAGGGTACTATGAAAACGTTCTATAGCTTCATTACTTTGAGGATGATATGGACTACTTCTAATTCTATGTATACCTATTAAAGACATTAATTGTTGGAATAAATTACTTTCGAATTGCCTGCCCTGGAGATCTACTATAATTCTCCGAACGAAACTTGTCAATCGAACGAGAATAAAACGAAACTTTGAAAGTGAACCTACTCTAATTACATGTTCGGATGCTCAATCGAATAATTTTAAGAGTTCAATATGAATTATAGTAGGAAACGCTCGAAGGTAGGCCCCCTGATCGGTTGTAAGTTTTTCTGGCAGGGCAAATCGGCTGATCCACCCATTAAAAAATGCTGCAACAAATAAGATATTTTTACAATTATTTAGTTATACCTTATCTCAGAACAATGATTAGTAGATGTTGGTTCCTAGTAGGTACTAAGAAACACAATTAAAATTAGGACTTTTAAGTAAAAGTCCTAATTGAAATTGCGTTTCATTGGACAATATGGGGGAGTATATAATAACAGATTTAAAAACATTATTGATGAAACCTTTTACCTTTGTTTCTAAGTTAAGATCATTTGATTTTTAAGGATTAGTTTTCAAAATTGGTTCTAGATCATCACATTAGAGCCTTCACTAAATCTGGTGATAACCTGTAATAAAATAGTGTTCAATGTCTTAAAATATTGTAAGTAAATAATATAGCCTTCCTCGATAGTACCTATAGTTATAGTTCCTGAGATTAGAGCGTTCACCCAAACAAACAAACATACTCTTCAGATTTATATTATTAGTATAGTTAAGAAATAAATATTCTTACAAAATTCCACTATGCCCTACAAACCATTTATGAGCTTGGGTTTGTGAGCCTGATTACAAATTGTGGGTAATTTGACGACCCTAATAATGCATTAGGTATGTATGCTACGTACTAAGGTAATAGGTAGATCATCAATATCATACTTACCTAAAACGTATTACCCACATAGACTACCTATTCGTACATCGTATAAAACGTATTACCCACATAGACTTCAATTATGACTAAATAATATATTGATAGTCAGTAGAAACTTACCTATTTTCCCTTATAAATTCGCTTTTTTCCAACTCAATAGGGTCATTTTTTTTTCGAGTACTAAGTCGGTGATTTCTTTTTCCTAACTCTGCACGGAGGGACACGCTCCATACAAGGGCGGTCATAAATAGTTAAAGTCCTGTTACTATCAATACATTGTATTATTTTAGTGACTTACTGCCGCACTCAGAGTCGATTTAATGATCATTAAATGACATTTAAGTAAACATTAAATAAAATTCCCTCTCAGAGTCAGATAATGGGTCAATAGTGACGCTAATGAAACTTAAAATTTGAGTAACCGATGACCCTTACTTAGGTCTTATGTGACGTTTATTTGACATTTGAAAAGTAGGGTTATCTTTTGTTGTAATTTATATTTCAGTGCATTCATAGTGATATTTTCAATAATAATTTATACAAAGATTTTAGTGGTTAGAAAAAGAATTTCGAAAAATTATGATCTTGAGGTGGGAATCGAACCCGCGTCCGCTGCTATCCGGGCAGGTGCCTGACCGCTCGGCCACCCAAGAATCTTGGGTGGCCGAGCGGTCAGGCAAAGATCTTGGGTGGCCGAGCGGTCAGGCACCTGCCCGGATAGCAGCGGACGCGGGTTCGATTCCCACCTCAAGATCATAATTTTTCGAAATTCTTTTTCTAACCACTAAAATCTTTGTACTAATTTTTCTAACATTTATATAATGTTAAAATTAAAATCAAATAGTTAATAATTTATAATAAATTACGTTGTGGATTTTGTGGAGCTTACAGATTACGTAGGAAAATTCAGACAAGCACAACCTATATTCTATTTACGCGACTATTCTGATACTTTCACTATGTGCTTGAATTTCATGCAAGGTACAGATTTACACTCCGGGCAGCAAAAAATACTTTACCCCCAAGTTTGGAACCTGATTTAAAAAGCACCGAAACAGGACAGGCTTGCCCCTGAAGTAATACTGTTAATAACATTGCAGTATTAAGCAACTGGAATTTTTCAGGTTAGTTGAATATTACTTTACATTCAATGAGCCGTAGAGAGAGAGGCAGAGTAGAATATAATTGTCACCACACCCATTTCTCCCGTGGGTGTCGTACAAGACAACTGAAGGTAAACAGCGATGAGTAATAATGGGCAGCAGCAATCCTCTACAACCTAGCAATATACTGCGATTCACGTGCCCGATAGATGGCAATAGGCTCGCCACGTATTACACGGGACCTAACTTATTGCCGAATAGTGGGTGTTTAATTCATCTTTGCCTACCCTTTTGGGATATACGCATGATTTATGTATGTATGCATGTACTTTCAATATCTGTCATTACTGTCTTTATATTTATTTCAGAAACTAAGTGGTAATGTGATGGAAGATGGATAAATATTATTAGGTCAACAAGTCAGTATCACAAATTGTCACCAAAGTGTCTATCCAAGCAAGAACAATGAAAGACTTTGTAAAATTCCCTTCTACAGATGAGACACAAACAGAATAAAGCAAAATTTAATCAAGCAATGTCACAATTAATATTACTAATAATTGTAAAATTAAAATAATGTAATGAAATTCTTTTATAAGCCTAATCCCTTTATTTTTCTGCTAATTCATTTTCATTGCTTGGGGTTTATTTTGTTTTTTTGAATAAAACTAGTAGATATAAAAGAAATATTTTATTTTGAGTTCCAATTTATTTTTTGATTCCTTAAACTGTAATTTGAGAATTTCCAAAAGAGTTTTACTCCACTCTTCGTCTATTTCAGCAGCACATTTCTTTTTAACTTGATTCTCCCGGTAAAAAAATATTTTTGACTTGGTGTGTAATCGTCAGTCTTTAGATTTGATAATATGCCCCTCATCTAATAATTATATCTATATGATCTGAAAAAAGATAAGTATAATATCATTAATTTAAATCATTTTTCTAATTGCATGTTATTATTGAACTATATATACTAATAGCCAGTTGCACCAAGTTTTAAAATTTTCCTTAAAGTAACATAAAAACAACTTGATTCATATCAACAAGTTTTTAAACAATTGCTCATTTTATTTAAAATCTTATGAAATATAATAGGTACCCATAGCAAAGTCTAGGTCAAACTCATTGTCCATAATATTTTATACTGTTTTATTTTGATTATTGTCTATATGGACAGCACAATACCATCATTATCAAATGGATTCTGCACTTCACATATAATTGAAGGTGCAGCCTGAATAATAATATTAAAGTTAATAAGGATAGGTTACAGATAATTTATATAAATTGTTACACTTTCATAACAGTTAATTAGTGGAAAATAAATGTTACCTCCTCTACTGCTTATGATAGCTCCTTGCTGTGGGGACAGTGGTGGATTTTATGGACCACTTCCCGTTTTTATTAAACTCCCTCGCTCTGTAGGTTTACAGGTCATGGCCTTAAGATTGTCCCATGCTCTTTTTAATGTTATTGTATCACGCTGCAAATTGCAAAGAAATATTAGTTACTTTTTAATAATGCACCTTGGAATACAGGATAATTCTATCCAAGCACAAAAAAATATAAGAAAATACGAATACTGTGCACATATGCATTACAATTAAATTCCTCAATCATTCTACTCCCGGAACGATCGAACCCCATGCATGTAACAAAGAAATCATCAATACTTACCAAAACAATCATAGTACTAATCAATTATTTTAATGAAGATAGGGTTTGTGTGGCTTTTTGTTCTTTTTTATATGGCGTTTCCTATATGATTTCGCCAATATCGAGTGTGCCGCTCAGACTTTTTATGTTAATGATTTCCCAGGCTGACTCCACTTGCAGTGGCTTTTTCTATTTGATCACAAAATAAATAGATTTGATATTGATATGTTTTTGTTTGGTATTTCCATGGAATTATTTGGGGTATTTCTTGTTTGTTGACATTGACTTTTTGATTTTGTTAGAATGACTTTTGGTCCGGTGTGGCCAAATCTAAAAAGTCATGGCATTTACAGTTCAAGTTTGATAAAATTAAATTATTATTGTATATTTTTACGTTAAAATTATAGTAAATTGCTATTAGTAACAAATTCTAATGGAAAACAATATTTTTGTGTTATAAAAACTAGCGTAACTAATAATAGCCATTGAAACAATTCAATGGATTTTTGCATGTGGCAATTCCGCACTTACCGATAACACTGGATTTATAGATGCACTGCACTAACCTGACTTAAAATTGTCACATAACAAATCAATCAATTATTTTCGACTCTGAGAGGAACGGTCAATTAGATGTTTTAATGATAATTTGTAAAATACCCATTATGACTAATTTAATGAACGACTCTGAGTGCGGCAGTTATAGTTGTAAAAGTGTTTTAGGAACATTAAAATGAAAGAAGTACATGTATTTACCGAATAAAAAACGTTTACTTCAGTAAAAAACAAATATAAACAATAACATACTTTTACCTAAATTTATCATGAACAAACACTTAAAAATTGGAATGTAAAACATATATTTTAAATAAAAAAAGAGTCAAACATTGATAACATTATTTAATTATAATAAAATAATAAAATAAATAAATTAAAATTAATTAAATACAAAAAAAACAAAACAACTAACAAAATACAAATAAATTATTCTTATTCTAACAATATTAAACATGTAACAATTCTATTACACTTTGTGACAGAGTATTTTTCTTTTTAAGGGGAAGTTTCCGAAGACTTGTAATATAAGGATCTGAATGTAATAATAGTCGTTGTATTAAATCTTGATTGGTAACTTCACGTGACATTTTTCGAGTGTGACTTCGTCTATAAATTTTGATATACTTATTTGTCGCTTCAGCAGCTTCTTCGGAAAGTTCTCCTATAGATAACAATGCATAACTTATAATATCTGATCCATGTACGAGCACCTTGTGGACAGAAGCAGGAAGACTATACCACGGATATTCCTCGACCAGGCTGTATGCTGTTTGTAATGCATAGTCTTTAAACTTGCATTCATTAATTTTATGTCCAGAAGATAACGTTTGTAATATTACAAAACAACGATCTATGAGATCCTTATTCAAACCTGTAATTTCAGCAGATACAGCTGATTCCAAAAAAAACTTCCTGGCCGTGTTTCCGTCGTTAGACGTCCCGCTTCCACCACTACGCGGCTTGTCAACTATTAAACCTAATCGTTCCCTAAACTGGGACTGTACATATTGTTTTTTATTTGATAACAATTGTTTATCACTATCTAGCCTAACTTGCCATTTTTTTATGTCTAATCTATATGAAAGATGAATAAAATATTCGAAGAAACGTATCCAAGAATGTAGTGGTGATAATCCAAATTGGTATCTACTCTCTATTACAGGTTTCTGTAAACATTCGTCTATTTTATTCATCTCTTTAGCATTACATATATAACATTTACTTGTAGATGTTTCACTTAAAGCACTACAAATTTTACCATCTACCATTGAAAGCTGCAACTTATGAGAAACGACCAATTCACGATTGTCGATCTGAATAAAAGTAGGTTGCAAACTTTCAATTTTATCCTTAAAATAAGCTTCCTCTTGCAAAGACACTGCTGTGCTTTCTTTCAAAAATTGAAATCGAATAGGACGGCAGTACCTAGTGGAAGAGGGTCGAGGATTTTTCCATAAAATTTTACAATTATCTTCAGCTAATTTTACAATAATTTGAAGGGGTACATAAGATGTTACAAACAAACTACTATCTTCTAAAGTTGAATCTGAAAAAAATTGTTTGTATTCACTATGTCCAGTGCTGCCATCGAATCCCCATTTCCCAAGTAAAGAGATATTAGACAAACAATCATCAGGAATCTGATCTAAGACCTCTTTTTGAGATTAAAGGATTCGAGAAGCTGTGTGATCAAAAAGACTTTGTAATTCAACTTCAGCTGAAGACTCGGAAACAGTTATATTAGAAGGGTAACATCTCTGTTTCGCTTTAGTAATTTGTTGGTAACATGGTAATACATTAGGAGAAATCTTACTATTAACAAAGTTTTTAATTAATAAATACTGATGTTTTGTCAACTGAGCATCAGTCACAAGTGACAAGACATCATCAGTGCTAACTCTAGATATATACGAATCGAATGAACAGTCTGAAACATCAAGCAATGCACTCACAGTAGAATCATCAGACTTTGACAAATCAGCTACTCTCCGACGTTTAGTCCTTTTACTACATTGCGTAAAAGGTTTTCGAGGACGACCACGTGAATAACACGGCGACGTTTCAGACGGAGTACATTGCTTATTGTTTTTCACAAGTTGAATTTTTTCAATAACATTAAACCAATCGGAATTCTTATATAAAAGCTTGGTTTTATCCCTATTACATTTTTTCCAGAATCGAGCAATAGCTTTACATAAATTATTAACAATTTTCTCTAAATAATGAATATCAATGTTCTCAGCATCGTTCAGAGTAGTCAACAAACTTTGTAGGACTTGACGACACTTTTCCGAGTCATTATCGGTATTGACAGTTAGCCATATTTCAAGAATATGCATTCTTGAAAACGAGCATATATATAAATTACCTAAAACAAAAAAAAACGGTTAAAATTCAGTCACAAAACCTACACAAAGCACTAAGACTAAATAAACTAATTTCGTAACAAATGCTACGAGATAATCTGGCAACCGTAGCACCCTTGTCATCGCCAAAAGGGCAGATAAGGGCAGCCAAGTTTTAATTTTCCTAAGATAAGAAAGTCTAAAGATTATGGTGCAATATACCTCCATAGTCGGAGCGAGTGGGAACATATTTAAAAGTTTATTCAAACTTTGAATATTAAAATATAATACTCCAAGAAAAGTCGCCTCGTAGCAATGACATACTAAAGAAAATATATACTAAGATACAATTAAAATAAAAATATTAATTATTACATACCCTGTTCTTGGATATCCATTTCAGAAAAAACTCACACAGCACTCACAGGTCCCGCAATGACAACAAATGACGTCACGCTTTTTAATGACTCACTGATAACAGTATTTACGATTGGCGATGCGCTCTCTTTGAATGCACAATAGATAATGAAGGCGCACTCTAATTACTGACCTATTTATAGTTTCAGAAGGTACCGCAACTATCCAATGTAACGACAAGGAATAAAATGTAAAACAAGAAAGCAGGTTTTTAAGATTTATGACCTATGGATGTCCCACAGTGCTCTGTACTCGAAAATTCCAAATTCGTCACACATCTTAAACAAAAAAAAGGTACTTTGTTAGGAAAATAAAATATTTCCATTAAACATTAAGAATGTTATCAACATAATACAATTTATAACACTTACGACGGATACGAGTTCTTAAATTGTTTCTTTTTTCACTTTAAATTTAAAATATCCACAAAAAATCACTATAAATTCACTCCAACAACATAAAACACACACTTGAAATACGAAAAAACTACTATTGGACTAACTTTTAGAGATTGCTCTATTTGACATAGCAAACGCTCTTAAACCGTTCGGTTGAGGTGTCATGGTAGGAATAGTCCATACATAAAAAGGTGAACAGGTTAAAGACGTCAAGCTAAGCAGGCCTGCGAAAGTCCCGCTTTAAGATGGTCATAGTATGAGAATTTATAGCAAACCCTGTTTAAGGCCTGCTAAAATAGCTCGTAGTAAGCCTCTTGCACCTGGCATTTAATGGTGTAATTTTGAAGTGGAGTGAGTTTTGGGACCGGTTTTCTTCAAGTGTTGATGCCCAACACATAAGTAATACAGATAAGTTTTCATATTTGTAAGCAGCACTATGAAAAGATTCACTAGCGGCGATACAATCCATACAAGGTTTAAACACCACAAACGACAACTATCCAGTGGCAGTAGAAATTTTAAAGAGGCTTTGAACCTGGCTTTGTCATTGATACACACTATGAGGCACTTTACAACATAAAAAAGGCAAATAGTAGTCCTGGGGACTGCTTAAACCCCTTTAATGAGATAGAAAAACATCTACGTGTTTAATGACCAAGGGCGAAGATATAAATTATTATAATATTGGTACAGTCATACTAAATAAATTTTCTAATGAAATAATATATGAATTAAAAAAGAAAATAAAACCAGATGAGGAAAATATGGAGACCACACGCAAAGAATTAGATATCCTAATAATAGCTTAATCCACAAAATAATATAAAGAAGTAGTAGCGGAACCATTTTCCACAGAGATTTTACATGTGCAAACAGGAACAAAAAATACTAAATATATTAAGCGGAAACCAGACAGCAAGAAATAAGCTATGATAGAATTAAAAAACCTAAATTGTCATGCATATTTAAAATCAAAAGCCTTAGCCCGGAGCTATACAGTGTGGAAAGAAAGCACACTGTATACCCTGGAGAGAAAGTACCTTAAATCTTTGAAATATCCCAATTTACTGAAAGGAAACATTCCTTTTTTTAAAAAAAGAAACAACTGCATTCACAAAATTCTCAAAAAGCTTACCCGAACCGGGAATCGAACCAAGTAAAAAAAATCAAAAAAATTAACACTCGCCATTTTATTTTACTAATCGATGCAGTCGATGTTAACGATTTTTTTCATTTAGAAACATACTGTCTTAGAAAAACAAATACTATGAAATCTAACATTTATTTTACTCTCGAATCAAATCAAACCTTTATTTTATCGCGATTTCTGTTGGTAATTGGAATTTAAAAATGAACGTTTGAAAATGGAACGTATAATTTCTTTTCCAGTGGGCAATTTTGAAATTTAAAAGAACATCTTGGTAATTTTTATCGATTTTGTTTTGCCACCATTTCGTAATAAGTATTTTGTGATAATAATTATTAAAATAAGGCGTATCAAGACTAAATGCTATTCAATCTTATAGAAGCATACATTTTTAACTACAACTATTACAAAAGCCCTTTAGTGGTATAGTGAAAAGTATCAGAATTCACCATACCACTGACACAAATATCGTCGAGAAAAGTTTTGGCGCGAATGGTAAAAAACTTAGTAGGTAATGGTTGGAAGTTTAAAAAACATCACGAAGGGCACAAGATCATCGTAATCTGCACTGTTTCAAAATAGAATTTATTAGTTAAATTATTAGTCTCTTGGTAGGTGATATTTTTCTTCAATATTAGTTTGTGTCTTTCGATTCTAATAAACGAAGATTCTCAAAAGGATAGAGAAGTAAAATAAATGTTAAATTTCATGTTCTTTTTTTCTAAGACCCTATGTTTTTGAGAGAGAGAAAATATCGTTAAAATCGACTGCATCGATTAATAAAATAAAATGGCGAGTGTTAATTTTTTTATTTTTTACTTGGTTCGATTCCTGGTTCGGGTAAGCTTTTTTTGGAATTTGTGAGTGCAGTTGTTTCTTTTTAAAAATAAAGGAATGTTTCTTTTCAGTAAATTGAGCTATTTTAAATATTTAGGGTACTTTCCCTCCAGGGCCCATGCTTTCTTTCCACACTGTATATGGTGGCCAGGCATTGACGAAGCAGTGGAAGGGGTTTGCCGAAAATGCAACGCTTGCGCTAGTACCGCGTCCGCACCGCCGCAGCACGCGCAGCGTCCATGGCCATGGCTGGCGCGCCTATGGTCGCGCTTACACGTTGACTTCATGGGACATATATTTGGGAAGCTATATTTAGTTGTTATTGATGCTATGTCAAAGTGGATTGAACTTTTTCAAGTTACGAGTACAAGTGCCGTTTCTACGATTGAATAACCAGGTGAATTATGGGCTAGGTGGGGGGGGATACCCAAACAAGTAGGAATGGTCCACCTTTCACTAGTAAGAAAATTTATAAAATAATAACAATAAAACAACATTTGTACATATTATGAATAACCAACTAGCTGATTCTGTATATAAAATGAACTTTAATAAATAAAATTAACTAATTAAATAAAATTAATATATAAAATTAACTTTAAATACGTCAGGCATAGTTAAATATCATTACTTATATTTTTTTTAATTAGCCTGCCAGTCCTAAGCCTGAAAAAAATATGAAGGGAAGTTAATTTTACTTGCTTACAAATTTTGTGAACTGTCTATTAGCAAGAGACAATACAACTCTTATCTTAATAGTTTATTCTGAAAATCGTTTAATAATAAGAATATAATATTTACTATAATATTTATAAGAATTACGACGGCTACTTTTTTATATCGTCATTAATTTATCGTCTACGACGCTTAGCTCAGTTTTTAACGACGACGTAAACTAGTCGAAAATTAAACTGTTTTTTAAACTACAAAGATTTTGGTGGTTAGAAAAAGAATTTTGAATTTTGTTTTTTAAACTAGTTTAAGATAGACTATAAACCAGTCTCGTTTCGTCGACCGTAAAAGCGTCGACGACCCATCACTACCGTAAAGGTGCTAGTGATGAATGAATGTATAGAAAAGAGACGGAACGGACCATGTCGAGAGACCTATGAACGGAGAGAGTGATTAGAATGACAACATTCCAACAACAACATTCCTGACACCAATCCTCTTTTGGTATGCTGTTGTTGGTGGTTTGCCCTCCACCATTCGGGTGCCCCAAGGTGCTTATTGGTCTACACCGGGCAATCTCCCTTAGTCGACTTTTACTACACCCATGGGATGAGTTGGGTCTGGCCTATTTTACGTTATTTCTTCGCTCCCAGGCCAGCACAGAAGAAGAAATGAATATAAATATTTTTAAATTAATTAGTGTAGTTAATTAGGTCTTGTGTTCTTATAACTTTAATCTCAGTGTAATTTTGTGAGGAGGAATGTAATGTAGGTGTTACATCACTACTATGCTTTTTGTATTGACGGTAGGCAGATCTGGTTGTTACGAACAGTCTGGCACACAGAGTACCTTTTATATACGGAAATAGAGACCTCTCTCGGCGGCTAAAAGAGGCAACTATTTGGACAGCGCCCTCTGTATTCGTTTTATGGGACTACTACGGACTACCTATGGATATGCACGTATAGCTTATTTTGTTTTTAAAGATTTCTATTATTTTTACTTAAATGGGGCATTAAACTAAGAATTATTTATTTTAGCAGTTTTTCTTTTGTTCAGTTGGATGACTTTATACAACAAGGATAGCTAATTATTAATTCTTAGTTTGAAAATGAAAACACATTATAATATGTTAATTTTCTTTTTATTTCTTCCTTTTTAAACATTTTTTAAAATATTTCTTGGCTTTTATTTGTAGCCTGTCCTCGTCATCATAGCAGTCCATTTTTCCATTTAATATTTTGTTTATATCTTTGCAATAGTTATACAAAAAAAATCTGGTTGTTATGTTTAACAAAAAAATTACAATTTTTTTTTATGTTCTCTACATTGCAAAAAGTTAAAATCAACCAACATTAATATATATGTTTTTACTAATTCTTTAATATGTTTTTTATCAATAGATTGCTTCATAATTGCATAAGTAACATCCTGGACTGCTGACACACAATTTATAATAGATTCAGTAGGACTGCAAAGCCACTGACGACCTGCATATTCTCTGTATTTAATATACTCTGCACCTTCTATCGCAATCGTGTTACTTTTACAGGTCGTACAATTTTTAAAAACTTTATTTTGGACTTTTCTAATAAAATAGCCACAGACATATTGTAAGGCCCCCATAATACGGGGGTCACTTTTTGATTTTACATCTTCAATTACAATATTATGTATTGAATCTATATCGCAGCTCGTTGTGGCTTTACAATCATCCGTGACGACGAGGGCATGCAAATTCCTTCCAAAATCTTCCTCACAATTAGAACCAACGGACACTTGACAGATTATTTATCAACAACGTTGTAAATTCGCTCACAAATTTGTCTGGAGTCTGATTTGTATTGCGGCACCCATGGCTTCTTATGGCGCCTAAAAAATTTTCAATTGGGTCTTGATTTAAGTGTCTCATCCAGACCGAGGTTATTTTATATCTAGATTCTAAATGTTTTAATAAAATGTCGATTCCCTCAAGTGTCCATGCCCAGTTATTTAATGTAGGAACATTTTCAGATTTACCTGAATTAACATTAATAAATTTCATTGTTTTCAACTTATTTTTTGCTTCTTGCCACACTTTATGGTGCTGCGATTTTGGCGTGACGGGTCCGAGGAGGGGCTTTGCAATTTTTTTCTTATTGTAGCTTCCGTTCATGGAATCAAATAAGTTGTCAAAAAAGAGAAGAATGTCTGCTGTTTCGTTGTACTCTTTAGGCAGAATACCTTTATCTGAAAAACAAGATTTTCTTAAATTTCATATACACTCATCAACATTATCCAGGGATATTTTATTCACATTTAATGTATGTAGTATCAGCGATAATTTAAAAATACTGACAATATCTGAGAAATTTATTCAATGAAATGACGAAAGTTTATAATTAAAGCAAAACATTGAAAAAATGCACATAAGTTGTCAATATGTTTAATATGTTGGCTTATACTACTTGAAGAAAGTATAAATAAAGTATCCTTAGATAAAGTTGATGAGTGTACTTAGTTTATGTAGGCTTTAATAATTTTATTTCATGTTACGATTATAACTAGCAACAACAAAAATCATATATTTAAGTATCTACATAACATTTTGAGTGTGTTAAACAAGATTACCTGCAAGGTATCCCATATTTGTTGCAACAGTCCTCCTAAAGATTTGACTTGCAAATTTCACCTTCATTTTATTTTTAGAAACTTTTTCTGGTAAGACATGGTTTTCTGTCAATTTAGGGATAAGCCTCACACCCTTGTAGCCAGGATTTTCTTTATGCAGCAGTAATAGGTGTTCCCATTTTGCTACATGTTTTGTATTATTTTCATAATATTCTAAATTCTTAGTCACTAAATTATTTCTTACACACTTTAATAAGTGTGGATGGTCATATAAGGGTACCACCTCTTGGTCATTTATCAAAAAACATTTTCTTTAGGTTCCTGACCCTTTTTTAAATATGTACCACGTGCTTCTTGCAGTAACAGCTTTATAGCATGCCTGTTGTTGATGCCTTGATCGCATACAGTTGCTACGATGATTAAGCCTGCTTTTTGTAGCTGGCTAATAATTTTTTTCAGATGTATGGCAACAAAATGCACAATTTGTGTTCTGGTTTCATTTTGTCTGCAGCACTTTTCAGTTGGCTAAATAATTTATTATTAATGCCGGGTTCTATGTTTGCCTGACTTATTAGTTTGGACAGGGTTTGCGGTGCTGGTAAAATAAGAATTCTTCTTAAAAACCTATAAGCTTTAGGCGACAATTTAAAAATGGAAAGTGCCAATATTTTCTCTTGTAAGAGAAAACGTCTACCTTTATTTTGTTTTTTACTTTCTCTTAACTGTAGTAATGTTAATAGCTTTGATGTGCTAGGCAGTTTTTCCATTACAGACAAAAGTGCTGGGTTTGATGTCAGTTTTTTAGCTGCTTGTAGGTTGGCAGCTTGCTTCTTCATTTTATTGCGACATTTGCTTAGTTTTATCCTGATTTTTAACAACTTCTGCTGCAATTTTTTCTCTTCAGGAGTTGCTATTATTTGCTTTTTGATACTAACTGAACCTTTCTTTCTGTGGAATTCTAAAATAAAAGAATATAAGGGTAAATGTTTTGAACATAAATCTGAACCTATAATAAAAATCTAACATTTGATTATTTACTATCTATAACACAGAGGAATCTCTACATCATAATCTAAAAATTTCTTGCATTCTGTAATAAAAAAAACAATTCAAATTCATACTAGTATTATAAAGAGAAAATCCAGCTATATATATTATAGAAAAGGATTTGTATTTTTGTTTGTAATTAATAAACTCAATCAAGTAGAATGAGCCTAACACATTTGTTTTCAAACAGACTAGCAAAGAAATATGTTGTAAGCTTAAAGTGAGATCAAAATGTGTAAGTGTATGAGTATTTTAAATACCTGCTAAAGATGCCGAAGTAGACGGTATGGGTGAGAACACAGTGGCTGAAGGCATAGATATGGTTGAAGTTGTATTTGTTGGAAGATTTTGCAATTGTCGCATAGGCCTTCTTTCAACAAATGTAAATTTTGGAATAGACGAAAGTTCTGAAACATGAAAAATTAACATATTACGTATAAATTGCAAAATTGAAAATGAAGTATTTAGAAAAAAATCAACCCTAACCAACCATCAACCATCGGAGCTGGTTGTGAGATGGGTCGATTTTTTCTATATACTTCATTTTCAATGTTTTAATAATAATAATTGCATTGTGAATGTTTAAATTAAAAATTTAAATAACTTGTATCTTCTTCTTATATACAATGAAACGCAGTGTGTTAGTCTCGCAAAAACTCTGAAACAGCTCGACCAATTCAAACAAAATTTTCTGTGTGTACTTGAATAGATTCAAGGAAGGTTTAAACATACAGTTGGACCCGTTAGGTGGCACTGTAATCGGGTGGGACAACGTCCGCCGGGCCCACTAGTTATGAAATTAAAAATGTATTGATATTTTGAAGATGATTTACTTATTTACTTTACTTAGGGTCAGTTTCATAATCTAAAAGTAAAGTTCTTAGTATTTACTTAGCCAGTAAATTACATAGAGGTTAAATCCTTCCGTTAACTTTCTTTGCGTTTCACAATCATCCAACTAGTAAATTAAAGTGAAGATTAACTAATAAATACTTACATAAGAGTATGCTGGCAACTTTAGATTTTAACGTTTCGTTTCAAGGTAAGAATAATTTCTGTGTTTGTATTATGTACAGTAAATGCAGCAACTAAATTACAAATATTTTTCGTTATGATTTTCTCATAAAATAATGATATATTCACATGAAAAACATAGTACATTGTGAGGTTATTGAGTGATTTCACCTTTTCTAAAATCAATGTTTCTGTAAGAATGGAACGTAACGAGTTGTCAACAAAACAGCCATGTCAAACGTTTGTCAATGAGATAGGTTTCAATGGTGTTAGACAGATTATTTTCAATAATTCAAAAATTGTTTCAGAGTGGATTTTGTGCAGTGAAAGTGGTGTTATTTGGTGGTGGTGTCAATCATTGAAAATAAGTCTTGTGATGTATTTTATATTGAGAATTCTATAGTGGTTTTCACCACCTCATCAGTCATCATGAACTCTGTTACCATTACATTCACGTCAAATGAAAATTTCTATAAATAAATAATTTCCTACTTGTTTTAGGTAAACAAAAACCAATGAGACGTTTTGAAAAGGTGGCAGAAAGCAAACTAGAAATTGCAGAAACAAATTATAGATGAGGAATTAGACCTTAAACGGAAACAGTGGTTGTTTGAAGAAGAAGACTGGTTGCAAAATAAAATTGATAAAAATTTGTGAACATTTTATTTTAAATAAATTTCTTAATTAACAATAATGTTTTCTTATAATAAATAAAACATTACATTGTGTAGTTTACACAAACAGAGCTTACAGTAGGTATCATTGTTTTTGGCAGTATGAGGACGATGTTGGGATGGAGGTGGTATGTTCCAATCATTATCCCTATTATATTGCAATCGCATGTGAATTTAATTTAACAATTCTACTAGCAGATGCCTTGCTTACACCAGTGAAGTCACCAACTAAGCTAAGCTAACTAAGGAAACTTCCTGTTGCATAATATCTCTGTGTTAAAAATAGACGATCCAAAGGTTTAACTGCATAATTCCTAGAACAAGGACATAATATATTAATAAAACTAGGTAAGTAGTAGGACTAGGATGCATAAAATAATGAAGTGTAAATTTTACGTACTGTTGCCATAGATGTAGGAATACATAACAACTTACCTCGACGTAAGAGCAGTTATTGAATGCTCTATTAGAGAAAAAAATATAATTAACACTTGGAATCTCATCTTGAAGTCAGTATCATCATATTTTTCCATGTTGTTTACACGATACCGAAATATTTGTTTCTTACGCGGTCCCGTCATGCGACCGAAAAAATCGTAATTCATCTTCAATAAGATCAAAAATTTCCATTTTAAATGAAAAAAATAAACATTGTTGATGAATCTAGAAATGTCGTATTTGAGGTTATCTTGTCATAAATAGATTTACTACTCATAAGTAAACGGCTACTTGGTAGTGCATCCGATGATTAATTTAATCTGCAGATTACGTGGTAATTAACCCTACTCAGAGATTGTGAAACGCAAAAATTTGTTTACTGATCAGATAAGTTCGAAGTAGCTTACTTAGAACTTTACTTTTCGATTATGAAACAGGCCCTTACTATAACAGAATGTTTATAAATATAGTAATGAAAGACAATAAATTGTTGTTCCAAATATCTCCTTCTTTTTAAGCAATGGCAGGGTCTCTTTGGATTTCAAAATTATACAGAATCTAAGCAATCACTCATTTTTATTCCTACATTAATTATTTCACGAGTGTATCCCTGAAGCGGAAGTCAGAGTCTGGGCAATGCTACTATGTCAATTCGCAGTCAACACCATTGTGCTGCTCTTATATTGAAACTGAGATAATGATTTTAAAATTTAAAAACAAATTTTTGGAGACTCACCTGGCAAATGAAGAGTAGGCACTGCAATGTTACTTAGCCGATCAAATCGGCAACAAAACTTCTCTTCAAAGTGTGAGTGACAGACACTGCGATGTTTGTATATGTTCTCATTATCTAAGCCGATTATATCACCGCCAATTGAGAAAACCCACTAATTAAAACGCTCTGTTATAATGGAATTTTCCCAGTAAGCTATATAAAATAAAACTGCTGAGTTTCCAATTGCATTTTGACTACGATGCAATCGGAAACGCGCATCGCGACCCAGTAAAGATCGTTTTATTCCATTAGATCGGATTGGACCTCCGTCGGGCTTAGACGTACTAATTTCATCTTAATTCTAATTAAACAGTTTTCTTTAGATTAAATTAAATTGTTTTTTTTAAAAACAAACTCCTGAACTGCCCCGTAACAGTGGTGTCAGAAGTGGGATACCAGTGTTGATAAGCCGTTTTCGTTCCACTGGTATTCCATAACGGGTCGCGAAAATAAAATAAGAAAATTGCCAAAAATCTTTATCGCGCCAATCCGTCTCCGGAACGTGATTTTCTTCGGTCTCCGCGTTTCGTCAAGTTCCTGCACATCTCGCAACTGAGGCTCGACAGTAAGCCTTACTCCGTAAGCCTGCAGCTCAGTCCCGAGCCATTCCCGTATCCTGCCGGTGCGTAGTACGCGCCGCCTGCTACCTTGCCGCCGCCGCCGTCGCCGCTGAAGGCGTCGCCGTCCTTGCGAGGCCGCCCACTGTGCGCCGCCCGCCTTCATCTTCTCTGTCTCCGTGGTCGCTTCCCCGTAGAGCGCCACCCTGCTGTGCTCCACCTGTTGAGAGCCTGCTGAAACCGTCGCCGCCGCTGCCCTGCCGCTGTTCCTGACCCTATAACTGCGTTGCTCCAGTCCCAGATATGAAGTTCGTTCTGCTCGTGTTATCCCTGTAAGTAAAGCATATTTTATCATCTGTTATTGCTACAATTTTTCGCGATTAAGTGTAAAACATATTTCCTATCCTATATTCTTAAAATTCTATATCCTTAAAATCATAGTTATCTTTAACTAAACTAACAAATAAATTCCTAAGTAAATAAGTAGGTACTGAAATATATTTTCACTACACTCTGATCCTTACAATATTAAAATATTTTATTTCCTCGTTTCTATAATATCCTATACAATATATTTTATTAAGTTTGTAGTTATAAAACATTCTTTAATATACTAAATTAATAAATAATAAATAAATAAATAAATAAATATTTTTACACTCACACCTATCATCTAGCCCAAAGTAAGTAGCGTAAGCACTTGTGTTATGGATACTAGATGACGGACATATTTTTAATATAATTATGTATATAAATGTTGAAAATATACTACATAAACATATACACAACCATGACTCGGAAACAAACATTTGTGGTCATCACAAAGTTTGCCCCTACCAGGATTCGAACCCGGGACCTCTTGGCCAATACCCAGCAATCTGAGCATTCGACCAAGGCGGCCGTCATTAATACTTATATACTTATCATCATACTTCCTAATACTTACCTTATTTTTTTTCGTTAATTTAATAATAATAATTAATACTTACCTTATCTTTCTTTAAATAACAATGTCGATCGAATCTAAGAAAAGTGAAATAACAATAAGCGAACAATTTCCCATCAATGTGCTATGCAATTTTATAGGCACATATAAAGGTGACCGTGAAACTCTTACCGCTTTCCTTACGAACTGCCAAAACGCTCTAGATCTAGCATCACTTTCCCAAAAAATCTTGCTTACAAAATATATCCTATCTCGTCTAGAAGGCAAGGCCCAAATCGCGTGTTCTAATAAAATTTTCGAAGATTTCAATCAAATTAAAGTGTTTCTGAAACAGAATTTTGGTGAAAGGAAACACTACAATCATTTGTTGCTAGATCTACAGTCGTGTAAACAGCAATCTAATGAGACGGTATCGCAGTTCGCACTTAGAGTCGAAACCTGCCTCACTGACATTCAAGCCGAAATTTATAATTCGGAATCCTTGAAAAGGGATTTTTTGGTCGCGTCGCAATGACCGAAGATCTAGCACTGTTCACATTTAACTAAGGTTTACATCCACGAATAAGCAACAATGTCAGATGTAGAAGTCCCAAATCTTTGAACGATGCTATTAATATCGCTCTCGAAGAGGAGAAGATCCAAAATCTTTTATTTAAGACAGTACATAAGCCGAAATGCAGAACCTGCGGAAAAATTGGACATTCGGAAGCTGAGTGCTATTCTAAGATAAAACGCGTAACTCCACCACGTGGGTTTTCTGATCGCAGACCGTCAGCACAAATTCCCTCCGATAATTCCCAGTCCCACGTTTTCTGCAGATACTGCAAAGCCAAAGGGCATGATATTACACAATGTCGTAAAAGAAAATATAATAATGAGAAATATAATAATGCAAACAGGCCGGCGAACGTGCATCATATTTCGCATGAATCGCCGATAACGCCGACACCGCCGTCGCCGCCATCGCCTTACCAAGATTCCCACGAATTTAATAACGATGACGATTTAAACTAAATATTCGGAAATCGAGACAGTGCCGTCGCTTTCCGCCAATTTTAGGCACACAGCCTTCTAATCCTAAATCTATTAACACATCTCATCATGCTCCAAAGAGAGTTTCTATTTCGATGAGCCCTAAATCTGTAAATACATCTCATCATGCTCCAGAGAGAGTTTCTATTTAGATGAGCCCTAAATCTGTAAATACATCTCATCATGCTCCAGAGAGAGTTTCTATTTAGATGAGCCCTAAATCTGTAAATACATCTCATCATGCTCCAGAGAGAGTTTCTATTTCGATGAGCCCTAAAGCATTATCTCTTACATCTCAGAAGGCGCAACAGCCTCTGAGCCTCTTTACATCTCAGAGGGCCCAACGGCCTCTGAGCCCCTTAACATCTCGGACGCAAAAAACGCCGAGCCATACAAATGTAATTAATAATGATCTTAATTTTACATCTAAGTCGAATACGAAATCATATAATAATAACTCTTGCGTCAAAACTTCCGAGGGTTCTTATCTTAAATCTAATATCCTTACTTGCAATAAAAATAGTAAGTCCGGGTCTCAAAACATAAAATTGAATCAGTCATCTCCTATATCTAATAATAATAACGAACATTTTGTGCCAGTTCACGAAATTACTTTACCTCTAAATAAAATATCGTTGCCTCACGTATGTTTGAATAGTAGTTTATCTTCTAATACTCTAAGTTTTCTTATAGATACAGGTGCAAGCATAAGCCTTATTAAACGATCAAGTCTAAATTAAATACCCGAGTTATCTCGTGAGATAGTCAAGCTCAAGGGAATCAATAGCCTCGAACATTGTTCTGAAACTTTAGGCACTATTCAAATGGATTTCAACTTATTAAAATATACGTATGCATACAAATTTCACGTAACTAACGATGACGTCAGTCTAGACTGTGACGGCATCATCGGTAGTGACTTCCTAGGTTATTTCAAAACAAGTATCGATTATGAAACAAAATTATTAAATATTCTCGGGCAAAGTCTGGAGATTAAGTATAATCAGCCGACTTACATTATTCCCGCTCGCTCTGAGGCCGTAATCGAATGCGCGATAGCAAATTACTCATCCGAGTCTTATCAGAGCCATGAAGCTCTCGTGCTAGATCAAACTTTAAGTGATGGTGTTTACATTGCAAATTGCATGGTCACTATAAAGCCAAATAACAAAATAAACATTACTGTTTTAAACACCACCGACTCTGAGGTCCGAGTCAAAGATTACTACGTAGAAGCATCACCCTTAGAACGTAACCCGAATATCGACTCAACTGCAATTATTAATTCTATCTCCGATTATCAGCCCCACAGATCGCAAAAAGTTTTAGACCTAATTCGCTGCTCTCATCTTAACAATGAGGAAAAAAGGGCACTCTTAGAATGTTGTTCAGAATACACAGATATTTTCCACTTAGAGGGTGAACACTTATCTTATACAAACGCTATTGAGCACTCAATTAATACAGGAGATGCACCTCCTATTCACGTGAAATCTTACCGATTCCCTGAATGCCACAAGGACGAAGTAGACTCCCAAATTAGAAAAATGTTAGATCAAAAAATTATTCGACCCTCAGTATCACCCTGGAATGCTCCAGTTTGGGTAGTCCCGAAAAAAATGGACGCCTCTGGAAAACAGAAATGGCGTATAGTCATTGACTATCGACGCCTCAATGACGTCACCGTCTCAGAGACTTATCCCCTGCCTCTCATCTCGGACATTTTGGACCAATTAGGGCATTCCAAGTATTTTAGTACTCTTGACCTTTCTAGCGGATTTCATCAGGTCAAGATGACCTTAAAAGATGCTTCAAAAACTGGATTCACATTAAACACTAACTCCGACGTCGCAGGGCATTACGAATTCACCCGGATGCCTTTTGGGTTAAAGAATGCTCCTTCCACCTTCCAAAAATTAATGAATACTGCTCTTTCTGGTCACCAAGGTCTCCACGCATACATTTATCTTGATGACGTCATAATCTATAGTCACGATCTAAAAGGTCATATCACAAAACTTCAATTAGTATTTGATAGATTACGCAAATTCAATTTAAAACTCCAACCCGACAAATGTGAATTTCTACGGCGCGAAGTCGCTTACCTGGGCCATATTATTACTGATAAAGGGGTATGTCCAAATCCAGAGAAAATCAAGGCCGTCAGCCAATTTCCATCTCCCAAAAACCCTAAAGATATCAAATCATTTCTAGGTCTTGTCGGTTATTATCGTCGCTTTATTAACAACTTTTCGCTAATAACTACGCCTTTGACTTCACTCCTTAAAAAGGACGCCATATTCAAATGGTCTCATGATCAAGAACGTGCATTCTCTCTATTAAAAGAAAAACTGACCACGGCTCCACTCCTCCAATATCCCGATTTTAATGAACCATTTCTGTTGACCACTGACGCGTCTAACTACGCAGTCGGAGCTATTCTCTCACAAGGCGAAATTGGCAAAGATAAACCTGTTTCCTATGCTTCACGCACCCTTAATAAAGCAGAGGGTAACTATTCTACCATAGAAAAGGAGCTTTTAGCCATCCTTTTCGGCGTTAAAACTTTCCGCCCTTATTTATATGGTCGCAAATTCAAGATAATAACGGACCACAAACCTCTTGTATGGTTATTTAACGTTAAAGATCCAGGTTCTAGGCTTATAAGGTGGCGCCTCAAACTTGAAGAATATGACTACGAGATCGTTTACAAAAAGGGCAAATTAAACGCCAACGCCGACGCCTTATCTCGATTCCCAGTAAATGTCCTCGACGATGCTATTGAGTCTAACTCAATTATTTGCAATCCTACACTGTCTCCTAATGATGACGTCGACTCTCACAATCTTCCTTCCATATCGGAAACATATGAGCAATTTCTCCAAATTTCTAGACAACCCGGGGTTTGCTTCGACACTACCATCCAAGAACATAACGAGTCGTTATTAAAAACAAAAGTAAAGTTAATTGCATATCCAACATCAATCGACTTAGATGAAGCTATACCGTACTGTAGCGATATCATAGA
The DNA here is from genome assembly GCA_963931975.1 of Cataclysta lemnata. NCBI lineage: Eukaryota > Metazoa > Arthropoda > Insecta > Lepidoptera > Crambidae > Cataclysta > Cataclysta lemnata. The sequence continues at coordinate 2,607,202 of OZ008359.1, forward strand.
CGCATCTACGAGTGATCCCGATATTCGGACCATCGAACGCGAACTCTGTACTTATTATTCTACGTCGAACGATAAACATATATTCACACATTTATTTGTCAAATTAAATCATTTTGATGAAATGTTATATAAGGACATATTTAATCTTCTCCGCGACTATCGTGACATGGTAAAATACTGGTACCCGGAAGAAAAGGAAATATCTGTATCAGATTTTACAGATCCCTTCTCCAAGTTGTCCTTTACGAAAATATATAATATTATAGCGTTTCTTTTCCATAACACCCACATAAAGGTGAATATTTATCACGATTCTATTAAATATCCGACCCCAGATGAAGTTAAGAAGATCCTCAAGGATAATCATGATTCACCTCTCGCTGGGCATCCCGGCATCTCACGTATGCTTGAACGAATCAAATCCCAATTTTGGTGGAAGAACATGCGGCAAGACATTGAAGATTATGTCAAAAATTGCCGCTCATGTCAAGTTAATAAGCCCTTACGGCAAACTAATCGAGCTCCCATGATAATCACGTCTACCGCTACAAGGCCAAATGAGAAAATCTTCCTTGACTTAGTTGGGCCGCTTCCTGAAACACACGAACATAAATATAATTTTTTACTTACCTTACAGGACGACTTGACTAAATTTTCTCAAGCATATCCGATGCAATCCTGCTCTGCCGAAGAAACAGCTAAATTATTAGTCCTTTATATTTCCCATATGGGAATCCCTAAGATGATTATCTCTGATCAAGGCACAAATTTCTGCTCAGATGTATTCAAACAACTTGAGAAACTGTTTAGTATCAAACATATATTCGCATCTCCCTATCATCCTCAAACATGTGGAGCACTCGAAAGAAGCCACTCCACTCTTAAAGAGTATCTGAGATCTTACATCGGTGAGAACCAACATACGTGGGACCTCTATATTCCCAGCGCCATGATTTCATACAACTCTAACGTGCATAGCACTACAGGCTTCTCGCCTTTAGAGTTGCTTTTCGGTTTTAAACCTTATTTACCCACAAGTATCGATGCTCTTGAAAATAATACATATACCGACTACATACGAGCCCTTAACCATAGACTTTACTATAGCCGTCAAAAAGCTCTCCAAAACATACAATCATCCAAAGATAAATCTAAGACGTATTATGATTCGCACACAAAACCTAAAACTTATAATGCCGGTGATATGGTGTATGTCCGTTGCCACCACAAACAAAATAAGGCCTTATCACCAGTGTGGAAAGGTCCTTCCAAAATAATAAAAATTAATGGTAATCATTCGGTCACCATACTTATCAATCGTAAACACGTACGTCATCACTATGATGAAATAAAACCGGCAAGCGACGACACGTAATCGTTATGACGTATCAGTAGGTGACGTCGGTAATATAGTATAGTAAGTAACGTCTTGCATTTCGTAATTTCAGATCGGCGCTGCCGTCATTCAAGGGCGAATACGTATCGCCTATAGTAAGTAGTCCGGGTCTTTACTTTGATAAGCTCTTAGACGTTAAGTTTTCTAACAATGATTGGAATATTATAGCTTACGTAGACATTAGTCATATTCAGCCTAATTTAGATAAAATAGAATTCTTATTCGAGAAACTCAACGTCCTTTGCAATTCTTTTATCTCGTCCAAAATACAATCTGACTGTTTAAACTCACTATCTGCGTTGAAAAACCAACACTTAACTAACGTAAATAAATTCTCTTCTATATCATATCTACTCGTAAATGAAAAACCAAACAATCGTTTTAAGAGAGGCATCATCGATCTAGGAGGATCATTCTTAAAAACAATTTTCGGCACATTAGACTCTGACGATGCATTAAAATTCTCTAAGGCCATTGAAGATGTACAGTCGGATGAGAAACAACTTGCTCACCTTATGAAAACAATTCCATGTCTAAAGTCGATCAAAATGAGAAACATATCTTAAAGAATATGGAAACTATATACAAAACCTTAGATACCGTTTCCAACTCGAATAACAAATTAGAGACAAACTCTCAACTTAACTCTTTACTAAATTCCCTCGAAGCAATAATCTTAACTTTATCTTTCGATATTGACGATATTAATAATGCTATCTTATTTTCAAAACTCAATATTCTGCATCCAACTGTACTGAGCCCGCATCAACTGTATAGTGAATTAGATAAAAATAGGAATCATCTCCCTAGCCATTATGACCTACCTGTGCCACTGACTCTCCAAAATATTCAAGAGTTAACAGATATATCTAAGCTAGTATGTTATTTTCATCAAAATAAGATTATAATAGTTATTAAGATTCCTTTAGTGTTACCTCAAACTTATAACCTTTATAACGTAATTCCCTTACCTGTTCCTTATGATAAGTCGAAACCCGACACTTTCATTCTTATCGAGCCAACGAGCTCGCACGTGGCAATAACAGCTGATCGTATGTTCTACTCACTAATAAGCGATATAGACAAGTGCAAAGTTATTAGTGAAAAGTGTTACGTGTGCGTACTTACAAATGTGTTTTCAGTGATTGCCAATCCTACGTGTGAAACGACGCTATTGAGTGAAGTAGTTGATAAGCTTCCAGATAGATGTATAACTAGATTAATTCATGGATCTGTAGATTTATTTCATAAGCTTAATTTTAACCGCTGGATATTTGTTCAGTCAGAACCAGGGAAATGTCATGTCACGTGCAACGATAAAGATAAAAATTCAGATGAGATCCTCTTCGGAACTGGCATCTTAACCTTGCCAAAATATTGCAAAGCGTTCTACAAAACGCTACAATTCACTGCCAACAGTGATATGACGCTCGGTAACGTCACCAATAAAATTTCAGACTTTAATATCTTGTTAGACGACTGTTGTGAGCGATCTAAAATTAATCGTACCTTAGACAAATTACCATATTCCAAATTAAATAATATTAATAATTTGGACTCCTTACTGCATGCCAGCATCCATCTTGACTCTCTAGATAAAGAGATAAATAAATTAGAAAACCCATCTCATCTCGACACATACGGTGTGCATTACATGTCCCTGAGCTTTATTAGTAGTACAGCATTCTTATTGTATCTTTTATACCGATATCGAAGAAAGATTTGCTGTACACAATCTCCGTGTTGCATCCAAATATACAATCAATGTCACAATTCGACAAAATCCAGTCAACCAAATTCAATCGCATTGTATCATACAGATAACAAGCTAAGAAATGATGAGTCGGAAGAATTAGATGAACCAGCCTCCATATCTCCGACTCCAACTAAAAGGAATATTGTTTTATCTAAATCGCATAGCTATTAAATTCTATATATTATAATCGAATCATAGATAACATCTTATTAATTAATCTTAATTTTAAACTTCAAATGCTTAATTTAACTCTTAACTTCTAATTTTTATAATTACATCGTAATCTCAAAATATCTTAAATTTGTCTTATATAAATGTTAATAAACTATTAATCTTACCTTGTATTGTTAATAAATATTATATTCTAGATTTCATCTCAAATTATATTAATTTTATCTTAAATCTAAAATGATGTTAAATGTTTATTGTTGTAATTTGTATTTTGTAGCAGTCAAACGAAGTCCAATCTTACGGTCGTCTCTCATAACTTCAGATAAACTCTCCTGAATCTCCCATCACTTTGAGATGTGATGATCGATCTTAGGGGGGTTGTTATAATGGAATTTTCCCAGTAAGCTATATAAAATAAAACTGCTGAGTTTCCAATTGCATTTTGACTACGATGCAATCGGAAACGCGCATCGCGACCCAGTAAAGATCGTTTTATTCCATTAGATCGGATTGGACCTCCGTCGGGCTTAGACGTACTAATTTCATCATAATTCTAATTAAACAGTTTTCTTTAGATTAAATTAAATTGTTTTTTTTAAAAACAAACTCCTGAACCGCCCCGTAACAGCTCCTTATCTTTTGCTGGATTAGGAAATAAATGCATAGTTCTATGCGAACTTGAAAAACAAGAAAAAATCATCACAACCCATTATTATGACACACTGTACAACTTAAAGGGTGATTAACACATCCATAATAAGTAAGTAATTGTTATATGAGGACACCCGCCAGCAAGTAAGAAAGTAGCGACTTGCCGCAGGATAGGATCGGGTTCAATTTTTGGAAGTTAATCACCGTTTGGTTGTTACTTGCCATTTTCTGATGAAATAAGTCAGTAGAAGGAAAGTTCAGCTTAATCACTTATGGATGTGTAAATCAGCTTTATGGTTATTGGTTTGTTGTTGGTTGCTTGTTTTGAGCGTTAATTTTCTTTACTATACTTACTTCCTGAATCTGAATACCCAGGAACACAACACTTTTTCCTAGACATCGACATAATGCCTGGAGTCCTGTCTCAATACAAAGTTAAACACTAAACCAGAGTCTCTTTCTCAACACAATAATCACAAGAATTCTAATACAGTCGCACTATCTGGAGCAGAAAACTCTGAACTCGACAGAAGACGCTGGGAAATAGAATTTTGTGATAGAAATTCACTGCTCCAAAAGTTTCAAAACTATCAAAACAATCAAAACAAAACTACGAACGCACACAAGCAATGGCGGTTTAGTTTAGTGTTTCCAGATTTCTAAAATAGTTTCATACCGTAATGAAATAATTAATATTATAGAAACGCCTTTACTTTGAGTAAATAACAGAAAAAAAACCCTATCATATTGTAATAATTTACGATTCTTTATAAATAGCTGAAAATTCTTCTATGTGCCTTGAATTTAGGACTTAATAGTTTATATGACTCTGATAATTACTAAATCTACCAAATTGTAAGAATTCATGTGAATCGTCGCAGAAATAACACCACCACAATTAAAAGCCCCCTATGCGCTAACAATATCTATGACAGTAAGTGCAAACTGAATTTAGCATCATTTGAACTCCCTCTGAATTAGTTTTACGGAAGTACTGAATTACAATACTGCTAAATCTAAACGACGGAAGCTCTTCGTGACCTTAATAGTATTGCTGACTTCTAGAATTAATAGTATAGCTTTCCTATAATTACCAATAGCGTTATGTTATGATTGAAGAGCCTGGTCTAGCATAAATCCCTATACTAGAAAGAAGTGTTTCCTTATCGCTGCCCCGCTACAGTTTAACTACCGGTTAACAAGTTAACTACCAAAGTTACTGTATATTTAAGCAAAATAAATATTACCTACTAATAAAACATGTCAAATTAGTACATAAATTATAATGAAAAATAACTTTAAAGCAATTATGTTTTTTAATATTAGTTATTATTTGCATTTAAAAAGAAACCCTTAATTTGACATATTTTATATAACAAAATAAACACAAAAAATACTTAAGTTAGTACTTAATATCTTAAAACTTAAATGCTTTTACATATCTTTATTCAATAATTTTGTTTTTAAGATTATTAAATTTTAAATTATTAGGTTGGGGAAAAAGTCTTTTCGCATTATAGTATGTATAAACTTGTAATAAAATCTTTTTGGCTATACTATTTGTATCTGGCTGGTTTTGGTATCATTGAAAGTTTAAATTTTAAAGAACATAATTCCAAATTCAAATTAGGAAAATGTGTGATTTTCATTTGTTTTTCGTACCGCCAAGATGAGTGAATCTAATGAAGAAATTCGATACATTTTAAAATTTTACTACAAAAAAGGTAAAAATGCAACGCAAGCCGCGAAAAAAATTTGCGATGTTTATGGACCTAGTGCAGTGTCTGTGAGAGTAGCACAAATTTGGTTTAAGCGTTTTCAATCCGGAAATTTTGATGTCAAAGATGCACGTCGCTCTGGTCGCCCTATTACAGATAAAATGGATGCCATTTTTGAAAAAGTGGAGCAAGATCGGCATGTCAGTAGTTACGACGTAGCTGAAGAACTGGGAATTGACCACAAAACAGTTTTGGCGCATTTGAAAAAAAATGGGTACACAAAAAAGCTCGACATTTGGGTACCTCACGAGCTCACTGAAAGAAACCTAATGAACCGTGTACTCATTTGTGATTCTTTATTACGACGAAATGAAACCGAACCATTTTTGAAGAAGCTGATAACTGGTGATGAAAAGTGGATCACGTACGACAAGAACGTGCGAAAAAGGTCGTGGTCAAAGGCCGGTCAGGCTTCAGACTGTGGCGAAACCCGGGTTAACTCGCAACAAGGTGATGCTGTGTGTGTGGTGGGATTGGAAGGGCATTATTCATTATGAGCTGTTACCACCAGGCAGGACCATCGGTTCTGAACTCTACTGCGAACAACTGATGAGATTAAAGCAAGAAGTTGAGAGAAAGCGGCCGGAATTAATCAACAGAAGGGGTGTGGTTTTTCATCATGATAACGCTAGACCTCACACATTTTTAGCCACCTCAGCAAAAATTAAGAGAGTTTGGCTGGGAGTTGTTAATGCATCCGCCGTATAGTCCTGACCTTGCACCTTCAGATTTCCACCTGTTTCGGTCTCTTCAGAATTCTTTAGGCAGTGTATCGTCTTTAGTCGGAATAAATAAAACCCGAATTTTATTTTCGTAATGTCGGTCTTGTTACTTTGTCGTCAAGTCCATAATAAACCATTGTCCCCTATCCGTCAAGCCCAAGTGACACGTCTGTTCTCTCTGTCCGTCCGTCTATGTCCACTATGCAGGTTGGACGTCGCAACATTCCCACCCCCGAGTATCAGCAGGCTGATACTCAAGCTGAGGAGCCGACGTCCAGGCATAGCTTAGTCACGGGTCTGGTGTACAGTCCTTGTCCCGTCTGTACGTCCGCCACACGCACCTGGCCGTCCTTCCCGGGGTGGACTCTGACGACACGTCCACGCGGCCACTGACCTCTGGGCATCTGGTCGTCTGCCACAACCACTATGTCCCCGATGGCTAGTGGTGGGCCAGCTGTCACGAGCCACTTGGAACGTCTCGTCAGGACGGGTAGGTATTCCTCGACCCATCTCTTCCACAGCAGGTCGGCAAGTCTTTGGGACTCCCGCCAGGTGCGTCGCAACAAGTCGCCGTCCGTGAATTGACCGAAAGGACTGTCAGGCAGTCTTGTCTTTGTCATCAAAAAGTCGTTCGGAGTCAGAGGTAAGTTGTCGTCACTGTCAATTGGTACGTACGTCAACGGTCTGCTATTTACAATGCCCTATGCCTCGGCCAGTAGAGTTAGCAGTGTCTACTCACTTGGGGTTTTCTCCTTGAGAGTGACTCGCAATGAAGTTTTTATGCTTCTGACGAGCCGCTCCCAGCAGCCCTCCATGTGGGGAGCGTTCGGAGGAATAAACTTCCAAGTTATGCTGCGTATACTACCGAAGCAGAGAAGTTGGTCTCTATCGATGGCTTGAACCGCGCTCTTAAGTTCCCGGTCCGCTCCACGAAAAGTAGTCGCATTGTCGCTGTAAATGGTGGAAGGAAAGCCCCGCCTAGCGATAAAGCGTCTGAGGCTGAGGATGACCGCGCTAGTTGTCAAGTCATTCACCAGCTCCACATGGACGGCACGGATCGTCAGGCATGTGAACAGAGCTCCCCACCGCTTCTCATGTCTGCGCCCTACTTTCACTGTTATGGGTCCGAAGTAATCGAGACCGGTGACAGAGAATGGTTGGCGTCCTTGCTGCAGTCTGCAGTTGGGGAGCTGACCCATGAGCGGAGGTGATGGTTTGGCTCGGTTATTTTTGCACAGTTGGCAGTCATTCCAGGTCGTCAGACAGCATTCCGTCCATCTAGAATCCAAAACTGTCTTCGGACTTCTATCAGGACTCGCTCTCTTCCGGCGTGCTTCGAGTCTTTGTGATACTGCTGTAAGAGAAGCTTGGTATAAGTGTCTTTCGGGTGGAGGATGGCAGGGTGTCTAGCCTCAGGGTCCAAATTAGCTGCGTCTATTCTTCCTCCAACCCGGAGGATGCCTTGAGGGTCTAGGTATGGTGTTAGCTGCCGGAGACTACTCGATGGATCAATTTGACCGTGCCTTTTCAGAGAGTTTACGTCAGCTTCGAAGTTCCGGTATTGGCTCTCTTTAATCCACCGCACTTCTGCTTCTTTTAACTCTGTCGCAGTCAGTTCTCCAGTGTACCGTTCGGTCTTCTTAATCCTAAAGTTATGCACCGCGCGGTACATCCAGGCCGTGCTACGTATTAGACGCCAGAACTGTGAAAACCTGGCGTCGTCGGGCAACAAACCCTGCCCATTGACTGTCAAAACCAGAACAAGTTTGACTTCTTTGTCGTCTGGATCTAAGCTGGTTTCTTTTTTTTTTTTTTTTTTTCTTTTCTTTATTTAGGGACTTTTATACGTATGTACATGACAGTCCTATAATAGGCTTATCTATATGACTACACTATTTATACTATATTATATATATTAAGGTAGAACATTTAAAATTTATATATTATTTCTTAAACACTAGACCTTAACTTAATACTATTTATGGCAAAATCCAGAAGAGCCTTCCCAGATTCGGATGTTGGCTCCGCCAGAATTTGATTGAATAGGCCGATGTCATATTGATTCAATCCCAGTTTATCTATCAGATCTTGCCTATTTAGCCTGAACCGAACACATTCCATCAAAAAATGTTGTACGTCTTCTATACAGTTACATACTTCACAGTTCGGTGAGACTACTTTTTTCATTAGGTATGCAAACTTATTCAATGGGATGTGTCCAGATCTCAGTCGTAAAGCAGTAACAATAAAGGTTCGTTTCATTTTTGATTTAGTAAACCAAGGCATACGAGGAGGCTGACTCTGTATTGTTTTGTACCAAATACCTTTTTCAAGTGAATGTTTATTATAATGCTCTTTCCATAAATCGTAAATTTTGCGTTTGAATTTTGGTAAGATTTCCGAATGGTTTGGGTTTATTCTCACGGTAGAACCGTCACTAGCTGCTGTTGTAGCCAAGCGGTCAGCCTCTTCGTTACCAGAGAGTCCAATATGCGAAGGTATCCACTGGATCTTTAGCACAATGTTATTTTGTTGACATTCATACATTTTCCTTAAAATGGAATATGCTATAGAAGTGCCTCTGTCACCAGAAGCACTCTTAGCAATATGATGAATGGCACATTTGCTATCGGTAAAAATTACAACATTTTTATTGGCTATGTTGGCTAACATAATATAAATTAGGGCTTGTAATATTGCTAACAGTTCAACAGACATTATAGATATGCAGCCATCTACTTTGTAAAGATAACCACTATATCTGCTAGGGACATAGAAAGCGGCTCCTAGACCTGCATGGCTCTTGGATCCGTCAGTATAGATTTTAAACCAATCATTATATTTTTCATAAATTTCTTCTATTATATTTGATTTTAAAATATTAGGATTATAATTTTTTTTTGCTGTTAGTACACTCTTAAGGTTACTTTCTAAAATTTCATTACTGTTTATTTTTGTAGGCCATACATCCAATGTATACATTTCCAGAATCTCTGTAGAATGCAGAGTTTCTTCTTTAGTTTCTTCGTAAACCGTCTTAAGAAGTGGATTCTTTATATGAAGCCAGTATCGCTTGTAACGTAAATTTATCATGTCTGATAACAAGTTAATAATTACATTATTTGCTAAAGATTTAACTTTAAGAATATATTTGTAGGCAAGATATTTTCTTCTAGCGAATAAAGGGGGAGTACACATTTCACTTTCCATGACATGTATAGGAGTAGATCTTATAAAGCCACCAACAGTTCTTAATGCCTGATTCTGTATCTTATCTAATTTGGCTAGGTGAGTCTTTGCACTGACATCATACAAAAAACTGCCGTAATCGATTCTGCTTCTTATAAGAGATATGTATAACCTTCGTAAGTGTATTGGATGAACCCCCCAAGAAGGGCCTGCCAAAACCTTTAATAAATCTAAGTATCTTCTTATTTTATCACTAATCTCATTAATGTGTTTAGACCAGCGCAAAGACTTATCCAGCCACATGCCTAGGTATTTAACATTATCTACATTTAGAAGATTAGAGTTGTACACTTTTAATGACACTTGATGTCGTCTATATCCTCTGGTAAAAATACACATATAAGATTTGTTAGGCTGTAGTTCTAATCCTAGTGCTTCTAGTGTGACAGTTAAGTTGTTTAAGGCAGGCTGCATTTGAATTACACTATCTTGAATGCTTTTACTAGAAGTATACAGGACAAAGTCATCAGCATATTGCGATATTTCGACTGTGTGTATCTGTTTACATATATCTAAGGTTACAATATTAAATAGTAGAGGTGCTAAAGGATCCCCTTGAGCCAAGCCCCGATTAGTCCATCTAGTATATACTATTTTTTGGTCCTCATCTAAGGCGATTTTTAAGTGTCTTTCGCTTAAAAATGACCACAAATATTTGCATATTTTCTTACCAATATTGATATTATCCAATATATTGACTACTTTTTCAATTAAAACGTTATTATATGCACTGTCAATATCTAAGAAGCAGGCCAATGTAGGTGCACTCTGTGAAAAGCCTGTCTGTATATGCGTCACTAGCTTTGTAAGACTATCCAGAGTAGATTGTCCCCTTCTGAAACCTGTCGTGTTAGGAGACAAAATTTTATTAGATTCAACAAACCACTCAATACGTTTTGCAATCATTAAGTGAAACAATTTACATATACAAGAAATAAGTGAAATGGGTCTTAGTTTTGTTTCATGCCTAACGTTGGGTTTAGGTATAGGAATAATACGGATGTTGCGCCATTGATTAGGTATCAAGCCAGAACATAAAATATTGTTAAAAAGATGTAATAGGAATAATTTCCCGTTTTTAGGTAGATTGAAGAGCATTGAATAAGTAATGTTATCATCTCCCGGCGCAGTGTCTTTTTTTTTAAGGCAGTTTATAAGTTCTTGAAACGTGAAGTCGCTTTCTATTAATGGGTTGTTTGAGGAAAAATAGGGTTGCCTAATAGGAACATAATCTGGTGTAAGCACATGTAATAATTCTTCTTTTTTATTCTGCGGGGATTGAAAAACTTTTTTGATCTACACCCTTAAACCATCGCATTCGGCGCCACATGTCAGATGTAGAGGTAACCTCGTCAATGGAGTCACAGAATCGGTGCCAACTTTTGAATTTAGCTTCTCTTATAAGTCTTTTAGTAACCGAAATTTTCAGTTGTAAATTGTTTAAGTTCAATGGTGTGGGGTTTCTTCGAAAGTCTTTCAAGGCCAATCTACGGGCAGCTACTGCTTGAGAAATCTGAGAGGACCAGTAGGGTTTGGGTCTAAACTTTCTCACAGGATCGTTACAAATTTTGTATTGTGGAATATAAGTATCCGCCGCAGTATTGAGACAACTGGTGAAACGGTCGTAGCACATTTGGACATCGTATTCTAGTGGTGAGTTACAATTTGTCATATTTAGATGGTTCTCTATGAAGTCACTATATCCTAACCAGTCTGCTTTTTTGAAATTACGTTTTTGTAGGAAAGTACGTCTGTCTATATCATTAAAACTAAATTTTATTATTAAATGATCGCTACCCAAACTTTCCCGCAAAACTTGCCACTTAAATTTAATTGCGATATCCGAGGACACAAAAGTAACGTCAGGTGATGATTCTTGAATTACATTATTAACTAGTTTAATTCTAGTAGGCTCGCCGTTATTGATAGGTATGTAACCGTTCTCTAAACTCGAATCTGATAGCTGAATACCCCTGCTGTCAGTCTTATATGACCACGTAGAGTGGTGACCATTGAAATCACCAGCGATAATAGTTTTCGTTGAAAATTTAGAAAATATACAATCCCAGTCCAGTTGAGATGTGTGTACTGTAGAGGGGCAGTATACTGATATAATATTTTCAATATCATGACAATTCAATAATTTGATATGGACTATTTCTATTCCTGAATTGCTATTATAAATTTGACAAGGTAGAACTTTAATTGATTTATGGGTTATGATGGCGACTCCACCATAACCGTCATCTCTATCCATTCTGTGTATATTGTACTCACTAATGTTTAGCGAGGACTCAGGTTCCAGCCAGGTTTCACTTATAATACCTATATGAATTTTCTCTTGGTAGAGTAGACAAGAAAACTCATTAAGTTTGGGTCTTATGCTTTGTGAGTTCCACTGACATAAATTCAACGTAGGTATAATTTGAGGCCTTCTATCCATAAACAAATGATATTAAATTGTTACAGATATTTCCTTTTCCTATTAGTTTTACAATAAATTTTGTAGATTCTTCAATTATTGCGCTTATTATTAGTTTAACTTTTTCTTGAAAATCTTTTTCGCTGAATGCAATTTCTTTCACTCTTGTAAGTACTCTTTTAAAGATAGATTCTTTGTCCTCTACCTGTTCTGTACATTTCAATTCATTTTGTTGGTCTTCCTGATTGTTTAAACTTTCGCAAAATGAGTCGTCTTCTTTTGGTATCTGTTGTATTTTCTTCTTTTTCTTTCCATTCTTATTCTTTTTCTGTTTTTCCTGGCCTAGGTATGTTGTCGATTTCCATGTATTTATTGGTGGATTTTCCTTATGTATTATTGTTTCGGCAGCGACTATGTCCCTATATGTTGGCCTAGTGTCATTTGTTGCAGAATTACTTTCATTATCACTGCATACATTCATACAATCATTAGTATATGGGCGTAACTTTTCTTGAAATTTCTCATAGGCCCTTCTGTATGAGCAACTTTCAGAACTCATGATTTTTCTTATTTCTTTTTCTTTTGTGAATACAGGGCAAGATTTGTCAAGCGCCATATGACTTCCTTTGCAGTTCAGGCACGTATATTTTGTAGTCTCACAATTAACATGGTCTTTTCCACATTTTGGGCACATTACTTTCCTAGTTGGGCAAAAACGTAGCAAATGTCCGTACTTCCAGCATCCAGAACATTGTGTAACTGGGAATATATAGGGTTCAACCTTAAACCTACATCCGTATCCATGGATATACGGGGGTAAGGAAGAACTTTTAAAGCACATACGTATTGTTTCAGAATCTACCCACTGTCCTTCACTTGTCAATCTTTTTAATCTTTTTACAGATACTATCTTTTCTGAACACTGAAAAATTTCCCGCATCTCCTCTTCTTTCAAATCAATATCTATTTGTTTAATTATTCCATATGAAAGACCCATTTCGTTCGTCATTTGACAGTTACATCCCATTTCTTTGATTTTTTTGCTATTTATCAATTTATTTGCATCTTCTTTTTTTTCAAATTGTACTAAAACTTTATATATACCCTTGTATTTAATTCTCAATACATCTGAAATATTTTCAGCACTCAGTATTTTCGCAAATGCAATTTGTTTAGGCAAGGGTTGTGTTGATGTGATACAAACTTCGAGGGTGGTGTTATTATAGTTCATATTTTTTGAGTTCTCATTATTTTTATCACTGTTTTTAGAGTAACTTCTGGCCAATCTTTTACCATTTCTTTTCACTGTAATAAAATCATCATCTTCTACATATTCTTCGCTATTGTTTCTCTGTCTCTTCTCAGCTAATCGGTGTATTTGTTTTTCACTCCGCGGTAATTCTGTTCCGGTATCATCCCATTCAAAGTCAATATTCTCGGTTACTTGTCGCTCATTTCGTTCTTCATCATCACTACTTAGTAGGCGGAAAGAATTGCCTTTGCTCATTTCACTCATTTTAAATGAGGGTATGTGTAAAAAAAAATATACAACACACTTAACGGACCGGTCTCACGATAGCACAAGCGCTCGCTGAGGCGTGCGGCGCGCAACTGGCAAAGCAAGCTGGTTTCGATACCGCGGTCTATCTCTTCTGGCCAGGCAGCGTCAGGCTCTGAGAGAAAGTGGGGTCCTGTAAGCCACTTCTGGTTATCTATATTGGTAATTTCTCTGGTCGCATCATCCGCAGCGTTCATGTGGGTGGGGATCCATTTTCACTGATCAATGTTTGTCAGTTCTGTGATCTCGTGGACTCGATGCGCCACAAATGGCTTGAACCTGCCAGAGTCAGATCTCAGCCATCTCAGTACAGTCCTAGAGTCCGACCATAGCACTGATTTTGAGATCGACACTGACACGTACTTTTGGAGCGTGTGAATAAGTCGGGCTCCCATTAGGGCTGCTTGGAGCTCAAGTCGGGGGATGCTCATGGTTTTCAGTGGAGCTACCCTAGCTCTTGCCATTAGAAAGGCGACGTGCCAGATCCCGTCTGTCTCGAGTGACCGCAGGTAGGCAACACTGGCGAAGGCCTTAGAGCTAGCGTCGCAGAAGACGTGCAGCTCAGCGGAACCGCCATAATTTTCAGTCAATATCCAGCGTGGTACTTTGATGTTGTTGGCTGTCTGAAGTTCTTTGAGCCACGTTTGCCATCTCCCATAGTCGTTGGTTTCAATTTCGTCGTCCCATCCTATCTTGCTTCGCCATATGTCCTGAAGCAGGATGCGGGCTTTAACAGGGATGTGCAGCAGGAAACCAAGAGGGTCGAACACAGACATTACGACCTTTAACCCTTCACGCTTGGTGGGTCGTTTCAACCCTGTCCTTAGCTCTTCAGAGACGTGTAGAAGGTTCAGTCGGAATATGAAGTTGTCATCGTCAGGACTCCAACGTACTCCTAGGACCCTTTCCTCAATCTGGTCCTTGTGGTCGCTTATCACCTTTATTCCCGAGGAGGAAAGCCGGTCTTCAGGAATCTGACATAGGAGACACTTGGAGTTTGACACGAAATTCCTAATATGGAATCCACCAGAGTCATGGATAGCGATGACGTCTTGAACGAGTTGAACAAGTTCAATTTCGTCGCTCAACGAATAAATAAAGTCGTCAACGTAGTGATGGTCTATTATGGCTTTGCAGGCATAAGGATGTGTTGACTCATACCTACGCGCGTTCAAGTTTTTGACAAACTGAGAGGATGACGGCGAACAGACGGCACCAAAGGTCATGACATTCATTATGTATTCGCCATCTTCCCAGAGAAGTCTTTGCGCTTGTCTATCCTCAGGTCTAATCATCACCCTATGGAACATCTCCTGGATGTCACCGGTTACTGCCACCTTACCTTTGCGGAACCCTAACAAAACCCCTGGCAGCGAGGTAAGAAGATCTGGTCCTGTCAGCAGAAAGTCGTTTAACGTTTAACCTTCAGACTTCGTAGCACAGTCCAAGACCAGGCGCAGCTTGGGCTTGTTCGGGTTGTACTCTGCAAAGTGAGGTAACCACCAACTCATGCGTGTCCTTGTGGCAGCTTTCTCGGGTTCCAATTTCGACACGTAGCCTTTGGAGATGTTGTCAGAAAAACGCTCCCTATATTTCGCGGCAAAGTCGCAGCTTTTGCGCATCTTCATTTGGATGTTCTTGAAGCGTTTTTTAGCTTGAGGCAGGCTATCGGGTAGAGTCAGATCGTCCGACTTCCATAAGAGCCCGGTCTCGTATTTCCTCTCGGGTAGTAGTCGTGTCGTGCGTTCCATGATTTCCAGTGCCAGCTGATCCTCCCGAGAGCACGGAGTGTCCTGTGAAAACTTTACGCCGAAGTCATCTGTGGAGAAAGTTCGTCTTACCATCTCCAGCAGTTCTTCGCAGGCACACAGGTGATGGATGGTCGCGTCACTTGGTACGCCACCGAGGAGCAGATTTCCATGGATCACGAAACCTAAATTCGTCTGGGAGATCATGGGGCCGTTTTTGTCAGTATGTACAATATTTCTAGTCACTATTAAGTCAATGTTGTCTTGTCCAATCAACATTCGTATTTTGTCGGGTCGCATGTCTATGTCTTGTACGTAGTCGGTCAAGTAGGGAAATTTATTAAATTTTTTTTTACAATTAAAACTATTTACAGATAACTAAGTTCATTTACACTTCTAGCACTATTTACACTGTACACATTTTTTTCGCGTAGACCTCTGATCGCGAAGGACACCAGCATGGAGTCGTGCTCGGTGGTCACCATCCCAGAAGCGCCTCGGAGACGTAGTTGTGACTTGGGGCCTGTCACGCCAGCTTGGTCAAGAATTGATCTGTCCACCAATGTCAATGCTGCTCCTTCGTCTAGAAGCGCGAAAGTGGTGACATCTCCTTTTGGTCCAGACACTACAACAGGGATGACTTTAAGCAGGACGGAAGACTTCACAGTGCAGGTGTTGACTGTGGCGTGGATATCAGTCGAGTTGTCCTCATGGTCGGATTGGCGTCGCGGCTCGGCGTGCAGTAAAGTATGGTGCGCTCTGGAGCAATCACGCACACCACACTTTGCCTTCTTTCGGCAGGCCTTAAGTTGGTGACGCGCAGACAGGCATGAGAAGCAAAGCCTCTTCTCCGTCACGAGCTTCCATCGGTCGTCAATTGTCATGTTCTTGAAGTCTTCGCAATCCTTTATCGAATGTTCTTTATCACATAGAATGTACATGGCGGCTGAAGTAGATGGTAAAGTCGTATTAATTGGTCGCCAAGTTCGTTCTTGTCGTGCTGGTGCAGCGTGTTGCGTCTTTGCGGTCGCGGCGCTTTTCAAAGTTAACAGTGCCACGCAGGCAGCGCCGTTGGCGATCTTCATGAGCCAGTCCGAAACTTCGTAAAGTGTCGAATTTTTTAACCCTCGTTCGGCCAAATAAAAACTCCATTGGTATTTTAGGGTCGACGGTAATTTTTGAATAATTTCTCTGATAAGTGACGGGTTAGTGACATGTCCGATTTCCTCTGTAGCTTCCATAGTCGCCAAAATATTTTGAACGTTCGTAGCGAATTCGATTAATTGATTTATGTCATCATGGCGTATGTCACGAAAATTTCTAATTTTGTTTAACATTATTTCAATTATATATTCTGGACGGCCGAAACGTAATTTTAATGTGTCCATGATGTTTTTTAGGTTTGTAGCGCTAACCAAGAGTGCGGAGACGGCGTCGTATGCACGTCCTCTAAGACATCGCGAAAGTCGTGCGATGTTTTCGTCATCACTATACTCACACAGTTTTGTAGTAGACACAAATTGGCTATAAAATAAGGGCCATTCTTCAGGCTCACCCGAGAACTGTGGCAATTCTTTCGTGCTGGTTTGTCGTGCCGTGAACTTTCGCAACTCATTGTCTATATTTCGTGCATGAGGTGGCGGCATGAATGGCTGAGTCTGAGTGTGAATATTGTTATCTGGATTGAAAAAATTGTATGCGTCTGAACCTGTTAGTTTAGGTGGTGCGATTGATGGTGATGGCCCGCGAGAGATTTCAAGTAGCTCGTCGTCTTCTTCGTCAATGAGCGCTTGTGACTGAAGTGCTAGTTTTTCGCTCAACAAACGTTTTTCGATCTCTGCGCGTTGCTCTGCTGCTTCAAGTTGTATTTTAAGCAGTTTTTGTCGTCTTACCGTGGAACATCTGGACGCGAGCCTGGACGGCGTCGGTGAGCTCACGCGGCTGCTGTGGGCGGTCAGCCCGACCCGGCTGTTCTGGGCGGCTCGTTCGTCTTGTCCGTCGAGTTCGGCGGGTACAGCGGTGTCCAATGTCATTGCGCGTTCCTGACTTCTCGTGATAACCATGGGCTTGTCGATCCGGCTCGAAGGACCACTTTGTATCGTCTTTAGTCGGAATAAATAAAACCCGAATTTTATTTTCGTAATTAAAGTAACAAGACCGACGTCTTGTTATTTTGTCGTCAAGTCCATAATAAACCATTGTCCCCTATCCGTCAAGCCCAAGTGACACGTCTGTTCTCTCTGTCCGTCCGTCTATGTCCACTATGCAGGTTGGACGTCGCAACAGGCAGTGTCAGGTTAACATCACGAGAGGACTGCCAAAAACCACTTGTCGCGGTATTTTGACCAGAAGTCCCAAAATTTCTATGGCAATGGGATCATGTCCCTACCTACAAGATGGCAAAAAGTTATCGAACAAAATGGTACCTACATACTTTAGTTAAATGTAAATAAACTATATTATAAAATGTTTTGAATTTTCTTAAAAAATGCGAAGAAACTTTTTCCCCAACCTATTATTTAAGGGTTTAGTTAATATATCTGCATTTTGACTTTCAGATGGACAATATTGAACACTTAACAACTTTTGATTGTCTTTTTCATGTATAAAATGATATCTTACATCTATATGCTTTGAACGTTTATTCACTACACCATTTTTAATAATATTATAATGAAATTGCACTTTGATTCTCCACATACATAGTAGCACAAACACTTGAGTTTGTAAGTTCACACAACAGGTTTTTTAAGAATATCAGTTCTCTGCAGCAGTCTGTAGCAGCTATGAACTCCGATTCTGTAGAGGACATAGCAACGATTGGTTGCTTCTTAGATATCCATGCAATTGGGCCTCCATTCAAGTATATAATGTACCCCGTGATACTATTTCTTGTTTATGGATCATTTGCACAATCTGCATCACAGTATGCTTCTAAATGATTGTTTCTATTTTTTTAATATTTAATTCCAAGATGTGGAGTTCCAATCAATTATTTCAATTCCCGTTTTGAATTGTTTATATCTCCTTTTGTTGGGTTTTCAACACTACGACTGCAGATATTTACTGCATATGATATTTCAGGTCTTGTTCTCGTAGATTAGTATAACAAGGATCCAACTAACTCTGTATAGTTATAATTGTAGTCATTTCAACTGTTTATTTCTGATCCAACTACCCTTGGTGTAAGTGATCTTTTAGCTACTGTCATATTAAATGATTTTATAATTTTCTGTAAATAGTTTTCTAGACATAGCTTTATACCATTATCTTTGATATGTATTTGGATATTTAAAATTTTGAAAGGGATGAACAAATGACGAAGTGTGAAAGTAAGATTGCGAGTGAGAATGTTGAACAAGTGAAAGAGTTTGTGTATTTGGGATCTGTATTTACGAGAGATGGAAAGTGTGATAGTGATATTGAAAAGCCGGTGAAACCTGGGAATATGGTAAACGGGGCTTTGCACACTTTTATGAACAGCCAAAGCGTGTCCAGAAAGGCTCGTATGGCTGTTTATAACGGAGTGCTGGTTCCGACATTAATGTATGGAAGTGAAAGTTGGGTATGGGAGAAGAAGCATGAAAGTAGAATAAATGCAGTAGAAATGAGAGCGTTGAGGAGCATGGCTGGGGTAAAGCTGAGCGATCGATTGTATAACAATGTGATAAGAGAAAGGTGTGGTTTGAAAGAAGATGTAATGACAAGGATTGAATGACTAGTTCGTCATACGAGTCTGTCTCTGCTCAGAGGTACATAATCATATACTATACCATAGTTACATACATACTATCTCATTACATAGTTATTATAAGGTACTTGCTGCCGGCTCGAACGTGTGCGATAGCGTTCGTCGGTGGTAATTCAGCGAAACCTGTGTATATGAGTTGAGTGTCAATTTTAGGCTTTTGAGTAGGGTGTTTTTCGCATATATTGAGACGTTTTATATTGCACAACTTCAGGGTCCTTTGGTACGAGTAAAGAGATTAAGAGACTCCAGCTGTTAATCTCTGAGAGGTCCAAAGCTGTCTTGATTGTGGACTGGACCTAGCGGGTAATCCTGTGAGGAATTGCTACTCCCTACTACACTTCTCTACAGTCAGGTACCTTACTAACCACCAGGCGGCTGAAGGCTCGGAGATATAGATAGATTTCTAGAGATAACAATTTTCTGTTTAGTTTTAAGTTTTCACAATATTCGAATACAATGTGTTATTGTTTCCAGAATAAATTGAATTGAATTGAATTGATATAGATACATTCATATCATTTAGATTCGTATACCCGTCCCACTCGTTATCGATCAGAACGACTCCAACCGAACCCCTTGGTCTTGGTTTTTTTTTTAATTACATACTGCTTATGTAAAATTGAAATTATAAATTTACTGTCCAACTGGTTGTTTTTATTTTATTTTCACCATTAGGTAGAAGGGGGAAATTCTAAATTATTATTATAAAGGCATACATAAGCAGGGAAAAATTTTAGTATTACAAACGTGCCTTCCGAAGCACGGAGAAACTCGCGATAATACATGTTTAATCATCCACCCACGCATGACCGGCATTAGCGTACATTGCTTAGTTTACGCAATCTATCAATAGTGCGCCAAATCACTACGTTATCGAGTTCATCATTATTTCCTAACTTCCAGACATTACTTTAATATAGTAGTAAAATATATTTTTCGTTTACGCAGTATCGCCCTATGTTCTTTACTAATATTATAAAGCTATAGAGTTTGTTTGTATGGTTAAACGCGTTTATCTCAAAAACTACCGACTCAAATTGAAAAATTCTTTTTGTGTTGGATAGTCCATTTATCGAGGAAGGCTATAGGCTATATAATAACCGACTTTAACGCGAGCGAAGCCGCGGGCGTCCACTTATTAAATAAAGAAATAAGCAAACTCTTATTTAGTACAGCGTTTATTTAAAACTAAGTTGAATAATCACCATGTGACAATTTAGGTTTTTTATTTTGTTCTTCTGTGTGATGGAGTGCCCTCATATGTCCCACTAGGGCAGTACGTTGGACGAAGCGAGCTGGGCAAGCGGTGCAAGCAAAAGGCCTCTCCCCAGTGTGCGTTCGAAGATGATTGTTGAGAATTTTATTAGTCTGAAAAGGAAAAAATTACCTTATATTGGTATAGATGAGATGTGAAAGTAAAGACGAAAGAAAGTTAGAAGGTAATTAATCCGTTTATCGTCGTTCACGCTGCAATACCGCGGAACCAACAATGGACGACACCGCGGAACTACCAAAAAATCAGAATTGACATTTGGCGATTTTTGATAGCGGTTCTTGATAGCAATTGGGTTCCGCGTGGTCAGTTGAGCGCGTCAACCAATCAAAACGCTTGAAACGACACAACCAAAGTCCCGTATTCTGAAACGGCACTTGAGTGTAGTTTAATAATTTAAGAATTTTCTTATCTAGAAGTGCCAAATACACACTTGCAGGTTTACCAGGAGATGTTAAGGAGCTAGGTGATCGAACAATATTAGTAGATTTATCATTCCTAAGATCAGGCTCTGAAAGAAAGAGAACAGCTGGAATCATTGAGCGAGTGATAAAGGTATATTCATCTATCCCCGGAATCGTTCAAGCAGAATCGTCTGGAAAGAGAGGTGTTTTCCGGTTCCATGTGACCAATGATTACATATCTCCTATCACAACTAGATCCCCTTCCCCTCCTCCTCCAACTCGAAAGCAGCAGAAACAGGGAGATCAACAAGATTTAGTGAAGAAAATTCTTCCAATCCCTGAATTGGAAAGTGGAATACTCCTATCTCCGAAATATCCTGGACTCCCAAAGTGTATTCTCAGATATGGAAGAAGTTGAACCACCTTCGTCGTCTCATGGTCACTTTTACTACATCCCACATCATGGCATACTGCGACCTGATTCTGTCACTACTCCTCTGCGTACTGTATTCGATGCTAGTGCTAAAGATGCTGCAGGGATGTCATTGAATAACTCACTGCTGCCAGGCCCTAAATTACAGAAAAGTATTTTTGATTTGCTGGTTAGATTTCGCTGGCATGCAGTTGTGTTTACTGCAGATATCAAGCAAATGTACAGGCAGTTCCTCGTGTCTCCTACTCCATAGATTAAAATATCGTCAGCTAGTAACTCAATCCCAGGCAAACCCTGTACAATTTCAAACATTTTCATTTGAAAGTAATCCGGAGCCGATGAGATACCAAAAGGTAAGACTTTCCAGCGGTATTTGCCAAATGGGGTCCAAAAAGTGGTGAGCTTACTGCTAGCTTCTGTTAATTTAATATGCCAAAAACCTTTTTTAACATCTACTGTGGAGAATATTTTAGCTTTACCTAACTCGGGCAATATTTCATCAAGTGTTGTGAACTGGTAATGTGGTCTTTGTATGGCTTTATTCAGAGGTATAGGGTCTAGACATATTCTAAAACTGTCTTTCTTTTTAACTATTAAAATGTTACTCACCCAATCAGTGTGATTCTCTTCCCTTTGAATGATGCCTTCAACTTCCAGTCGATTCAATTCCTCTTCTAAAGGTTTTCGTAGGCTGACTGGAATTCTCCGTGCCTTTTGTATGACCGTTTTCACTGAATTGTCAATTTCAAGGTCAATTTCTCCTTCAAAACATCCTTGCCCGTGAAATACCATACTATATTTATTTATAATATCACTTACATTGCCTTTAGTGTTTTTAACTTCCTTACAAAATTTAATGAGACCCATTATAGTACAAGCCTTACATGATAATAATGGCATATGAGGACTGTAAACCACCTGAAAAGTTATTTTGTATTTTCTTGCTTTTTTGGATTTTGTTTTGAAAAAAATATCTGCCTCTCCAAGTAGGTCGATTCTATTGCCACCAAATCCAAATATTTTTTTTTTAGTTGGCCTCATATTATGTGAGACGTATGTGGTACCAAACATTTCTTTTAAATTTTCATAGCCTATGAGGCAGTCATCTGCCGCAGTGTCTAAAAGGCAAGTCATAGTAAGCCATTTGCTACCACTTTTGAAGACCAATTCACATTCTGCGAGGTTTTTGCTCTTCCCAGATATTTTATTGACAATAGTGTTAATTTCCATAAATGTATCTGAATCTGAGTCAGAATTTGTTACTGATTCTTTCTCAGTGACTTGTTTGATTAATTTTTCTTTTAGCTTGCATACTTTTTCAGAGTGGTTACGTCTCTTACAAATTTTACATGTTTTTCCCCATGCTGGACACACACCTTTCTTGAATTCATGTTCAGATCCGCAAAACTTACATTTCCTTTTTTGTATTTTGAATTTTTTTATCTTTTTAACTGATACTTCAGAATGTGTTATAACTTTTAATTGTTTATCTGTTGCTTCTGCTGCTCTACATATATTAATTGTTTCTTGTAAATTTAAGTTTTCTTTTTTCAACAATTCCTTTTTTAGGTTTCTATCTTTAATCCCGAAAACAATTTTGTCTCTTAATATTTCGTCCCTCATATCTTTGTAGCTACACTCGTCTATTAATTTATTTAGGTCACTGTAATATAGATCAAATGGTTCATCAGTCTGGTCGCGAGACTGAAATATAAATCTGTTATAAATAATATTCCTACGAGGTACCATTTTGTTGTTCATATCTTTTAAAACGTCTGAACAATTTGTATAGGTTCCATGAATCTGAGAGATATTATACTTTTTTAATCCATCCTCACCAATAGCTGCAAATAATATGCTGACTTTTCTTGACTCTTGTTCTACTGGCCACAAGTCCATTTGAGTTGCTTTGCAATAGTTGAGCCATGCTGACTCAAACGTTTTGCATGCTTCTTCAGGGTCAATATTGGTCTGCAGAGGTGCAGGCCATGGTAAATTTATAGCTGGTCCAGCATGAGTACCTGTAGTTTTTTCCACATGAAGTGCAGACAATTGCTTTTGCATCTCCGCGAGGATTACTTTCAAATGAAAATGTTTGAAATTGTACAGGGTTTGCCTGGGATTGAGTTACTAGCTGACGATATTTTAATCTATGGAGTAGGTGACACGAGGAACTGCCTGTACATTTGCTTGATTACATTAAACGGCACTTGAGTGTAATTAAAATTTGAATTCAAGTGATTTTTGCTTGAATATAGAATCGCTACTTAAATTCCCATTCCCTTAAAGTCCCAAGTGTAGCTCAACATTTTGTGATTGTAGTAAAATTCTATTTTGTTCTAACTTAACTGACAAAAGCCAATTTTTGAACGTTTTTGGAATATGACGTGAAAAGACATACACATACATACATTGGAAGCGAGGAAGGCTTTTTAGATCGTCTGTTGATGTTGGAATCAAAAATATTTACATTCTAACGACTATGATAACGAAATGAATGCAGAACATTATCAGGAGTAATTAAGGGTAATTTTGTCGAAATCAAAAAGGATTCTATTTTGTTGAACTTACCACTCACGTAAGGCAGAAAATAATCCCACTACTGCGTGGCGTTAAAGGCAAACGAAGAGTGGCTGAATTCAAAGAATTTTAATTTCGAAGAAACAATGATCAAAGCAGAATTACTGGAAATCGTCAATAAAGTAAAAAGTACGGTGCTGCCAGTTATTTTGTGATTACAGAATAGCATAGCCGAGCCTATGCTATTCTGTAATCACAAAATAAGTTTTCACTGCGGAATCCTGTTGTAATTTAAACAAGATTTGTTGAGTGGAATTACTTTTAATTAATAGAAAAATGATAACAGTGTTTTTATGGAAACAGAGCAGTACGCAAGTGCTGCAATCTTCAAGAAGCGTCATACAAGAAGTTTTACGAACGCGGCAATTTTAAATTATAATTTCAACAAATCCGCGGTGAAATGTCAAAAGTGGAAATTTTTCTTCCATAATAGTGACGCCATGCTAAGGAAGTAGAGAAACAGTACCAATATTTCACATCGCAACTCACTTCAATTATTCTTTAAAATACCACAGCTGGTATAGGCGCCCTAACAAACAAGTTTATCAGATGTGAACCGATTACGGAGTTTTTAAGTTTATTAAAAACTCCGTTATCGGTTCACATCTGATTTAAGAAATGAATTCAAAAGACTTGTAAAAGTTTATGAGGAGTGGTGGTTATAGAAGAAAAGTAAAAAAAAGTAGTACACCTACCACTCTCACTCCCATAATGCTCTGAAATTACCTAACTGATACAATCGAATCAGCCAGTCTCTGTAGAGGATAGTTTTATGGTATATGACAATAAACAGGAAAGCAGTGGGAAGAATATAATTGTAGCGACAGTAATATAGACATATTTTTAAACGAAGAGTTCAAGAAGGTTGATATTCGTAGTGACATCAGAGAATGGGCATTTAAATTCAATATTAGCCATATAATAAATGCCATACAAAAAGTTAACATTCATTCATGTTCATAAAGAAAAAAATTATATTGGTAGTAAATCAAAGAATATAAAACTTTTCATGTGCTGGCATTAAATGTAAATTACTAAAAATTATTAAATATAGAATATAATTCGGTATTGTAATCTATACCATAAATCCATACTTTTTAAAATAAAACAAAGTCATCTTCTATTCGTTATTGCTCTGTGTTCGATGTGAACGGATGTATTTGTAACAAGTAACAAATAATCGCGACCTTCTTTTTATCTCTTAATTTAAATCTAAGTCATGCGTTTAGCTAGTTTATCGTGTCCATGATATAGTGTGGTAGCTCGAAAACGAACGTCCCTATAGCAAGAGACAACATGCATTTCAGTTAAAATTAGTGAAAGAAACAGAAATCGAACAAGAATAACTTTGTGAAAGTGAGCTGGTAGAGAAATAGGTAGTTTGAAGTGTAGGTCTACCCCTATTATATATTTAAGGTAACTAAAGACTACCTAAAGTAACTAAAGTTAATCGAACAAAAGTGCAACTACATATCTGAAGTATCATTACGTCTTAGAGCGTTTTCACATTATCCGATCCGATATCGGTGTCGGACGCCGATCCGATATCGGAGTAAGTAAAATGTATGAGGAGGAGCCGACACAGATATGCTGGCGGCACCATCGGACGCCCGTTAGCCGTCGGGCGATAATATTTGTATGTGTGCTATACGTGTATCTAAATTGTCTCTGTGTGCATAGAGCCCGATGCGCGGCGACCATTTTGAGATTGTTCACTTGTTTGTTTATAAAACTTTGCCTCAGCCTATTTAAACTATGTAATGATACCTAAGTAAATTTGTATTAATAAGCTAATTATTGTTTCAGCACAACTCATTATAAACAAATGGAATAATATAAGAGACGCGTTCATTAGATCTCTTAATGTAAAGTCAGGGCAATCTGCAAAAAAAAACCATATGTTTTTCATGAAAACCTAAATTTTACTAAAATTTACAAAAAAAAGCTGAAACTAATGCCAACATTGTGGAATAAACAGAACAGGAACATGAAGTGATCGCTGCTAATGATAATGAACATTCTGATAATGTTGCTATACATGAACCAAAGAAGGAGCCGACAAAAAAGAAAAAGAAAATAGACAACATTGAGGCCGCAATATTAAAAGAAATATAAGAATAGAAAATAAGACTACCAATTCTGAAAGAGTGTTAACAGACGACAGTTTCTTTACGTCTTTTTATCAGAACCAGAGAAAATACAGCTACAAATGGACCTTCTATCTAGTATCCAAAAATTAAACAAAACCGGGTCCTTCATCAACGTGTACAATCACTATATATTCTCGTAAACCCTACACCTGGATACAGTAGATCATATCCAAAACATGGCCACTCGATTCATAGCAATTCAATAAATTCTCCCTCACCTATATTACTGACATCTCCTTCAAATCAAGCAAATGGCCGTATCGGAACGATTTTGTCGGAACGTGAAAATAGCACATGGTGTCGGCTATCGAATGTCGGCTATCGTCATCCGACACCGATATCGGATCGGATAATGTGAAAACGCTCTTATGGTACATTTGGTTACCCAAAAGAGAGCAGTAACCTTTTGCACGTACAAAAAAGATAAGTTTTTTTTTTCTTTAAAATACCACTTTAAGCAAATTGATCTCAATACACATCGAAACTCACAGAAAATCCTCTTCCGCACATGTTACAAATCTTATTTTTAGGCGGGAGAATACCTTCGTGGACACGTCGTTTATGCTTAACCAAATCAGCATTTCGGATGTAATTCTGAAAATGTGTAATCGGAAATTAGACATTAGCTCAAATAACGGGTACAGGGAAATTCTTAAAAAAAAACTGGCGACCATAACCGAATTGTTAGGTTAAATATTGATAAGTTATGTAATAAAAAAAGTTCGTGCCCAGTTACTTTCTCCCGCGGGTAGCGTACAACGCGACTAAGAAATTGTTATATGACCTAGTAATATAATCGAGCGCGTAATCCCGTGTAATGGCAATAGACTCGCCCCTTATAAGAGGCGAGCCTATTGCCATTAATCTAGCGGCACCGCCTCTTGCCGCAAGTGCCGCTCGCTCAGACAGTCAGTTCGACTTGCGTCATTGAGAAGGTTGGACTACATTGAGTTGAGTGTCGAGCGAGCGAGATTCGGAGCTTTTGGATACGAGTTAAAAATGTCTTCAAGTTCCAAGTGACTACGATACATCTGTCAATTAAGTTCAAGGGAGCTGCCCATATTGAAAAACATATCCTAATGGAAAAACATAACAAAAATGTTTCAACAAGTAACACCAAAAATCGACTCATTGTTTCATCAACAAAGTTCTGAACTGAAAGACAAAAGATCGGCCGCTGAGGCCACTTTAGTTTTTCACATAGTGACACATCACCAGTCCATTAAATTTATGGATTGCAACAGCTAACTGGTTAAAGCTATATTTGCCGATTCCAACACTGCTAATAGTATTTCTTGTGCAAGAAGAAGACTGAGGCCATTGTAATGAGCGTGATATATCCGTGGGTAATAGAACAGAAGTCTCACTACAAAATGTCAACTATTTAGGCGTTTCCACAGATGCAAGTAAACACGGTGCAGAAAAAATATTTCCCATTATGATACAATTCTTTGACTGGCAAGCAATTAAAACAAAAGTGCTGAGCACACTCAATGAAACTGCTGACACTATAACAGAGATAATTATTTACGGCAGACAACGCTAATGTTAATTTTGGTGGAGTTAATCGGCAACAGGGACAAATATTACACAAATGTATTCAACACGGCACTGATAATCTTAATATTGATATAGAATCTGTAGTAATGAAGCTGTTTAATTATTTTTCCGTATACGCACGGCAGCGTTGAAGGATATCAGCGAATATATGTAATAATAATAATAAATAATAATAAACATTTTTACACTCACACATATGATCTAGCCCAAAGTAAGTAGCATAAGCATTGTGTTACGGATACTACAAGACGGAAAATATTTTTAATCATTGTCTATTATAATATCATAATAATTATGCATACACCGAGAAATTTTAATGGCTGTTTTCTCGCAGTAAAATGATTCTATCTTAGTAGTACAATAGATTTGTGCAGGCGGCCGATATCTCGTAAGCCAAACTATCGGTTCTCACGCTTTCGAGATGTTTTTTTTTTATTAGTTGAGAAAAAAAAACCGTTTAATTAAAAAAAAATAACTTACACGGTTCGATAGTACTACTAAAGGTAAATCGATCTGCTGCGAGAAAACAACCACTTAAATGTCACGGTGTATAAATGTTGAAAATATACTACATAAACATTTGTGTTCATCACAAAATTTACCCCTACCAGGATTCGAACCCGGGACCTCTTGACCAATACCCAGTGATCTGAGCATTCGACCAAGTCGGCCGCCAATGTATAGTTGTTAATTATCAGAAACTTTTATTTCATTCGATTTTAATTTTAACACTATATAAATGTTAGAAAAATCAGTACAAAGATTTTAATGGTTAGAAAAAGAATTTCGAAAAATTATGATCTTGAGGCCACCCAAGACACTTGACAAGACAGTGTCTTGGGTGGCCGAGCGGTCAGGCACCTGCCCGGATAGCAACGGACGCGGGTTCGATTCCCGCCTCAAGATCATAATTTTTCGAAATTCTTTTTCTAACCATTAAAATCTTTGTACTTTTATTTCATAGCAAGATACGATGGCAAAATCTCTTTCCAGCGATCAAAAGAATATTAAAGATGTGTGAGCCGTTGAAGCAGTACTTTTTGTCTACTCCTGGTGTACCAATCCCTTTATACAACTTTTATGAAAATGAACTCTGCGAAGTTTATTTTTTTCACGTGCACTCATTTATGTCAATCTTTCAGACGAAAATGGAAGACATCGAAAAAGAAAACAATTCTGTTCTAGATATTAAAAGAATCCTCGAATCCACGCATGAAATTTTTGTTGCACGAGCGAACGCAAACTTCATGTCACTAAAAGTGCGAGAATTGCTGGCTAAGTGCACTGCGGAAAACCAAGAAGTTTTCAAGCAAGACCATAAAAATATGTATAAGACTAGCATAGAATCAAGTGAATGACGCCTTTAGATGATTTCAGAGTCTTTAATTGGTTGTTGCTGAAAAGGTGCGAAATTATCGACTTTGATCAGATTGCTTTATTAATTTTTTATCTGAATGAAGGAATACACATCGATGATTTGAAATTATTCGATGAATTTGCATCTCTGAATAGTTTTTAATAAAACAGGAAGAAGCATTTTTGTTTAGTGACACAACTGAGAAGTACTTTACCATTGATCATATTACTAAATTCTTCTGTGGCAATATTTTTTGATTTTTTTAATATAATATATGTGTTGCCTTTCTAGCAGTCTAAAATACCAATACAATTTTACAAAGTCACATAGCCCACTGTAGATTATGAGCTACCTAGTTAGCAAGTGTGCTATGCCATATCTCTTACCAAACAAAGGAGGCCGCTCAGTCTGATCAATAATTTAAAATGTATTTCCGTACTATCCAACGGAGTGGCTGGTTTTTAGTTTTACTTGCTAATTAGTGTTAATTGGGAAGTAACTAATTAGAACTTTGAGATGGTGACCGAGTGATAGAATTAATGAAATTCTTTAGAAATTCAGATATTAAATAAAATTTATTGTGACACAAGAAGACATGAGATGAAGTAAATAAAAAAAATATAAAATTGACACAGAATGGTGTCATACCTTTAAAATACTTAATCTACTGAAACAAATAGAAAAAGAGTTTGCCTAGGAGCTTATACAATCTCTAACACTGCCCCTTTGTGTAGGCACTGGTAACACCTATCTAATTAATAAAGATCCAAAAAAAAACAACAAACTAAGCCTACTACAATTAACATCAAAAAATATTTAAAATTTTAACAAAGTATTGATGCTTTTCTTTAGTAAACGCTTTAGTTAGCACATCTGCTGCTAACTCAGCTGAGGATCGGTATAAAATTTTAATAATACCAACATTAATGGCCTCACAAATAAAATGATAAAGCCATGGAACTACTATTACTAGCGTATAGAAGCGACATCGCAAACAAGAATTTTAGTGCGTGCGTTGATGCTCCGGAGCAACAACTCATTTAGTCATTCGCCAACGCTCGAAGCGACAGCTTGCCGACTCGAATTTTTTGATTGATTGTTGCGTGTTAAAAACATGCAACAATCAATCAAAAACAAAACAATAAGATAGTGGTGTGTTAATTGTAACAAAATATTAATTAAAACCTAACAAATATTAATTTAATAGCATAATTCCACATTTTGTATGAAAATCATAGATTATGAAAAGTGAACTATGCAGACTGGATAATTAATTGTTGGTGAATTTTGTAACTTCGATACAACCTGATTATTTGGTATTTTTTTATTACTGTTTTGTTATCATTAACTATATTTCACTCTCACACTAAATAGTTGTGTTATGGATACTAGATAAATACATAATAAAGGGTTATACATTTTTATAAACAAACTACAACTATGGCCAGTCAGGAATTGTAGTGCTGAGTGTGTGTGTGTGTGTGTGTGTGTGTGTGTGTGTGTGTGAGGGGGAGGGCGGGTGTCAGTTATAGTAACGTTTATTAAACGTTAATTTTAATGTTACCGATAGCTCTTTCTCTTTTCTATTTGTGATTTCCGTTTCATTACTCATGTGCCGGTACAGCAGTTAAGCTGAAACTATAAGAGCGATTACGCACTACGAATCCGAGAAAATATGGAATATTTGATTTTTCGGAAAGAAATCGGATGACCGATATCGGATCTAGTGCGTAGGTTACCATAGAAATAGTTCTACGGCTACCACGGACCATATTTTCACGGATTCGGATTGGTGACAGCAGAGTAAAATACAGTTGTCACCACTCCAAATCTCTCTTGTGGGTGTCGTACAAGGAGACTAAGGATAAATCAGTGATGAGGAATAGTCGTTCCTCTTATACCACCTAGCAATGTACTGCGTCTTTTGTAACCGATAAATGGCAATAGGCTCGCCACCTATTACATGGGACCTAATATTATTGGCGAAACGTGTGTTCGCCTCTACCTACCCCTTCGGGGATATAGGCATGATTTATGTATGTATGTATATATGTATGTATGTAATTATATTTTGTATATGTTTAATTAAAAAGAAAACCCACGGTATTTGGAAAAATACCTGTTTTAAAATTATATAAAACTTAAGAGAAGATTCGTCAAGTTAACTAACGTGCTGGTAAGCCGAGTGCTATAGGCATCCCGCATTAGGACAATAATTTTTCGAAAATATCTCGACCTGTTTTTCTTTGAATGATAATTTTTTTTATTGTATATTCAAATAAAAATCAGTGGTTTTATTTTTTTTAAAACAATTCTTTGACTTTTCCTTTATTTCTTAACCATTTTATTTCTAAATACATAATAATAAGTTAGGAAAACAAATAATATGTTAGATAAAATAATTTTATAATAAATAGATAATGCATTCAAATTGGGTTCGTAGGCACTAAATCTTTGTCTCCACTGCGATGCATAATCTATAAGGATATTTTTGTTAGACTGCGTTGAAAGAAACGCGTAAGCGCCATGAAATCGGCGGCGCTTGCGATGTTTTGGTCACGAGAAAACAGTATTCTATCAGCGATCAGCGCTGCATGTTTTAATACTTTGGTTAGACGATAATCGACTGCTAATTGTGTTAGCGTTTATGTTGTTTGTTTAGCGCTGCAGCATATAACTGATTCCACGCCACGCTCGTCCGCTCGCCCCGCACACCCCGCCACCGTAGGTAGATTCGAGTTGGGAGAATATTTTTGTTTGGCATAGCGTCTCTAGTTTACTTTATAACTCAATGGATAAAGCACATCAATGTGTTTGGTCCGTTTAAAGGACTCATTAATGATAAGTTTGTGTGTGCTTTGATTGTCGTTATAGACAGTTACTGGCTCTTGTGGGTTTATGCAAAACTTCAACTCGCTAAAGAAATTTTTAATAAATTTTGCTTCTCTCACCGCAGAGCCTAAACTATAAAATTCTGCTTTAGTTGAAGACAAAGCCACAACATTTTGTTTTTTGGCTCCCCAGTTTAATAGAGAATCCCCTAACAAAGTCAGTACGCCAGAATAAGCGTGCTGGGCCCATAACCTGATAGAATTAATGAAATTCTTTAGAAATTCAGATATTGAATAAAATTTATTGTGACACACAAGAAGACATGAAATGAAGTAAATCAAAAAAATATAAAATTGACACAGAATGGTGTCATACCTTTAAAATACTTAATCTACTGAAACAAATAGAAAAAGAGTTTGCCTAAGAGAAAAATTAGTTAATTTCTTGAGTGATGACCCTGTACCCTTCACATTAGAAGTTAATCCAACTAACTAATGATGTTTTAACAAACCTTGTCGCAGTCTTCACATCTGTATTTGAACTGTTTTAAATGAACCATATTATAATGATCCTTCATATATATTTTCTTGGAGAAAACTTTGTCACACTGGGTGCAGGGGATACTGTAGAATTAAACGTGTAAATTTTATAACTTGTTATTATTTACAGTAATTGTTTTACGTATTTACAAATGCTATGCTAATGTAAAATGTTGCAACATACTAATAATTAGGCGGTATTCATGAAGGTTGGCTTGGTCGATGGTCAGATCGCTGGCTATTGGCCAGTTCGATTTATTTTTCTATGTTATATTTCTTCTAGCAAATAATTAATGACAAGCAAATTATAATTTCAAAAAGGTTTCAAAGCAACGATATTATAATTAAATATTAGACTGTCTTAAGAGCTAGAGACAAAACAAAAATTGTTTTTGCAATAATTTTTGAAGCAATATTTCTTTAACAATCCCAAAGGAAATGTCACTAAAACTAACTAATAACAATATAATGTTATAATAGAAAAAATAGTTAAGAAGCACCTTCATCATTATGATTCGAGTGCTGAAAGCTGTTCTAAATCCACTGTTATTAGAATCACCATTAAGCAAGCACATTATTCCATTTGAATTAGCACAAAATTTATAGCACCAATATACTGCAGCAAAAAAAAATCTCCATATCAATTTCTTACCTCACTTTCTTCCTCGGTTTGTGTTTAGCACTATTGGCAAGATGCCATTTGTATCTATAGACATCAGGAAAACTCTTATCACATTCGACACAGTATGCAGTCGCCGTTGGCGGTCCGTGCCTAGTCTTATTGTGGAGCCACAAGCCATTGTATCGAGCAAAACGTTTGTTGCAAGGCTTGCATTCTATCGGGGAATGTTGCTTCCTAAAAATCAACAACAAAATAGTAATTTATGCCACTGCACTCTTATGGTGGTCATTGTAACACGAATTCTGTGTCACAATGACTATTTCTAACGCAGTGGCATACATAGTATTTTTAACGCCATAATTATAGGTAGTAAAATATAGACTAAAACGCTTTTATGTAATTGAAGTTTTTGGTATTAAGAACATAGTAACAAACACCGTGCCCATGAAGTATTATGTACCTGCTGAAGAGATCTACGATATTATTCATGCTGCTCATATTTCCATTGGACATGGAGGCCGTGATAAGACTTACAAGTGAAACGGCAAAGAAATATGCTAATATTACCAAGGAAATTATTAATATTTTTACATACATACATAATTCACGCCTATATCCCCGAAGGGGTAAATTATGCTAGGTCCCATGTAATAGGTGGCGAGCCTATTGCCATTTATCGGGCACAAAAGTCGCAGTACTTTGCTAGGTGGTAGGTATAAGAGGAACGCTGCTGCCCATTCCTCATTACTGAATTATCCTTTGTCGCCTTGTACGACACCCACGGGACAGATTTGGGGTGGTGACAATTGTATTCTACTCTGCCGTCACCACACGGCATTTATTATTGATATTTTTAACCGAAGAAAAAACGGAGGAGGTTACTCAATTCGTACCCGTATGTTTTTTTTGTGTTCCCTCGGAATTCTGTCATTTATGGACCGATTTTGATAATTCTTTTTTTAGTTGGAAAGTATATACTCCGACGGTGGTACCATGATAAGAAGAACAAGGATCTGATGATGGAATCCTCGAGAAATCGAGGGGAACTTTAAAAAATTGTAAGGGCGGCTTGTGTGTTTAATAATATTTAAAAAAGGTATTATAAGCTACTATATAATAATGAAGATCTGAAGTCGATCTGATGATGTAATTGAAAGACAGTCGAGGGAACTCGTAAACTATTTATATCAGTAACCGTGTGTTTGGGCTTGATTGGTTTTTATTGACGAGAGCTTTACACCTAGATAGGTTGCTACCATCTCTGATGATGAAGACAAAACATCCTGGAGAAATAGAGGGGAACTTTCGAAAATTGTAGGGAGACTAGTGTATTTGATATTATTTGAAATAGGTATTATAAGCCACTACATAATGAATAAAATCTGGAGTCGATCTGATGATGGAACTGAAAGATATTCGAAGGAACTCGTAAACTATTTATAGCAGTTACCTTGTGTTTGGGCTTGATTGATTTGTGTTGACGAGAGCTTTACACCTAGATAGGTTGCTACCATCTCTGATGATGAAGACAAAATGCAGTTGAGAGAACTCCTCAGTGGTTTACAGTATTAGCTAACTTGTGATTGGACTTGATTAAATATGTATAGATGTGCCTTACAACCACAAAAAAGTTAACAATAAATATTTTTTAACGAAAAGAACCGACTCTAAAAGCAAACAAAAAAATTAAAATAAAATAAAAACTATCTAAAAACACTGAAAAGCGAAAAATAAACTTCTTACAATTTGACAATTCTTCTGTAAATCTAAATACCTGTTAATTTAAATAAAGTATAATTATAATGTGTGCTAGGTACCTACCGATTTCTTTGAAGTCGATGCCAAGCCAAATAGGTAAAGTATTACCTCCGCCCCAGGTATTTAGATTTACAGAAAAAATTGTAAATTTGTAAGAAGTTTATTTTTCGCTTTTCAGTGTTTTAGGTAGAGTTTTTTTTGTTATTTTTTTTGTTTCCTTTTTGAGTCGGTTCTTTTTTTCTATTCGTGTGCGAAGTGTGTTTCGAAGCCCATTTGCACACCGAAATGAATGGTCGATGCCAAGTAGACCTAAATCGACATGCATTCTCAAGAGGATCTATGAGGACCATCTGACTAAATTTGTGGTTTTAAGAGCTCTCATAACAAAAAAGAGCAGCTGAAGTGACGCATCATTTGATGGATATTTTTTTTTTTTACTTTTGGTGCCCCATGTATACTACATTCAGATAATGAAAGAAAAGAAAGAAAGAAATATTTATTGAGACTATTAACCATAAAAACATAAAAAAATGTCTCAATCGGTCCTAGCTCAGCATATTGCCAGCTAGCGCTGGTCTTCTGTTGGAACCGTTTTCAGGAAAATAATACACAATTTCTCTACCTTTGCCGTCATAGCCTTTCAAAAAGGAATAGGTAGAAGTATTAAAGTAAATACATAAGACATGGCTGTATAGGCTAGATCTCTTTGCCCTCCCGAATAAAGAAATAATAAATTAAAAACAATAGAGGGAACGGGACAAACCTATTTGTGTGACAGACAACAACAATTACATATTTATGACACACAAGTCACAGTGACAATTACTCATTAAATTTTAAAAATTATTCACCATGTGAAAATAATGGAAGAGGATTTGTAAATTCGATAATAAAGGAGTTAGCGTCTAATTGGCCTGAACTGAAACATGTAAATGGGAAGCCGCGTCAAAGCCAAAGCTAAGGTTCGGTGGAAAGGGCGAACCAAGATGTGGAGACGATGCTAGCATCATGGATGCAGGAGAACAAAACAAGCAATTGGTCAAATTGGCTGAGAATCGTTCAATTTATGAAAAATGGAGCACTGCACTCAGGAATAAAACAATTTCCGTATCGAGCAATGTTTGGTGCAGAGCCAAAAGTGGGGCTAACAACATCAAATCTGCCATCGGAATTAATAAGCAGCTTAAAAAATTAAGAAGATTTGGAAGTTGCTATTACGGAGATGCGTCAAAATTTTGAAGATAATAGAAAAAAATCAAAATGATCAAAAGAAAGACGACCATGAAAAAGTCGATGAAGAATGCGAACCAGAAAAAGATGAAAACTAGGAAAGTCAGGCAGGAAAAGAATGCGAAAAGAAGAAAGAAAATATAGACCAAGAAAGAATAATTGATTTGAACAGCAAAGAGTTATAAATAGCGCGCACTATAATTTGGCAAAACTAATGAAAAAAATAAGTGAACAGTCTCATCCACCATTGAAAGTCGGAGATAATGTTACCATACCAATTCCAGACGTAGATAAAGGAAAAGCAAGATCTTCGTTATATTCTTGGAGTAGTACTAGAAGTCACTTCTGCACAACTTTATAAGATTGGAACAAAGGATGGCATATTGGATAAATTATACATTACATAAATTATATAGGTAAGAATTATCAGAGACATCATTTACCCGCGACGAACGATTGAAGTTTTCTTCAAAATTTGTAACTTTTTTTAAACAATTGATTCGAGATACTGTAAAATTCTTCGAGAGAGAGAGATAACAACGGATAGTAACAACGTGTTTTGAAGAAAATTTCAATCGTTCGTCACAGACAAATGACGGAACTTTTGTCTCTGATGGTACCTAAATTCATAATATGTCTGGATGTATGAATAGTTTGTATGAGGGTGTGTGAGTATGAGGGACGGTGTGAGCATATTATGTGCTTACCAATATCAAAAGTTCAGTAATTTTTATGCGACGAACGATTTAAGTTTTCTTTTAAATTCGTAACTCTTTCTAAACAATTGTTTTGAGATACTGTGAAACTAGTCTAGAGCTATTAAATAAAATGGAAAAAAAATAACAGCGGTTTTTTTTTTAAACTTCAATCGTTCGTCGCGGACAAATGACTGCACTTTTATCTCTGATGGCACCTAATTTAATTTGACATGACGTATGCGTAGTTTGTATGAAGGTGGTAAGTGTGTATGACGGTATATGAGTGTGTGAGCTGAGCATATAATTTTTTTTTCAGGTCGGAATTTGACAGTTGTCTCGAAAAATTCATTTGCCAGGACGAAGTGCCTAACGTCGCCATCTCATTAAGAACTGCAGCAAGGAAATCTGCTGTTGGAACCGGACAGGGTTACGCAAGATGTGTTTGTCACAAGGGATGTAACAACAACAGATGTTTGTGCAAGAAACAAGGTTCCATTTGCAACTCCAAGTGCCGTAACAGCTTAAGCTGTGCAAATAAATAGGTACAATAGCAATTTGTTTTTCATTTACTTCTCGTAATATTCTCCTATGTTTGGTAAAAACTAGGTATTACATTTTTATATTGATTATTCTAATATTTCCTTATTTAAGTAATACGTTATTTAAGATGTTTCTATTTGTATTATGTATTAAACGATTTTGTAAAACTTACCTATGATTTTTATTCAATATTTCCAGTTAATTTTGACTAACAATCATAGTCAAAACCACTTTTAATCAATACAAGTTGGTCACAATCACTATTTCCCAATATTTTAGCAGTTAAAGTGGTTTTGTTAAACCGATGCTCTTAGTTAAAACCACTTTCGATTACGAAAATCAGTCAAAATTGTTTTTAACTAAGGGTCATCGGTCTAAAGCACTTTTGCCCGATTTTTTGACAGGTTATGAGTTTTGACTGTAACATATATATGTAATTCAAATAATATCCACACAAAAATTTAAAAATACTATATATTTAAACACACCTGATATGGTTTTTAATGCAGTATTTCATTTTAAAACTAATCCCACAATAGTCACAAATATACCTTTCATGACATTCCTTGTAGTGCTGAAAAAACGAGCGTCGCGATCTAAAACATATATAAAAAATACAATTCATATAGCCATCAGTACAGTCACGAGTAATAATATACATATATACATTGTCACTTTTTCTAAAATACCTTATACCAATCTAGAAAGTAGTGTACGACAATTTGTTCTAAATTATCTAAACATTAAACTGTGTCAAAATTAGGTATACTTTTAGTCCACATTAATATAATCGAAACAAAATCAGAAATAACTTCACACTTCCCAAATAATTTTTAACTATCCATGAAAATTTCTATAATATGTATACAATTGTACACATGTAATAGAAATTGTCATGTATCCATGACAATTTCAAATGTATACCTACTTTTTCCCGATTTTGTTACTTTACTCTTTATTTTAGTGGAATTCAGTGATGATTGAAAGCAAAAATTGTATACGTGTAATAGAAATTGTCATGGATACATTAAAATGATATTGGAAGTGTATACCTACTTATTTGTATTTTTTAAAGGCTTTTATTTAACTTCCAATGTTTGTATGTATGTATGTTTGAGTGAAATCTTGCAACTGATTTTCAACCGACGAAAAAACGGAGGAGGTTATTCAATTCGTACTCGTATGTTTTTTTTACGTTTGTTCCCTCGGAACTCCGTCATTTATGGACCGATTTTGAGAATTATTTTTTTGATGGGAAGTATATACTCCGGTGGTGGTACCATGATAAGAAGAACAAGGATCTGATAATGAAATCTTATTTAGAGATATCTTGAAGATATCGATGGGAACTATCGAAAATTGTAGGTGCGGCTAGAGTGTTTGATAATATTTTAAATAGGTATTATAAGCCACTATATAATAATGGAGATCTGGAGTCGATCTGATGCTGTACCTGAAAGACAGTAGAGGGACCTCATAAACTATTTATAGCAGTTGCCTTGTGTTTGGGCTTGATTGATTTGTGTTGACGAGAGCTTTACACTTAGAGGTTGCTACCGTCTCTGATGATGAACGCCAAGTGCAGTTAAGAAAACTCTTCAGTGGTTAACAGTAGTAGCTAACTTGTGATTGGGGTTGATAAATATGTATAGATGAA
Source organism: Cataclysta lemnata (assembly GCA_963931975.1). Lineage (NCBI taxonomy): Eukaryota > Metazoa > Arthropoda > Insecta > Lepidoptera > Crambidae > Cataclysta > Cataclysta lemnata. The sequence goes on from OZ008359.1 coordinate 2,646,037, forward strand.
CCTTACAACCATAAAAAAGTTACAAAATATATTTTTAACAAAAAAGAACCGACTCAAAAAGGTAACAAAAAAAATACCAAACATAAAAAAACTCTAGGAAAGTGGGGTATTTTGGAATCCATGGGGTTAATTAAAACTTCGAAAATAAAAGATTTGATAGCTGACATTTTATGTTTTCCTACCAATAGAATATATTTTTTATCACCTGGCAACACTTATACTAAGGCAGTAGTGCGTGACAAAATTTTGAGGTTATAAACGCATAGCGTGTGCCGCAAAATTATTGTTTAAAAAAAAAACGAAAATTGTGCTAAATTTATGCGTGGCGTACTTTTGCTTGCTTACAAGAATATTTTGGAGGTAAGTTGAATATAAGATTTGACATTTAACATGTGTTTTATTGTGATTTCATTGGTTCCTGACAACTTTTTCTAAAGAGGTTTGAACGCTTTATTTGTTTCGTTTATTCCAATGGAGCTTTTTGAAACAGTTTTGAGGCTATTTGGAACAGAAATCCAAATAGCCCCTTCTATGCCTGGTGATTGTTTCGTTAAGAATATAAAATATGTGTCAAATAGCCCCAAATAGGTTTTTTTATACATTTAAGGGTATGTTCTACATTTATGTTTCAGTTTCATAATCATGGTGCGAACATATACTAGAAAATATACAAATACAAGAAATGGTAAGTCACATTTGCCGTATCAAAATTACCACTCGGAAAAATTACCGGACGCCATCAATAGTGTAAAGGAAGGAAGAATGAGTTTAACCCATGCAGCAAGTATGTATGGTGTGCCAAAGAGTACATTGAGTAGAAAGACTAGAAACAATTACTGCACCCAAGAGAAGGCTGGTCACCCTACTTTATTTTCACCTGAAGAAGAGAGAATTTTCCTTAAATTTATTTTATTAGTAGGCGAGTGGGGCTTCCCTTTTGATTCTACTGATCTTCGTATTTTTGCCCAGAAATATCTCAACAAAATTGGTAAAAAAATATATGGGCTTAAAGACAATATGCCTGGGGTTGATTAGGCCCGTAACTTTCTTCTGAGACACAGATCACAAATTTCAAACCGGAAATCTGCAAACATTTCAAGAAACCGAGCAAGATTTACGCTGGAAGATATAGAATAAGAGAAAGACAGAAGAAGCGATGGTTGGATTGAATTGTCAGAAAAATTATATGAGGAAGAAGGAAATTGTTGCTAAGGTCACTTCTGATAGTAGAGTATGGAAGAAGAAGAGTGGGAAAAGGACAGGGAGACGAGGAAATAAACCGTGTCGCAAAAAAAATTAATCGTATTGCGCGCTAGGGCTAGCAGTAAAATCGTACCGGAAACATACCACATCCAGCTTATAGCTCAAAACTCACTGAAATTTTGCAGCACATTGGACGCAATAATAGATATGCGGATGACTTTTCATCAAATGTTTACGTCTCATAATTGCATTGTAGCACAGGAATTTACAAAAAATACACTCGTATATCCAAACGTGAGTCTTGACGTGGGAATCAAATTTAAACCCATCGTAAAATTTCACATTACAGACGTCACAAACCAATTTCTGGAACAATTAACATTCATATAATGTTATCGACAAATTTCATATTACCTATTAAAATATTATTATAATAATTCACAAAAAAAAGGCTACTGGCGTATAAGCGTTTTCAAAGTAAGAAACAAAAACAAACATAATATCATACCTTGTCATGAACACGATTATAATGTAACATTAAACCAGTTTCACTTTTAGCATCTAAACTGCAAATGAGACAACGCTTAAATGAACCTATTATATTCTTTCTAAAAAAATTATCGATTTTCACATTTTTGCCATCAACCCGTTTAAATTTTGGTTTTCTATTTAGTCTCGATCTTTTCATGGCCCAATTACTGGATTGTCTACAACTATTAGCTATACATTCTTTTATTTTGTTGCTGATCAATACAATGGGTGATTCAGACTCTTCAGATTCATTTTCTATTTGCGTATGATCACTGTCTGAATACTTTTTGATCAGTGCAACGTTTTCTTCTTTTATACATATACTTGTTTCAGTAGTGAATGTTGGATGCAATACATTGTTTCTAACATCGACACCCAAACAAGACAACGAACCACAATTATGTCTCTGAAAAGAAAGAACCCTTAATAAAGATTTACTTATTACTGATCAAGCTGCTCGCGGGGTATCTTCAATGCTACTACGAGTTTTAAAATGATAAAAATACTAGACTAGACATTAGGACCATTTTGTGTGAGAAATATTAATTTAGTATTTATTATTAAAATTTTTGCAATTAAAAAAAAAAAAAAGTAAGAAAATTTATCCTTACCGCCTTCTTTGGAATGTATATTTCAAATTATATTTAATATTAGGGGTTAAAGAATGAAATTGCCGTTTTTTACTGAAAATCTAAATTGTTTATTTTTTAGTTTATAACAAATTTATTTAATCAAATAGTTACCATTATTATCTATAAATTCCTACCATCTAATCGGAAGGTCATTTATGCCTTTGCGATAGAATTCTGTGAATCTAGACTGCACAAACTGTGTGAAAGCATTTTGTACTGCCTCCTGGAAAGAAAACTTCTTTTCACGTAGATAATTGTCGAAATCACGAAAAAAGTTTTAGTCCGTTGGAGCAAGGTCTGGCGAATACGGAGGATGACGAATGGTTTCTAACTGAAGTTCCTGAAGGGTCAAAACGGTTTCTCGTGCTGTATGAGGTCTCGCGTTGTCATGGAGCAATAATGGTAAAGATCGATTCATGAGTCGGGGCTGGTTTACTGCCAGTTTTGTCAATATTGTTGGGAGTTCGGCACAGTAGAGACATCTGCCGTTATTGCTTGACCAGATCGGAGAAAACTATAGTAAATATCACAATGCTGAGACCACCAATCAGTTACCATTACCTTTTTATTGGTAAGTTTTGCTTTAGGACACTTGTGGCGTTTGACCTGGGGTCTTTTACGGTTATCATAAAGAATCCACTTTTCATCGCATGTCACAATTCGATCCAATATTCCTTCATTTCTGTACCGATTCAACAAGGGAACACAAGTTTCAACACGCGTTTCTTTCTGCAAATCAGTCAAATCATGAGGCACCCATTTTTCGTATTTTTTTATTTTATTGATTTGACGCAAATTAGTCAATATTGTGGGTAAGGTAACGTTAAACCATGCCGCTAATTCCTGGGTAGTTTGACTGGGATCGGCTTCCACCATCTCTCTTAATTCATCGTTATTCACCTGTGTGGGTGGTCTTCCTCGTGGCTCATTCTTCAAGTCGAAGTTTCCATCACGAAAACGTTTAAACCAAAATCGCACGGTGCGTACATTAGCAGACCACTCACCAAACGCACCATTGATATTGCGGGCTGTTTCTGCCGAGTTACTTCCGCGCCGGAACTCATATTAAAAAATCACTCGAACTTTCGCAGTATCCATCTTTCTTGTCTAAGTTGAATAACAAAAACAATTGAAAGTCGATATTCAAATATTTCACATTTTTTTAAAAAGAACATCATAGAAACCATGTGAAAAAAGTTTCATTCGAAAACCTCAAATAATGAAGATTCTATGTCAATTAAAAAAATGGCAATTTCATACTTTACCCCTATTATTAATATAAATAGATTTTGATCGCCACAAACATAATTTGTCTTACCTCATCGCTTTGGATTATTTTATTGGCAGTCAAAACTTGAATTCGAAATTTTGTTGCCTTTTTCAAGAAGGCGTAACATTCCCAGCAAATCCTTACATTTTCTATTGGCATCTACAATAATAAGAAATAAATCATAAAGTACATAACCGAGGAATAAATAATACCTCTTTCCCCCGGACCTCTGAGGAGTTCAGACGTTTTTATAATAAAATCCCCTTTTTTATCCATTTTCAAATTATTATTTTAAATTAAATGAAGTAAAAAAATAGAAGTGCATAAACAAGAAGTGATCTAACCGCGTGCAATACCTATTGCCGCTGTAAGTCTGGACTGGACTCTCAGACATAAACTATAAGCGCGAAACAAAGTCTGCAGTATGTGAACATGCGTTAGAAGGAATTCTCTCTCTCTTAGAAGGAAATCTCATGTAATGGCTGGGCCATTACATGAGATTTGGACAGACCACAAATTCAATAAAAAGAGAAGCGTTACATATCTAGAATGATACGAAAAGCTATTGAAATAAAGAAATATCTATCAGGATAATTAAATGGCAACCCTCTACTCATACTGCCAAATCCATGGACAAAGCGAGCTCTTGCCTAAATCGCACCGCTTAAATATTACATAATTTGACGACAAAAACCTATCAACTTTATATGAATTGTTTCTTAAGAAACTTAGTAATTTCTTAATATTGTAGATCTTAATGATTTACTAAATGAGTGAAAAGATAAATAAATATTAAAAATAAATTTCGCACGAATTTAGGTTAATACCATAGACAAAATAAATATCAAAATTATTATATTACATGTGTAACCCTTAAAAATAATAATAACATCTTTTCTTATTATTATTTTCAATTTCCAATTTCTTTCACTATGACTTGTGGCTGAAATCGCGCGAAGCCTAGATTATTAAACTTGTGGCTGTAAAGGCGTGACGCCTTTACCGTGAGCCGCCGCACGAAGTGAAAAAAAGATGTCTTTTTCATTGGCGTAGTCGCAGCCGGCCGGCGTCCTGCTTTTTCGATAATTTACTGATTTTACACATTTTTACACGTCAGCAGACTTTTGTCTCAGTTTACACATTTTATTGTTCAAAAAGGGATCAGGTTACTGATCCGAATTTCGGTGGGCGTTGTTGGCGCAATGGTGCGCACGCGTCGGTGGCAAGTACCCCCTCTAAAAACGGTTTCACATTAAAAACTAAAGATTTGACTAATGCATTTACAATTAATTCATTATTTGCGATATTTTGTACATCAAAATTTCGTTTATTGTTGTCTCGTTTTTGTAGTACTGTGAAAGAATCCTCAGTTTTATTAACATTCCTTTTCTCTATTACTTTTTCTGTTCTGTTACTTAATGTAGGAAAATTATTATTATCTAACTTATCACTTACTGCCGCACTCAGAGTCGATTTAATGATCATTAAATGACATTTAAGTAAACATTAAATAAAATTCCCTCTCAGAGTCAGATAATGGGTCAATAATGACGCTAATGAAACTTTTGAGTAACCGTTGACCCTTACTTAGGTCTTATGTGACGTTTATTTGACATTTGAAAAGTAGGGTTATCTTTTGTTGTAATTTATATTTCAGTGCATTCATAGTGATATTTTCAATAATAATTTATAATAAATTACGTTGTGGATTTTGTGGAGCTTACAGATTACGTCGGAAAATTCAGACAAGCACAACCTAGATTCTATTTACGCGACTATTCTGATACTTTCACTATGTGCTTGAATTTCATGCAAGGTACAGATTTACACACCGGGCCGTAAAAAATACTTTACCCCCAAGTTTGGAACCTGATTTAAAAAGCACCGAAACAGGACAGGCTTGCCCCTGGAGCCCCGCAATAACATTGCGGTATAAAGCAACTGGAATTTTTCAGGTTAGTAAAATATTACTTTACATTCAATGAGCCGTGTGGTGATGGCAGAGTAGAATATAATTGTCACCACACCCATTTCTCCCGTGGGTGTCGTACAAGACAACTGAAGGTAAACAGCGATGAGTAATAATGGGCAGCAGCAATCCTCTACAACCTAGCAATATACTGCGATTTACGTGCCCGATAGATGGCAATAGGCTCGCCACGTATTACACGGGACCTAACTTATTTGCCGAATAGTGGGTGTTTAATTCACCTTTGTCTACCCTTTTGGGATATACGCATGATTTATGTATGTATGCATGTACTTTCAATATCTGTCATTACTGTCTTTATATTTATTTCAGAAACTAAGTGGTAATGTGATGGAATATGGATAAATATTATTAGGTCAACAGTCAGTATCACAAATTGTCACCAAAGTGTCTATCCAAGCAAGAACAATGAAAGACTTTGTAAAATTCCCTTCTACAGATGAGGACACAAACAGAATAAAGCAAAATTTAATCAAGCAATGTCACAATTAATATTACTAATAATTGTAAAATTAAAATAATATAATGAAATTCTTTTATAAGCCTAATTCCTTTATTTTTCTACTAATTCATTTTCATTGCTTGGGGTTTATTTTGTTTTTTTGAATAAAACTAGTAGATATAAAAGAAATATTTTATTTTGAGTTCCAATTTATTTTTTGATTCCTTGAACTGTAATTTGAGAATTTCCAAAAGAGTTTTACTCCACTGTTCGTCTATTTTAGCAGCACATTTCTTTTTAACTTGATTCTCCGGGTAAAAAAATATTTTTGACTTGGTGTGTAATCGTCAGTCTTTAGATTTGATAATATGCCCCTCATCTAATAATTATATCTATATGATCTGAAAAAAGATAAGTATAATATCATTAATTTAAATCATTTTTCTAATTGCATTTTATTATTGAACTATATATACTAATAGCCAGTTGCACCAAGTTTTAAAATTTTCCTTAAAGTAACATAAAAACAACTTGATTCATATCAACAAGTTTTTAAACAATTGCTCATTTTATTTAAAATCTTATGAAATATAACCCATAGGTACCCATAGCAAAGTCTAGGTCAAACTCATTGTCCAAAATATTTTATACTGTTTTATTTTGATTATTGTCTATATGGACATGTTATGAGACGTGATGCCATGAATGTGAGTAAGAAAGTTATGGACATGAATGTTGATGGATGTCGAAGTAGAGGAAGACCACTGAAAAGATGGATGGATTGTGTGAGGTGTGATATGAAGGTGATGGATGTGAATGAGGAGCTGACGAGTGACAGAAGAGAATGGAAAAAGAGGACATACTGCGCCGACCCCAAATAGGATGGGATAAGGGCAGGGCGATGATGATGATGATGGTGATTGTTTATATGGACAGCACAATACCATCATTATCAAATAGATTCTGCACTTCACATATAATTGAAGGTGCAGCCTGAATAATAATATTAAAGTTAATAAGGATAGGTTAAGGTTAAATTATCTAAATTTATATAAATTGTTACACTTTCATAACAGTTAATTAGTGGAAAATAAATGTTACCTCCTCTACTGCTTATGATAGCTCCTTGCTGTGGGGACAGTGGTGGATTTTATGGACCACTTCCAGTTTTTATTAAACTCCCTCGCTCTGTAGGTTTACAGGTCATGGCCTTAACCCCTCGTCTGTCACGCCACCTCATTGAGGTCGATGTCAAAAACCGCACATCTGTCAAGCCGCCTTCAGGAGGTCGATCGCTCCTACATTGTATTAAAGCACAACTCACGCGATTTATTTTATTTATTACTGCTCTGACTTATGCAACGCGTAAAGAAAAGAACAAGGACGGCATATAATGACACATGACAACCAAACGGCGCCATTTTAACTGAATTGAATGAGTCACTAGTTGTACCTACTCGAGCTGCCTTTGTGTTTTCATAGAACTGTCAAAAATTTCAAAAATACATTTCAACATAGAATTAATAACATATTTCCAGTATAATTGTATTAATGTGAACATACACTAGATAGCTTGTTTCATAACGATTTCAGAAACACAACATTTATAAAATAGCCTTTATACAACATTTTAGAGATATTTTCATTTTAAAAAGACGCGCCGTTTTTGCAAGTGGTGGGGGGGCCGCCAGGTGACGTAAGCGCGCGAAATTCAAAATGGCGGGTGTGCCTGGAGGGGTTAAGATTGTCCCATGCTCTTTTTAATGTTATTGTATCACGCTGCAAATTGCAAAGAAATATTAGTTACTTTTTAATAATGCACCTTGGCATACAGGATAATTCTATCCAAGCACAAAAAAATATAAGAAAATACGAATACTGTGCACATATGCATTACAATTAAATTCCTCAGTCATTCCACTCCCGGAACGATCGAACCCCATGCAATTAACAAAGAAATCATCAATACTTACCAAGACAATCATAGTACTAATCAATTATTTTAATGAAGATAGGGTTTGTGTGGCTTTTTCTTCTTTTTTATATGGCGTTTCCTATATGATTTCGCCAATATCGAGTGTGCCGCTCAGACTTTTGTATGTTAATGATTTCCAGGCTGACTCCACTTGCAGTGGCTTTTTCTATTTGATCACAAAATAAATAGATTTGATATTGATATGTTTTTGTTTGGTATTTCCATGGAATTATTTGGGGTATTTGTTTTTTTTATTTTTTATTTATATAGCATTGGCTACGAGGCCATCAGCTTAACACGTAACATAAAAATTTAGCAATAGAAATATAAAGTTACATAAAAGTGAAATAAAATAAATCTTTTACAAACAAAATATAAAAGACAGAAATCATACAAAACAGAATCAACAAATTAAAGTTAAAAAATTATATAGGACCAAACGTATTAATATAAAAGTCATAAATTATTTTATACAATTGCAGATACTTCAGAAAATGTTGAACATCTTTAGGAAAAGAATCATTAGGTTTAAGTATTTCTTTACATAAACTAATTAAAAGCAAACGTTGAATACTAAAGTATTTACATTCCAAAAACAAATGGTTTAAATCACAATAATCAGAAGAACAGTATTTACAAGAGCTATTGGAATCTAATTTAAGCCTGTACAAATGTGAGGGAAATTTACAATGTCCAATTCTTAACCTACATAAACTAGTTATAAAATCTCTACCTAAATATTTACAAGATTGCTCAAACCAAGCTTTAGTGTTAGAGGCAGGAGCAATAACTGACAGCCACTTCCCTTTTTCGAGACGGGTGATATTCAGAGAAGAACACCACCGTTTGAGTTGGTTTTCTTTCAGAATTCTGACTAAGTCTAAATGCGGAACACTATAATCATCAATAACAGAAATGTTGGAAGCAGACTTAGCAAGAGCATCAACTAACTCGTTGCCAAGTATGCCCGAGTGACTAGGAACCCAACAAAACTCAATTAATACATTTTTACAACTTAAAAAATGAACTAACCATCGCAATTCATAAATGAAATAATTACATTTATAACTAATAGATATTTTGTCCAAGGCCATTAACGCACTCATAGAATCAGTTAAAACTAAAACTTTGTTAGTGGAAAGAGAGTCCAAACTGCTTATAACAAATTTAAGGGCAAAAATCATACCTAAAATTTCTGCGGAATAAATTGAAAAATAATTACTACACAAAAAAACTTTACCAATTTTACTAGACGAATCATAAAAAGCAAAACTCGTGCGATCAATGGTCTTAGACCCATCAGTGTAAATTTTTATATAATATACTTTCTCATCCAAAATTTCATAAAACTCGTGTTTTGATTTAAATTTAGTAACTGAAACTGGAATATGACGTATCATCGACTCGAAACTATATGAAAAGCATGGGCTATTAAATTGCCAATGAACACTATCCTGAAATTTAAAGTTTAAATAAGAAATTGAATCACTAATTGTAGTAATAACTACAATTAGTAACTAATTCTAACTAATTGTAGGTAAAGAAGCATCATTATAATCCGGAATGGTATAGTTATCAAGAAATCGTTTTGTAAGAACATTATCATGACTAATTAAATTGAGACAAAATTTATCAGTTAACTAACATCTTCTAATATATAAAGGAACTATGCCAGATTCCACCTCTAAAGAGTTAATAGGCGATGACATCATTGCACCAGTGATAATGCGCAAAGCCTTATTTTGTATAACGTCAAGCTTTCGAAGCAAGGAATTAGATGCAAGTGAATAAAACATAGACCCATAGTCAAACTGACTGCGAACCAAAGAAATATATAATGACTTGAGGATCTTAGGATCAGACCCCCAACGTACTCCAACCAGAGATTTTAAAATACTTATGCGAAGTTCGGCCTTTCGACATATATAAAAAATATGGGACCCCAAGTTAATTCACAGTCCAGTATAACACCTAAGTATTTTTCAGATAGCTTAAAAGGTAATAAAACATTATTGAAATAAATTTTAGGTCTACTTAAATAATATAAGCTAAAAACCATAACGGAACTTTTTTCTACGTTTACTTCTAATTTTAACTGATTATATAGAATGGTGCTTAACGTTTTTAGCACACCGTTCATAACGGTTTCTCCTAGTCTTATGTTATTGCAGTCCAAATATAAGACTAAGTCATCAGCGTAGAAAGAATATTTTACCGATTTGGGAATAGCTTTCATAAAGTTAACAAGACTTAAAATAAAAATCAAAGGTGAAATGACAGACCCTTGAGGAGTACCTTTGTAAGTCTTTTTGGGGCCAATTATTTTAATTTTTATCTTTAAAGAGACTACTCGATTGTTCAAAAAATTAAATATCCAGAATAATACTGAATCAGGGATGCCTAGCGAGCGTAGACTGTTGATTAAATATTCATGATTTATGTTATCAAATGCGCCTTTAATGTCCAAGAAAACAGCTAAAGTTAATTTATTATTTTTAAAATTGTTTTGAATATCGCCGACTAAGCAACCTAAATTATACATAGTGTTTTTGCCCTTACGAAAACCGAATTGATAATCAGGAATCAGAGAAAGGTGCTCAATATACCATTCCAATCTATTCTTAAGCATAGTTTCGAACAACTTCGCAAAACATGAAGTTAATGAGATGGGTCGATAAGCATCTAAATCGTTGGAATCCCTATTAGGGTTTTTTAATTCGGAGTAGGGAATATAGTCGGGACCAGGCGATGAATTTTTCTTTTTGCTGTCTAAAGAGGATTTAAACTCGTCATACGTAAAAGGATCCTGAATCCACTGAGCAGAATCAGAATCCTTTACAAAGAAATTAAGAAAGAATGTTTCGGATTGTTCTACTGCATTTCCAGACGCTACTTTATTTAAAAAAGCGTGAGCATTATAGGTATTTTCAAAATTTTTTAAATTATTAGAGCAAGCGCCAAATTTAGCAAATTTAATATTTTTTATGTAATCCCATATAAATTTTGTAAGTGTCATTCTATTGAAAGATGAAGCAAGATTAACCCAACTTTGAAGTTTTTGTTCAGAAAGAATTCTTTTCTTTTTGGCATCAAATTGTTTATAAATAATGTAATTTTCTTGCGAGAGATAATTTTTATATGAGCAAAGAGCGAGCTTAGCCCGATTAACAGCCTGTGAACAACAATCATTCCACCAAATTAAGGATTTCCGTTTTCTATTTCTATTCTGGCAACTAGTAGATTTAGTAGGAAATGTCATTAAAATACTAATCGTAACTGTTTATTGGTTCGCAATCTAAAGAAAAATCAGAAAAACTATCTTTACAGAGTTCAGAAAACGCAAACCAGTCAATTTTATTAAAATTAATATCCGACAAAGACCTAGAGTTAGCGGAGGACAGCAATTCAGTTTGGGAATTTTCACTGGAAGAGGTCAAAGTATCAGTATAAAGAACGCTCACCAAAATGGGATAATGATTGCTACTCATAAGGTCATCATGAACTTCAAAGGAACAACTAGAACTTACTGTTAAAGAAGCAAACACCAAATCTAAGACATTACCTCCCTGACGGAACGGCGCCAAAGTAGTTTCAATTAAGTCATTCAAACAAACCAGGTTATTGTCATCTGCAAAAGAATTTATAATGTAACCTCTTCTGTCATTAAACCTACAACCCCAAGATGAGTGGTGGGCATTAAAATCACCGATAATTAGATAATTTCTGTTTTTAATTGCACCAAAAGAATCGGCTAACATTTTTATATTAAATTTACCATTTGGAGGAGGTGGAATATATACACAAATTATATCAATAGAGTTATTACCAGTATTTACAGTCACTAAATTTTTTGAAAATGGTAATTGGAAGAAGTAAACCCGGTAGTAAAAGAATACTTATCTTTAATGGCCACTACAATGCCCCCATGGAGCCTTTCAGAATCTTGGCGAATGATGTTATATCCTGGTAACCTGAAAGACTTATTGTGACTTAGCCAAGTTTCATTGAGTAAAAGAACATCACAATTACTATGACTTGAAAGAAAATATTTTAATTGATCTATTTTAGCAAGAATGCTACGGCAATTCCAGTGACAGATATTTAAACTTTAAATAATTTGCAAATTATCCATTAAGAAAAACTAAGTAAAATTATTAATAATTTAACTTAGTTTTTCTTAATTTCCTTAATAGTTTTGGATGATATAGCATCTGGTGGATGGTTAGAATCCTTTTTTTTTCTTGATAATATCAATGAGCGTTTTAGTCAGAACACTTAGTAAATCATCAGAATTTACTATATCATTAAATAGTACTCTTTTATGTGGAGTGTTAAAATTGTTTTTTTTACTTAATACAGGAGAGGCGTATTGAGGTGCAGGGATGTCTGTAATATTGGGTTTAGCAGCCATGGTGGAATAAGTCAACTTGCCACTTAGTCTGTCCCTGGTTTCCTTCATCTTGCTGGATTTGATAGGACATGAAGAACTGACAGCCATGTGGGGTCCATTACAGTTTGAACATTTAATATTATCCTTATTAGTGCATTCTTTGAAAAAGTGATTTTCTGAACAAATTGAACAAACTTGTGCACTTTTGCAGGAACCTCTGCCATGGCCAAACTTGTAGCAGACGAAACATTGCCGAACAGGTTTTATATATTCGTTGACATCAAACCAAATGTGATCATACGTCACATGATCAGGACGGGTGGAACTTAAAAATGTAACTAATACTGTTGGTGTAGGGACAAATGTATCTCCAGATTTTCTCATGAACCGCTTGACACCAATAACTTCATATATTGATTTTAGATTTTGTAATAAATTGTGTTCTGATATTTCAACAGGTGTTCTGATTATTCCTTGGCTTTCCAAATCATCATACGAAATTTTGGCTTGCCATTCATTTTTTACCAATATTTTTTTGTTTAATAAAAAACTATTAGCATCTTTAAGATTGTTTTCTTATATTTGCACGAGCACTACACATTTGAAATAAAACAACTTTTACGGATATGACTCGCGTATAATTTGGTGTTTGGCATATTAATTATTTAACCCGACGTTTCGATCACTTTACAGTGGCCGTGGTCACGGGGGGACTAAAGATGACAGGTGTCCTCACAATCAAGTAATAATTAACTACCGTCATAATATTTGATATTTTAGGTGTTCCGATTTACACAAACAGAGCTTACAGTATCATTGTTTTTGGCAGTATGAGGACGGTGTTGGGATTTAATTATTCTAATGATTGGGTCCCAAGCAGGTGGTATGTTCCAACCATTATCCCTATTGAAGTTTGGATGTTTATTGATTTCAATAGCTTCACGTATCATTCTAGGTATATATCGTTTCTCTTTTGCTAGAATTTGCGGTTTGTCAAATCTTAAATAATGGTTGGGTCCGTCTAAGGCATGTTCACATACTGCAGATTTTGTTTCGCGCCTATGTTTCATATCAGCTATGTGTTCTTTTACCCGGGTCCCTATACTTCTCTTTGTTTGGCCTATATAAGAGAGTCCACAGTCACAATCTAGTTTGTAAATTCCTGCATCTTGAAGGGGGATGTTACACTTTACAGGTCTTAGAAATTGGTTGATCTTCTTCAGCGGCTTGAAATAAGTTTTAATGGAAGCACGCTTCAAGATGTTCCCAATCTTGTCAGTGACACCCTTCAAGTAAGGTAGTACAGCAGGTTGACGTTCGACTGTTGCCGGTTTCACTCGACCTCTGCGACAGGGCTTTGGTACTTGCAGTTTATTACTCCGCAGTACTTGCTTAACATGATTTAGTTCTGATGCCAGGTGTTGACTGTCACAGATGCCGTGTGCTCTCTGAAACAAAGATTTGCCCACGGTAGATAGCTGACTGGGATGGTGGTGAGAGTCACCATTGAGGTACCTATCAGTATGGGTAGCTTTCCGATACACTGTATGTCTCAAGCTATGGTCAGGATTCCTGATTATTAATATATCTAAGAAAGCTAGCTTATTATTTGCCTCCAACTCCATAGTGAATTGAATTTTGGGGTGAATGGAGTTGAGATGTGATAAAAATGCAGATATTTGATTAGTTGGCAATATTGTGAAGGTATCGTCTACATACCGCTTGTAGAACCTGGGTGTTATAGGTGATGTGCTCAAGGCCCTCTCCTCAAAGTCCTCCATAAAGATATCAGCAACTATGGGTGACACCGGGGAGCCCATTGCTACACCATCTATTTGCATGTAAAATTCCTCTCTCCACAATAAATAACCAGATGTTAAACAGTGTTCTAAGAGATCTGCATGTGCAATAGGCATGTTATTATCTACTAGTTTCCTTTTAATAATTTCTATACAATCATGGACCGGGAGGCAAGTAAATAATGACTGTATATCAAAACTAACCATGGTTTCATTGTCAGCAACATGTAGGTGTTTAATATCACTAACAAAATGGTAGGAATCCTTCACATAAGCTCTAGTGTTACCTCTAAGTGGTGAAAGTATTCTAGCTACGTACTGGGCCAATCGGTAAGTTGGTGAGTCGATTTGGCTCACAATAGGACGCAGCGGAGCCTTGTCCTTGTGTATTTTCGGCAGCCCATACAGATTTGGAGGTTTTACGCACGTAGGGACAAGGTAATTGGTGTCGAGATTTAATGATTCGGTATGAGCTTTGACAAGATCACTGGTCTTTTTTAATATTTTATTAGTTGGATCGCACTTAACGTGTTTGTAGGTCTTGTCATCCGATAATATGAGACTTATTTTATCATTATAATCTGACGTGTCCATGATTACCGTAGCATTACCTTTATCCGCACGGAGGATAGTTAATTCTGGCTTAGATCTCAAGTTCTTAAGAGTAGTATATTCGTTATAAGGAAGATTTAACTTCGGCACTTTAGAATGACGTAAGGTGGATGATACATCTTGCCGTATGTCCTCTAAATCTTCTTTTCTCATGTTATTTATATCGAAACGTCGGGTTAAATAATTAATATGCCAAACACCAAATTATACGCGAGTCTTATCGGTAAAAGTTGTTTTATTTCAAATCTTTAAGATTGTTAAAATAAACTTTCAAGAGAAAATTCCCTATAGGCTTTATATATGAAATACCTGGAAGGGACCGTAAAATTTTGTTGGCACTCAAAATATCAAATTTGCAATTTCTTTGAGATGGTGATAATAATATTGGATATTCTTTTTTCCCTTCTTCTTTGTATATATGAGTATAATCTTTAAATAAACCTCTTTTCGAATTGGTAAAGTTTGCAGTTATTTTGGTAGGCGAGGATTCATCCTCCATAGGTATTTTCCTCTTATGAGAGGAAGACCCACCACCACTATCTTCATGCATAATATGGTATTTAATTCACATACAATAACAGTACCTCTACAATTGAAACTAAGAATATAGACAAATTATTTACAAACTATTACAATAAAAAGGGCTTTAAAAGAAATTTTCCAAAAATTCGTAAAAACCCGCCTATCGCTTCGAACGTTCGCGCCCCTTTCCGTATTTCTTGTTTGTTGACATTGACTTTTTGATTTTATTAGAATGACTTTTGGTCCGGTGTGGCCAAATCTAAAAAGTCATGGCATTTACAGTTCAAGTTTGATAAAATTAAATTATTATTGTGTATTTTTACGTTAAAATTATAGTAAATAGCTATTAGTAACAAATTCTAATGGAAAGCAATATTTTTGTGTTATAAAAACTAGCGTAACTAATAATAGCCATTGAAACAATTCAATGGCTTTTTGCATGTGGCAATTCCGCACTTACCGATAACACTGGATTTATAGATGCACTGCACTAACCTGACTTAAAATTGTCACATAACTAATCAATCAATTATTTTCGACTCTGAGAGGAACGGTCAATTAGATGTTTTAATGATAATTTGTAAAATACCCATTATCACTAATTTAATGAACGACTCTGAGTGCGGCAGTTAGTTGCTAAAACAGTGGCAAAAGAACGATTTTGGTTTAAGACTAAATTACGTTTTTCTTCCATTTTCTTCATTTTAACAGGGCAGTCCCGGGAAATGGCTAAATGGCCACCACCGCAATTAATACAAAATAGGGTCTCTGAGTCGCATTCCTTGAAAAGATGTGCACCTGAGCATGAAGAACACATCTGGGTCCCTCGACATACTTTTGCAGAGTGGTTGAATTTGAAACATTTGTAACATTACAAATGTTTCAAATTCAACCATTACAACATTAGAGGTGGTATATAAGTGTGGATCTGGTATCTAAATAAATTGAGAAATGCAAACTTGGGCAAAGTAGTTGTAGAGAGCGTAATGGCTACGGTGGTCAATGGCATAAGCTGTTTGGTGGTACTGTCTCTCTTCGTAAACCGTTTAACAGATATAATATCGGCATCGCAAGTAATGTTCTTATATATATTTCTTCATTAGACAAGTCTGAAGGTACAAATTTGATTATGCCAGTTTTCTCAATTAGATGGGCAGGAATAACTGCTCGAAATTTATACTGTACACACTAGTTATTCCTTTTATATTGTCGGTAAATAGTTGAGTTAGTTTGATAGGATTTTTGTTACCCAATATTTCTTTTTCTTTCGACTCTACATACACGGGTAAGTCACTAGCCCTGTCTTCAAGGAACAGTCGCGTATAATTTGTCTTAAAATATAATTTATACTTATCTTCCTCGCTGTTGGCTTTTTGGTATTTTCTTTTGCGATCGCCGGGGTATTCCCCGTCGCTTTGAGACCCCATTTTTACAAATGCGGCGCAATTAATTTGTTTTATTAGTTTTTATACCTTCCCTGTCTGTCAATATAAGTGAAAAAACAGAAATTTAAATGAAAAAGTTTCGCCCGCCTTGTTTGACTTCCCGCCAAAAAGTCAGTTCGGCAATAGTTTTTTTTTATAATCTTTAGTCATGACTTGGATACATGTCCTTCAGTCGCATACATTGTAATTATTAAAAATTTAGGATACAAAGATAATAAGCTGCTGTTTAATAGTAAATGCAAACAATAATCACTGATAAACGTACAAAAGTAAGAATACTATTAAATAAAAAATACAACACTAAAGGTACTTAAATACTAAACATGTTTTATAAAGAATAATGAATATATTACATAAAATTAAATCTTCTCGACAGTATTTACAATATATTTACATAAATGTGGAAAAAAATTTGAGTTTTTTAGGAGATCTTGAACGCGGCGGGGAAAACTTATTATCTGTAATGTCACTGTTATGGTCAATAATGTCACTAATCAAAATTAACCGTTGGATATTGAAAGCAGGGCAGTATAAAACGATGTGTTGTAGATCAGCATTTTCTTGATTACAGTGAAGACAAGACTTTGATTCTATGGAGATGTGATGGTACCAGACAGTGTCCAAGTCTCATTCTGGAAATCATAGTGATGAATTTTCGGCCTCTATAAACTTCACTTTTATATTATGATACCACGGTTTCACTGGTAAGTCTGCCTGTATATCAGCATACCACTTGCCTTTCGTTTGTAAAGTTATATCCCAATAGTCCTTCCATAGTTTCTTAGCAGTTTCATTGAAGGTTTGGTAGTAGTCTGTGAAGGGAACTTTAAATGTATCAGTGTGGTCCTCATCTGCATCCATACGTGTTAATGAATCCGCAATCTCATTGCCTTCTATGCCACTATGTGAAGGAACCCAAGCAAACTCGATACTCATGCCCTTGTTTTCCAATTGTACTACCAGCTCCTTAATTCTAAATAAAATATAATTCGTTTTGAAAGACACTGTTCCATTATACAGTGAAAAATCCTCTTGAATCTACAGAACTTATCAACAAGTGTACTGCCAGAAGATATCATTTTAAGGAGAAATCTTTAAGCCAACTGCAACCGTCTCAAACTAAGAGGAGGTATACAAGTTTCCACTTCTAGAGAGTTTATTGGAGTGGACCTCATTGCTCCACAAATTAATCATAAGCCAATACTCTGAATGACATCTAGTTAAAAGAACACATAGCTGATGTGAAACATAGGCGCGAAACAAAATCTGCAGTATGTGAACATGCCTTAGACGGACCCAACTATTATTTAAGATTTGATAAACCGCAAATTCTAGCAAAAGAGAAACGATATATACCTAGAATGATACGTGAAGCTATAGAAATCAAGAAACATCCAAACTTCAATAGAGATAATGGTTGGAACATACCACCTGCTTGGGACCCAATTATTAGAATAATTAAATCCCAACACCGTCCTCATACTGCCAAAAACAATGATACTGTAAGCTCTGTTTGTGTAAATCGGAACACCTAAAATATCAAATATTATGACGGTAGTTAATTATTACTTTATTGTGAGGACACCTATCATCTTTAGTCCCCCCGTGACCACGGCCACTGTAAAGTGATCGAAACGTCGGGTTAAATAATTAATATGCCAAACACCAAATTATACGCGAGTCTTATCCGTAAAAGTTGTTTTATTTCAGACATCTAGTTTTCTTAAAAGGGTAGTACTGACATTCATATAAGCTAGGCTGCTGTAATCAAAATGACTTCTGACTATGCTTTTATATAGTAAACTAATTATCTTAGGGTCTGAGCCCCAAAAAGTTCCTACTAAGTGTCTCAAAATATTTATACCTCCCATAGCTTTTTGGCAAATGTGATTTATTTGTTTTTCAAATTTTAATTTCTCATCAATAAAAACTCCTAAAAATTTGTGTTCCTTGACAATAGGAACTACTATATTGTTGTATAATATTTTTATGCTTTTATTATTTTTACTGAAAACTAATACTGAGCTTTTCTCTGGGCTAATGTCTAATTTGAGTTTATCATGATAATATGTATATAATTGATCTAGAGCATTATTTATATTATTTTCGGCTATTTCTATATTCTGATTTACACTATATAAAAGCAAGTCATCAACAAATTGTAAAATATTTATATGTTCAGTATTTACAAATTTCAATATTTCAGAAGTGTATAAATTGTGCTATAAGGGAGACAGTGTTGCTCCTTGCATAGTGCCTTTGTTAACAGTAGTAGGCCCATGTAACCTATTATTATATCTGACTAAGACAGTCCTATTACTTAAAAAATTGAAAAGCCATTGTAAAACATACATACATACATAACTCACGCCTATATCCCCGAAGGGGTAGGCAGAGGTGAACTAGCACCCACTTCTTCGCCAATTATGCTCGGTCCCATGCCACTAAATCGATGCTGGATTGGCGGAATTAGATTGAAGCTCTCTGAAAAGTAATCTAACCGAGACTTTATCATGTTTTCAAATAATTTACCCAGACATGAAGAGAGTGAAATTGGTCTGTAGGAAGAAGCAATATTAATAGGTTTATTGGGCTTTAAAATAGGAGCTACACATTGAGTCTTCCAAGGCTCAGGGACCAATTGACTAGACCATAACTTATTATAGATATTAAGTAAAGTTTGTTTTGCATTAATGTGTAATTTTTTTATTAAAATGTATATTATCTAGCCCTGGTGTGGTATCTTTTCTACCTTGTATAGACAAGTTTAATTCACGTATGATGAAATTTTAACTAAGAAATGAATTTGTAGGATTTTCTATAGAGGTGTCATATAATTTTAAAAGTCTATCCTGATCTGATTAAAGTACTGTCTGATAAATTACTTAAAAAGTCCGGTATCCAGCTGTCATCAAAGTTTTTGTTATTACTAATCCCTATTCTTTTAAATCTTTTTATATAGCTCCATATTCTGGAAACTGGTGTTAATCTATTGAAACTTTCACACAATGATTTCCAGGAGTTTTTACTCTCCTCTATAATTATTTTCTTTTTTTGTGCATCTATTTTTTTGTAATTAATAAAATGTTGTATAGACTATTCGATTTTAATTTTAACATTATATAAATGTTAGAAAAATTAGTACAAAGATTTTGGGGTTAGAAAAAGAATTTCGAAAAATTATGATCTTGAGGCGGGAATCGAACCCGCGTCCGCTGCTATCCGGGCAGGTGCCTGACCGCTCGGCCACCCAAGACACTTGACACACCCAAGACTTAGTGTCTTGGGTGGCCGAGCGGTCAGGCACGTGCCCGGATAGCAGCGGATTTTTCGAAATTCTTTTTCTAACCCCAAAATCTTTGTATTTTGTATAGATTTATATTTTTTTAAAGCACTTTTGGACTTATTAACAGCATCTTTACACTTCTGATTTCACCAAGGTGCTGGTTTCCTATGTATTTTTGAACTAACTTTAGGTTTATATTTTGGAATTGTTGTCTTTTAAATTATTTAAAATGTTAACGAATTCGTTGTATAAGTCTAGGGCATGAGCAGTATTATAATTTAATTGTGTAAAATATTTTTCAGATAAGGAATAATATTTGTCCCAGTCAGCTTTACTGTAAATATATTTTTCTTCCACAGAACAGACTTCATACAATGATGGTTGAACATTCAAGTGCAGAAATGTTGGGAAGTGACAACTGCCCATGGGATCCTCATGAACACCCCACGCACATAAATGAGCTAATGATGGACTAACCAAAGCCAGATCTATTGCTGATGCCTGTTTATTAGGATGTGGAAAAGTAGTAGGAGACCCATCATTCAAAATACATAAATCGTACTCATCTATAATACTATATAAACTGTTACCTCTACTGTTGGTGCTGTTGCAACCAAAGGCTACATGGTGGGCATTAAAATCTCCCATAATGACGTATGGCTTAGGTATATTGTGCAACAAGTGTTTTAATTTATTACTATCAAAACGTGAGTTATTAGGAGGACAACATATACAAAGAATAGTTATGTTGCCAGATTGTGTTTGAATTGTGATACAAATATTTTGGATAGATTCATAAAAGTTTGTATTTATAATATTATATTTTATACCATGTTTTATTAAGATTCCTATACCATTATGACTATTTGCTGAATATATATATATATATATATATATATATATATATATATATTATAATTTGGAAACTTAGGTATATTCGAATTATCAGTAAGCCATGTTTCATTTAGTAAACACATGTCGATGTGTTTTTCCAAAAGTAAATTGTATAGTAGAGGTTTTTTGCTCTGCAAACTTTGTATGTTATATTGTAATAAATGTAAATAAACATCCATTAAACTAAGTAAGATAAAAATGTGTCTTTTATTTTCTTTGTAGTCATAGGTGAATCGTCTTTTTTGTTACTTAGAGCTATAAGGGACTTGACTATGGCATTAATTACTATGTCATTACTAGCTAATTTACTTATGTCTAATTTACTTATATCTAATTTATTTTTTCTAAATTCTTGTGTGTTTAATCTTGGGTATGAGTTTTCATCACCTAAAGGTGGTGGAGTACTTGTAATAGTGGCATAGGATTGCTTTACATATCTATTCTTTTGTTCCTCATATTTTTGTTTTCGAATAGGACATTCTCTAGAAATTGCCAAGTGGTTGCCGCTACAATTTATACATACTATCTCTTCTACATCACACTCTTTATATGAATGTTGACCTGAACAAAATGAGCATGTTTGGGAGCCTCTACATGCTTTTGCAGAATGGTTAAATTTAAGGCACTTGAAGCATTGTAATAATGGAGGTATGTATTGATGTATTTGGTATCTGAATAGCTTAATGTAGGCATGTTGAGGTAGAGTTGATGTTGCAAAAGTGACAGCTACATTATTTAAAGGTACGAGGATACCATCGGCCTTTTTCATAAACCGCTTTACTGAAATAACTTCAGCATCACAAGAAATGTTCTTATATATATCTTCATTGGAAATATCTTTAGGGACAAATTTAAGTACTCCTATTTTCTCAGTTAGATAAGACGGTATAAACGCCTTCATATTATTCTTATTTAAAAAATCTTCCATTTTCAAGAAATAATTTGCTGATGTCGCCTTTCTAAATGTTACCCCTATTTTATGAGCATTCACTCTGTGAACACCAACTATTCCTTTAACATTTTCTGTGAATAAATTGTTTAATGTAATCGGATTTTTATTACCAATTTTTTCCTGCTGCGTCGACTCCACATAGACAATGTATTCGGTGCTGCTATTTTCTATAAACAATCTCTTGTAATTCGGTTTAGTGAAGATTTTATACTTAGCATTTGCGTTACTTGCCATGTTTGGTGAGGGCAAGTCACAGAATTTTCTTTTTCGTTTTCCCTCTCCAGGGTCCTCACCGTCACCGTGAGGACCCATTTCCTAAAAACAAGAACTCACCTACTAGTAAAAACAGTAAACTTTTCCAAGAAAAATCAAATAATTCAATTATTTTAGGAATAAAATTTTCGTAGAAAAATTTAAAGTGCGCGCTCAGTTTGACTTCCCGCCAAAAAATCGGCAATAGTTGTTGTAAGTTTATATTGCCAGTAAACAATAAAAGACGTTGATTTGATTTAAATTCTATCCTTTTATTGAACTTGTCACACCCATCACAATCTAGTGTCACACCCATTACAATGTTGGTAGAGTAATAACTAAAGAAATTAATTAAGCATTTATTAGAATTTATTGAGTATTTTGAAAATGTTATTAATTTTATACTAACTTCAATACTTTCGGTGAATCATCAGCATTTCTAACAGAAGTGTCAAGTCATGCAATAGTTGGAGTCACACCCAACAAAGGGCTTTAAAAAAGTATATCTTTATTTCTAACAGACCTCTTTTTTAGTTAGCCATACCACGGTGGCTTTCAGGCTTCGAATCCACTACCGAAGTGCAGGTTAATTATTATTGAACGCAGCCATTTTGTATTGTACCTAACCATAGATCATAAAGAGATTTGTACGGGGCAACGGCGCGGTGCGAACGGGGAATTACACGATTTACACGATTTCTTTCTTGCGCTTACATGGTATTCATTCATCTTACGTACGTGAAAAGTTTATGTCTTTGAGAGATTAGTGCTTGTTTTGTGCTAAAGTTAAGTTTGTTTGTTAAGAAAGTGACTGAAGTGAAGACTATTGTGAAATTATGTACTGTAGTAAACCATACACCCAGAAATTCCGCCAGGAATGGCTCTCTGAGCCTGATTTTCAAGGCTGGTTAAAAGAAGTCAACAATGACAATACGAAAGCCTTCTGCAGTTATTGTCAATGCGTAATAAACGCCAAAAAAAATGACTAAATTAATCACATAAAGCGGAAAAAACACTTGAAAGCTGCGGTGCCCTTTTCTTCGAGACAACAAAAATTGACCTTTCAGGCAAAGCCAAAGTTCGACGAATTGAAGAGCTCATCTGAGGCTTCACTGACATTGTATATTGCCGCTCATTCTTCAATATTACCGGTAGACCATCTTGGGGCTTTATGTAAAAAATAATTTAAAGCTGATATAAAATTGCACCGGACGAAATGTACAACTATACTAAAAAATATTTTGGCGCCACATTTTGCGTCCAAATTACGTGAAGATGTTGGTGATGGACCGTACAGCCTCTTGTTAGACGAGAGCACTGATATAAGTGTAACAAAGTTACTGGGAGTTTCAATATTTTAGTAAGACTTCATATGAGATAGTGTCAAATTTCCTTACGCTTGGAGAGTTAAGCAAAGGCGACGGTGAATCCATTACGCAAACTGTAAAAAAAACACTACTTGCACTTGACTTGGACTTGACATCAAAAACCTTTCTGGTATAGGAGTTGACAACGCCAATGTAATGACAGGTGTACATAGCGGAGTATACCAGAAACAAAAGAGGAGGTACCCCACCTCGTCATGATTAAATGCTCGTGCCATTCAATTCAGTTAAATTTAGAAATAGTAGCAGTTAGTAGCAGTTAGCAGTTTCTCATGCTTCTGCCGAAAATTTACCTAGGCATCTCGAATATATTTATTATACAGGAAACCTACAACTGGTTCTCAAAATCATCAAACAGACAAAACGCATACAGAAATTTATATCTCACAATTAACGATGAAGAACCGATATAAATTACACAAGCATGTGCAACCAGGTGGCTTTCTGTTGAAACTGCAGTTAAAACAATATAAGACCAATGGATAAAATTAAAATTACATTTTGGTATTACAAGGAACACTGAAAAATGCAACACTTTACAATTTATACACGAATCCCATAAACGAAGCATATTTGTTATATATCCACAGCGTTTTGGATCAATTACAGGGGCTAGTAAAATTTTTTCAGTCGAATAATATTGATCCTAGCAAGTTACTTAATGACCTAATCACGGCTATAATCTGAATCCTACTAGGAACATCAATGTATTCGAAATACAAAATTTAGAAGATTTCTTGGTTCCACATCCTTATGTAGGATTCAAAGTCGAAAGTACGCTTTCAGAAATACGAGACACCAATCGATTTTCAACCCAAGATGAAGAGCAATTCAGGGATAAATGTGTGAAGTTCACAGAAGAAACACATTAAAGCAAGTAAAGGAAAGAATAACTTCACTAGTACGAGAAATGGGCCACAGCGAGGATTTTATCGCGAAGGTAGAAACACAGTGGGTCAATATATCTCTTGTACCATGGGAGAAAAAGGACAACACTATTTCATTTTGGTCCGAAGTTTTGAAATATCAAGATGCAGCTGGCAATAATCCTTTTATAGAATTGTGTTCATTTGCCTTGTATCGACAAGGTATCGAATTATCGAATTTCTTTGCCGTGGTCTAATGGGGAAGTTGAACGAGTCTTTAGCCAACTGAATATAGTTAAAAACGAGGCTCGCAATAGACTACACAACACCACCACGAATGCCATTATTACCATCAGGACAGGATAACGGCGTCAAAAAAAATGCTGTCACAACTACATACTGCCAACTGAGGTACTAAAAAAAATAGGGACAATGGCTTCATACAACAACCCTGATCAGGCTGCAGCAGGCCCAAGTGGAAATCGTCGTGAAAGTGGTCGTCATCGTGAAAATCAATCCTTAATGATTGATTTTCACGATGACGACAACATATGTTACTTATGGTCAGATGAAGATTAATGATACCTAGTGCTTGTGACATGATTTTTCATGTCGCATGAATTTTTATGTTTTGGCTGTGTCTGTTGAATTCTTTTGCCTCGTCAACGACCGAAAACAAATTTTTACGGTAGGGGGAACAACTGTCATCATCGACACAAGCCGACCTCTTCTCGAGATCGATTGTCGATCCATACGATGGATAATTAAAATCTTTATTTTCATAGGCCATCTGCCTTAATTTTATAATAGAACTATGTGTGGTTCTTTGTGAGACAACACAAGAAACAATTGGTAAGCATATTTTTCGATATTTTAAACTTTTTGGTCGAAACATTGAAACACGTTTTTTGTTCGATATTTCAGTGTTCCAATTTCTTGTTTTAGGGGTATGCCGCACTTTCTTTGGACGGATTTTGTTTGGACGCACTTTATGCCGCACTTTCTTTGGACGGATTTTGTTTGGACGCACTTTATGCCGCACTTTACGCACTTTATGGCGCATATTTAATTATTTAGACGCATTTTCTATCGCCTTTATGCATTTTGGACCCACTTTATAATGCAAATTTAAAAGCCGTAGTCTTCTTTGCATTTTTCTTCGCCTTTCTTCTTTGCCTATTTTTCTGGACTGCAAGCCTTTTTCATCTTGCTAAACGTTGGGAGCACCGAGGAGAGGGAAGGAGGTGAACCCTGCACCCTACACCCTTAAGCCATACACACACCCCGGCAGCAGGTATGCAGAACCCTTTCTAAAGTCTCATCTCAACTATCTAAATTCTTGACAAGTAAAATTAAAATTAATTTCTTTAACATAAATGCAATCTCTTTCAAAATTTAGGCAATTATTAGAATATTAACTTAATCCTATTTGTACAGCCCTTAAGGCCAGCTTAATATTAATTTACAACTTTGTTTTTATAACCAAATACACGCACAACAAAGTAACCGTTGTTTTCTTTGTGTACAAGCCCCCCTTATGATTAAATTTCTAATACTTTCCCAAGTAGCAATCCGTGTGCAATTTTGCAGGTGAGTCTGGCGCCCGAATATACCTTTTTTCCTACAATTATTTACATATTTTTGACTCATCTCAACCTTAAAATTCAAAATTTAAACTTTATTTATTTATGACACTTTGTCACCCTTTTTTATTAACTTAAAAATAATATTTTCTATTTTTCATTACATTTGGCGCCCGAACAGGGACTTGAATATTATCTAGCTTTGTTTGTTTGTTATTTTGTTGTGTGGATTACATTTTTATATGAAAGATATT
Source organism: Cataclysta lemnata (assembly GCA_963931975.1). Taxonomy (NCBI): domain Eukaryota; kingdom Metazoa; phylum Arthropoda; class Insecta; order Lepidoptera; family Crambidae; genus Cataclysta; species Cataclysta lemnata. The sequence goes on from OZ008359.1 coordinate 2,672,320, forward strand.
GCATTTTGTTTTTCTATAACTTTTCAACAAAACAATTGTTTGTTTTTATAATTAATTCTATTTGAATTATATAATTTGTGCGGCATACTACCAAATAAAAGTTCTTGTTGTTGAATTTATTTACCCCATATTTATGTGTAAAAGAATAACTTTCATTTTTATGTGTTTTTGTATACTTATACATATATAGGCAATTTAACCTATATACTTTGTTTTTGTACACATTACGGTTTACATATTTTAGGTGTAAAGAGCTATTAATTTATATTTCAATAATTCTACCAAACACTTAGGGATTTTTATTGACTTTTTCTTATAAACTTAAAACAATTTTCTTTGTTATAGTTTTGAGGTTGTTTTACCAAACTTAATATTAAGATATTTTTGTTGGCAGTATAAATTTGGAATTTTTAGCTAATAATATACTTATATAATTTAAATATTAACTTTAAAATATAAATGGTTGAATAAATCATTTGTTTTATATTACAAATTTAACATTTGTTATAATATTTTATTTCAGTTAGGTAATTTTAAGTACATTGTGAAAAGATGTTGCATTTGTTTGCTTTGCAAATTAATAGTATTACATTCAAACATTAAGATTTCCGCTTACCACTATTCATTTAATTTGAATTGATATTGAAATAGCGTTATCACATCATATTATTAAAATTTTGTCATTATGGACATGGATAAACCTGCTTCTGCTGGACCATCACACAAAGTTCCTATTGCTACTCACACTACTGACTTAATTCCTTCTGTATGTCCGCGTGAATTGGAATCTCAATTAATTACTATATCTGAAGAGCCTCCTCGCTTTGATCATACTCATAACGTTGCACAGTCTTCTTTGCTGGATTCTTGCTTGCCTGGTGGATCACAATTGCCTAATGATTTATTTGTTCGTAGTTCTGCTAAACATGGTTATTTTAAGCGTCCTGATTTTTATAAGAGTAAAATATCGTTTGACGGTAAGTCTTGTGTTAGGGAATTTATTTCAAATGTAGAAGAATATATAGTTTCAATAATTGATGAACACTTTGTTTTGACTTCTTTTTCAGAATTTCTTATTGGTTAGGCCAAAAAAATGGTATCGTGTTGTTCGTTCTCATGTTAAGTCGTGGTTTGAAATTATATAAACATTGTTTTCACATTTTGATAAACTTGATTTTGGTTAGTATCACACGTTTGGCAGAGATTTAATTTTTTATGCTTATTTACATTGTTTTAGTAATTCTTTTGATAATTTGTCGCAGATCGATGTTGTAGATCGCTCTGTTTTTGCAAAATCACTTTCTTCACTTGAAGAAATTTTCAATAAAGTTGTTCTTTCTTTATTTAAAGCATTACATAATGCTTCTTATTATAATAGGGGTCGACTTGTCACTTCTTTTGACGTTAATGACGTAGTTTGGAGACAAATTTTTCTTTGTCTAATGCTACTCATTATTTTTTTGAGAAAATTTTAAATAATGTTATTTACTAAAAATATTTAGATAAAAATTCTACTGGTACATACCATATCAAAGATATTCTTAAAGTTTGAAACCTTATTTTTCACACTGTTTTTTGTTTTTGTAATTGGATTTATTTCAGGGTATATGAAAGCGAGATGAATGAAGGAAGTTGCCCATGAATGAGGATGAATGAAAATGAATGAAAGGTGGTAATTCCATATACAAATAACAATCCAAAAATTTGTTCATTTAGTTTCATTAAAAATATATTACAGTAATTTAAAAGTAAAATTAGTTTTTCAAAATATTATAAATACATATTTTCTAATATCACGGAAGTTATGTTTTAGCTTGGTTATAAACTGAATTAGTCTCCAAACAACATTTTGAATTAACATCAAAAGATTTTAATTATTTTATATTTATTGTTACATATTATTGTATATTATTTGTAACACCTCGTTTTGTGCAAATTATTTTGTACATTTTTGTGTAATTTGCTTTTGTCTTTTTATAGACATCTTTTTTGTCCTTTTGTAGACATAAACATTTTTCTTTGTCTTAGTTATTTACTCGGATTTGACACTTTAATACTCGAGTATAAATAAATACCGGATTTTTCCATTTTTCACTTTTTTCCTCAGGCCTTTGTCTGGTGGTTCTTTTTGTATGGTCCCGAATTGTTGGATTCATACACCTTTTTTTCCACATCATGTATGGAAGGTTGGTGGTGTTGTTCCAGCCATGATTGTGTTGTTTTTTGTTGTGTGTTCCCGAATTGTTGAAACCCACATACATTTTCTTTTTCTTCCACATCATGTATGGAAGGTTGGTAGAGTTGTTCCAGCCATGATTGTGTTGTTCTTTGCTTTGTGTACCCAAATTGTTGGTCACCATACACTTCATGTTCGGAAAGTTGGTGGAGTTATGCCGACCATGATAGTGCTTACTAGAGTCTGATAAACTGTTTGTTTTCAGATCTCACATTTCAAAAAAAGACGAGTAGTGAGGAAGAGTCAGCGACGAGGGTGTCCAACTGATCTCCAAAAATTAAGGATAGTTTTGTTTCGGTAGGGTAGTTAATGAGTCAGCGACTAGGGTGTCCAACTGATCTCCCAACTTTAGGATAGTACGAGTCAGTGACTAGGGTGTCCAACTGATCTCGATACTGAGGATAGTTTAGTGTTCAGGTAGGAAGGTGTTTAGAGTCAGTGACCAGGGTGTCCAACTGATCTCCATAAACAGGATTTTTAGGAAATTTTTGTTATCGTCCTTTTTTGTTGGTGTTTGTTTCGTTTCTTGGGTTTTGAAACCAAGGTTCATTACGAACTTGGGTTCGGGTTTATTGAATTTACTTGAACTGATGTTCACAATATTTTGTTGTGTAGGTATTTGTTTTGTTTTTATCAGCCTCGCTTCTCGATGCTTTTCTTGGGGAAGGGTGAAATGTGACATGATTTTTCATGTCGCATGAATTTTTATGTTTTGGCTGTGTCTGTTGAATTCTTTTGCCTCGTCAACGACCGAAAACAAATTTTTACGGTAGGGGGAACAACTGTCATCATCAACACAAGCCGACCTCTTCTCGAGATCGATTGTCGATCCATACGATGGATAATTAAAATCTTTATTTTCATAGGCCATCTGCCTTAATTTTATAATAGAACTATGTGTGGTTCTTTGTGAGACAACACAAGAAACAATTGGTAAGCATATTTTTCGATATTTTAAACTTTTTGGTCGAAACATTGAAACACGTTTTTTGTTCGATATTTCAGTGTTCCAATTTCTTGTTTTAGGGGTATGCCGCACTTTCTTTGGACGGATTTTGTTTGGACGCACTTTATGCCGCACTTTCTTTGGACGGATTTTGTTTGGACGCACTTTATGCCGCACTTTACGCACTTTATGGCGCATATTTAATTATTTAGACGCATTTTCTATCGCCTTTATGCATTTTGGGCCCACTTTATAATGCAAATTTAAAAGCCGTAGTCTTCTTTGCATTTTTCTTCGCCTTTCTTCTTTGCCTATTTTTCTGGACTGCAAGCCTTTTTCATCTTGCTAATTGGGAGCACCGAGGAGAGGGAAGGAGGTGAACCCTGCACCCTACACCCTTAAGCCATACACACACCCCGGCAGCAGGTATGCAGAACCCTTTCTAAAGTCTCATCTCAACTATCTAAATTCTTGACAAGTAAAATTAAAATTAATTTCTTTAACATAAATGCAATCTCTTTCAAAATTTAGGCATTTATTAGAATATTAACTTAATCCTATTTGTACAGCCCTTAAGGCCAGCTTAATATTAATTTACAACTTTGTTTTTATAACCAAATACACGCACAACAAAGTAACCGTTGTTTTCTTTGTGTACAAGCCCCCCTTATGATTAAATTTCTAATACTTTCCCAAGTAGCAATCCGTGTGCAATTTTGCAGGTGAGTCTGGCGCCCGAATATACCTTTTTTCCTACAATTATTTACATATTTTTGACTCATCTCAACCTTAAAATTCAAAATTTAAACTTTATTTATTTATGACACTTTGTCACCCTTTTTTATTAACTTAAAAATAATATTTTCTATTTTTCATTACATGCTATTATTAAGAACATTGTTTTTTATTGATTAAAATATAATAAGTTCGAATGGTTTGATTTAGCTCTCTTTACCTGATAAAGTTAGCTCTTTTTTGGCACAACACTAGCTCTAAGCTTGAATACTAAGTTGGCAACACTGAGATCGATTAAATTCGAATGTCGATCAATACGATGGATAATTAAAATCTTTATTTTCATAGGCCATCTGCCTTAATTTTATAATAGAACTATGTGTGGTTCTTTGTGAGTCAACACAAGAAACAATTGGTAAGCATATTTTTTGATATTTTAAACTTTTTGGTCGAAACATTGAAACACGTTATTTTGTTCGATATTTCAGTGTTCCAATTTCTTGTTTTAGGGGTATGCCGCACTTTTTTGGATGCACTTTAGGCAGCACTTTACGCACTTTATGGCGCATATTTAATTATTTAGACGCATTTTATATCGCCTTTATGCATTTTGGACCCACTTTATAATGCAAATTTAAAAGCTGTAGTCTTCTTTGCATTTTTCTCGCCTTTCTTTTTTGCCTATTTTTCTGGACTGCAGGCCTTTTGCATCTTGCTAAATGTTGGGAGCACCGAGGAGAGGGAAGGACGTAAACCCTGCACCCTACACCCTTAAGCCATACACACACACTGGCAGCAGGTATGCAGAACCCTTTCTAAAGTCACATCTCAACCATCTAAATACTTAACAAGTCAAAATTAAAATTAATTTCTTTAACATAAATGCAATCTCCTTCAAAATTTAGGCAATCATTAGAATAATAACATAATCCTATTTGTACAGCCCTTAAGGCCAGCTCAACATTAATTTACAACTTTGTTTTTATAACCAAATACACGCACAACAAAGTAACCGTTGTTTTCTTTGTGTACAAGCCCCCCCTTATGATTAAATTTCTAATACTTTCCCGAGTAGGAATCCGTGTGCAATTTTGCAGGTGAGTCTGGCGCCCGAATATAACTTTTTTTCTACATTTATTTATATATATTTGACTTATCTCAACCCTAAAATACAAAATTAAAACTCTTTATTTGTTTATGACACTTTGTCACCCCCTTTTTATTAACTTAAAAATAAAATTCTTTTATTTTTATTATTAAACTATAAAGCTAGCCGCTACAACATACAAACGTTACATTAAGATCTACAGGTTAATGGTATAACTATGGTAAAAAGCAGTTTAATTTAAAAGTTATTACTCAAAGCAAAAGTTGACATGTCACACATATTATATTAATTAATTAATTAAATTAAATTATAGAAAAAATAAAGTAATCAGATCTTTCAACTTAAATTAGTCATTTTCTCCAATTATGCTAATTGTTAATGTGACCCTTCTTTTCGTGTACCCTTAATTTCTATTCACCCGATTTAAGGAAACATACTTTACTTACTGCCGCACTCAAGAGACGTCAAATAACTTTAATGAGTACTTAATATCATAAAAATTCAATTAAATCTGTACCATAGACTCGGCAAGAATAAAATAGCATCTAGAAAGTTTTGAATTGTCATTTTTTGACATTAAGTACTCATTATCGTTATTTGACGTCTCTGAGTGCGGCAGTAAAAACTAAACGCTAGGTAGCTATTCAAATTTCTTCTTCTTCTTTTTTTATAAGTCGCAAGATGTCATCACAAATACTCAAATTTAGAGCACTGCTTATAAAGTGGACAATACCTGTCAGAATTTGTATAGAAAAACCTAGATTTTGACATGTAGGTCGAAGGTTTAGAAATGTTAAGCAGGACTCAAACTTTGAGAAGTGTTTCTGTATTCGGGGGGTAGAAATTTCAAAGTAAAAAACTGTTTACTTACTTGAAAATTAAGTTCAGGTAATAAGGCACGAAATGTGCCTGCGTGAATTCCAATTTCCTTTAGTTTTCTATCAACGCTAAGACAGGTAATACAATAACATTTGCCGTCATTTACGAGCCCTAATCCCAATACACTCTGGGCGACTACAGACATTTTGTTGGAATTTTCGATACTTTCTACGTTACAAGTGTAATGCAGAAATAACCACGGGCCACCTATAGCAAATAAAGAAGTTTTATGATACTCTCCGCTCCCCACGGGCACATGCACGAAACAAAATAATGAAATTAGAAAAACTTTTTGTTGTTTTATAATTCTCCCTATATTTTAGGGAAGGCAAAGGGTCTAGCCCATACAGCCAAATCTTTAGTGTATATTTTATCTGTAGTCTTATGAAATAATGAGTGGGTGAAAAGTATGAATGAAATGAATTTTACGTTAAAATATTGGTGCCACATATTTTAACGCATCTAGGGAGTGCTTGGCGCGAATTGAATGGTAACAGAGCTAATGATGATGCTTGATGAAATGGATAAAACCACTTTTTATAGCGATCTTCACCACAACATCAAACACATCATGAGACTTATTTTCGATGATTCTGCATAATTGCACATCAACACGGATGCTTGTGCATCAAAATAACACCACTTTCACTGCACAAAATCCACTCTGTAACAATTTTTGAATTATTGAAAATAAATCTGACTGACACCACGAAACGCGCCAAACACCTCAAAAAAGAAAAACTTTTTTTTTTATCAGTTTGACGTTCCTGGAAGTCCACTCTGAAACTCAGAACGATTAACTCACATCCAGCCTGGCGAAACTCCTATACTGCAGAAAAAATGTATGGAGTTTAGGCAAATTTTAATGGCGACTTGTTTTGTCTCTTACTTCCGATCTAACCTTCCTTGTCTCACGCTGCCGGAGTGTGTCACTAATGTCAATAAGTCACTATGCCGTTTTGAAAATATAAATTAAAGCGTTGTTTTAGTTTAGTTTTCCATCTTGTGCCTATTTATTGTCTTCAGTGACTTATCATTAGTGTATATCTACTAGTTTGTGTCATTTATTTATGTGCATAACAGCAAAATGTTTTACAAAAGGTGTGAAATATGTTGACTAAAATCTGGTAGGAAATTAAACCAAAAGAGGGTTTTCATGGCCAATTCCCACTAGATGAGAAGCGGTAAGTAGTTTTCCATGTTATTATATAAACGCTAAGTAATTAGAAATAAGTTCTGGTCACTTTAATCAAAAACCGTATGCGCCGTAGCGATGTCCTTACTACTTACCAGATTATCGATAAAAAATCTATTTTCGTAAATTTGAGTATCAAATGTACTTGAGATGTTTCATTAGTTTAATACATAATTGTCTATTGCAATATATTATAATATAGTATATAATATATAGGGTTATTTATAAAATAACAAAAACCTCCCATGACTAGATAGCTAACATCATTAACAACAAAGTTTGTTGTATGAGTTTTAATATAATGCAGAACATTGCGCAAAATTATTCGCATGTGTTCATCTCTCAATATCATCATCAAAAGTTCTTCTGTGTTCAACTCCACTTATTTTTCAGATCACAGCGTGACTTGTTGAAAGGCGATGAGAGTCATGGCTGCAAAGCATATGAGAGTGGATCGGCATTAACCCCGTTGAAAAGCTGTTTCGGTTTGCGACTGACAGAGATGAATATAAAAAGCTGACGGCTTATCTTCCGAATTGAAGAGGCACTAGAAGAAGAAGAAAGCGTGACTGCCGCCTTGCTACACGATGCCCGTCGGGTGTGATCGTTGCAACCGCATAAGCGCCTCTATTGGTAAGCTACAAAACCTATCTTTCCGATATGGTTTGATAGCTCAATTCCTGAAGCTAATGAGTATTTTATTTCAGAACCAGATTTCATTGAAGGGGCAGACCTTCGGGCGCGTTACACATAGTCCGCTATGGTAAGTGGTGAACAATAAATTGAAGTGATGATGACCAGCGTAAACTCAAACGATATATTTACTAATCTCTATTTATTATTTCAGATCTAAATGTCCTGCTTACTTGCTTACACAACATTGCAAAAACGTGTGTTGATCGATCAGCTAACATCTGAAGACTCCGCCTAGAATATGAGATCAGAAAATTACCAACAATTTAATTTCCACATTGTAAACATAACTTTTATTTTTTGTTGTTAAATAAATTGTATTAAATAATTACACGTAATTGAATAATACTCAATATTTTCAAACGAACAGAGCTTTTTATTTTGCTTTTGTAGGATTAAAAAATCTGTCTGCAAGTTCTGCAAGGCAGGGGGGGGGGGGGTACCCATTCGTTTTTATCGATATCGACACATTCTGTAGCGTACACCACATCCTTAGTTTGCTTTTGTAGTATGTTGGCATTACTTTTTTATCTGTCTCTGTTGGTTGGTACGAGATCTGAGCCTAAACTGCGAGTCAAAATTTTCAAAAAGCTTGT